>JAFMOC010000619.1:2500-157333 GCA_019802505.1 Corydoras sp. C115
GAAGGACTTTGCTCCAAAATAATTAAAATACCACTTTCATTTAGAGTGAGAGGATGAATATTTTTTACAATGTCAAACTCAAAATGCATTTGCTTTTATTAATGTTCATGTTCTGTTTGGGGGTGGCTTGGTGGTTAGCACATTCACCTCTCAGCGCTAGGGATTCCCAGTTCCAGTCCCAATCTGGGTGGAGTTTGCATGTTCTCCCTGTGTCCGCGTGGCTTTCCTCCCCCCCCGCGATCCTAATAGAGGATAAAGCGGAAGATAATGGATGGATGGATGGATGTTCTGTTTGGGGAAATGTGGGTAACAGTGATTGTTGTACATTTGTGCTGTATACTGTGTGTTTAACTAAAATCAGGTTTTCTCTGTGCTATTTGCTGGAATGTGTATAATAAAAGAGTAATTCTAACAGATTCGACAATACTAACATGATGTGTGTTAACAGGTTTCAATATAAAAGCCTAAAAAATAGAGATTAGCCCCGGTAGATCTCGATGACCTGTCCAATGGAAAAGTAGATCTTGGGCCAGAAAACTGGGGGCACCCCTGAGATAGAAGATACTGTCGAGTAATCATATTATTATTATTATTATTAATACAACACTTATTTTATTATGCTACCCTTATTTAATGAAGGTAGCTCAACTCGACAGTCTATTATACACTTATTTTATTATGCTACATATTTTCACATAAATATAAATTATCCCCCATATAAAAATGGAGGAGGTGCAATATGAATTAAAAACATTTGAAGAGGTGATGAGAATTTTGATTTTGTTGAGACAGGGACATTGAGTTATTTTGAAAACAAGATGAATTAAACTTACATAAATCTGATATGTAGTATACTTTGTTTTGTTATTTGTCACATCACATCATTTCATGTTTAATCATGAAATAAGACAAAAAGAAGGTAAATACTGTATGTTGACAGCATCTGATTTGGAAGAACTTACTCAATGTGCACTGCAAGAACATAGAAAACATGTTTTTATACTCTATAATTAAAAACTATATAAAAAATATCAATGCTAATAACAGAAATGCTGTATATAAAAACATATATATAATATAAGTTCACACAATATTAACAATTTAGATCCATCCATCAATTTTCTCCCACTTTATCCTATATTAGGGTCACGGGGGGGTTCCCCATGCCCATCCAGGGGAGAACGTTTTGGGCGCTGGGCAGATACACCCAGGACAGGACTCCAATCTATCGCTGGGCACACACTCACACACTCTATATGGGGAAAGTCAATTGAGATGGAGAACTCAATTGACTTGATGCATGTTTTTGGACTGTGGGAGGAAACCGGAGAACCCAGAGGAAACCCACGCGGACACGGGGAGAACATGGAAACTCCACCAAGATGAGGATTCAAACTGTGACGCCCTAACAATTTACAATTTAATTTAATTTAATTTTATATTATTTTAAACATTTTTGGCATGAATATGCAGAGGAATTCATAACACCTGTTGCACAAATCACTCTGCACCTAAGAAAGAGAAAAGGCATTACATAAGACTACACAATGAGGTGGGTTTAATCATACTTTACTATTTCAATCATGCTCTGATCCCCATCATTTTCCCCATCATGCTCTGATCCCCATTTCCTAAAACAATTATTGTAACGTTTAATTATTTTTCTTAAAATTTGTTGTAACTGCCTACTTAAGCAGTTTATATTCTTAGTTGGTTTAAAGTTTGTAAAATTGTATAATAGTGTATAATAGAACTTGTGTATAAAACTCCTGTTCGTCTAAGAACATTGACAATGTTAATTTCAAAACTCTGCAGCCTGACTCGTGTTTAACCAGCCCAAGCGAACTCATGTCACTCCATTACTCACTTCCCTCCATTGGCTTCCTGTAGCTGCTCGCATTCAGTACAAGTCACTGACTCTGGCATACAGAACCATTTCTGGATCTTCCCGCTCTTACCTTCACTCTATCTTTTCAAAATACACTCCGACTCGTTCACTTCGCTCCAGTGAGGATTGTCGCCTGCCGATTCCACCTCACCGAGGAGCTAATTCTCATTCTGTGGCGTTCACCACTGCAAAATGGTGGAACGATCTTCCCAACTCTGTCCGTAAGGCAGAATCTCTAAACATTTTAAGAAATACTTAAGACGCATCTATTTAACAAATACCTCATTATAAAAAAAATGAAAAAAAAAAGGAGAGGGGGGGTCGCAGCTTCGAATACCCTCAGGTCTTGAACTTTCCGAATGTTTTCCCATGGCTTCTAACTTGTGGAACCTTTGTAACGCTTTGGTAAAACCGCTGTAATTAGTGTAACCTGGAAATGTAACATTTACATTTAATTTAGTCATTTACACTAATTACGCTTTTATCCACCAGCGACTTACAAAGAGTTCCAAGCCAGAAGCCATTTAGAAAACCACTATACTGAAAGTTCAAACCTGATTGTTATTCGAAGCTGCGCATAGCCCTCCTTTTTTTTTTATTGCAGGCGACAATCCTCACTGGAGCGAAGTGAACGAGTCGGAGTGTATTTTGAAAAGATAGAGTGAAGGTAAGAGCGGGAAGATCCAGAAATGGTTCTGTATGCCAGAGTCAGTGACTTGTACTGAATGCGAGCAGCTACAGGAAGCCAATGGAGGGAAGTGAGTAATGGAGTGACATGAGTTCGCTTGGGCTGGTTAAACACGAGTCGGGCTGCAGAGTTTTGAAATTAACATTGTCAATGTTCTTAGACGAACAGGAGTTTTATACACAAGTTCTATTATACACTATTATACAATTTTACAAACTTTAAACCAACTAAGAATATAAACTGCTTAAGTAGGCAGTTACAACAAATTTTAAGAAAAATAATTAAACGTTACAATAATTGTTTTAGGAAATGGGGATCAGAGCATGATGGGGAAAATGATGGGGATCAGAGCATGATTGAAATAGTAAAGTATGATTAAACCCACCTCATTGTGTAGTCTTATGTAATGCCTTTTCTCTTTCTTAGGTGCAGAGTGATTTGTGCAACAGGTGTTATGAATTCCTCTGCATATTCATGCCAAAAATGTTTAAAATAATATAAAATTAAATTAAATTAAATTGTAAATTGTTAGGGCGTCACAGTTTGAATCCCCATCTTGGTGGAGTTTCCATGTTCTCCCCGTGTCCGCGTGGGTTTCCTCTGGGTTCTCCGGTTTCCTCCCACAGTCCAAAAACATGCATCAAGTCAATTGAGTTCTCCATCTCAATTGACTTTCCCCATATAGAGTGTGTGAGTGTGTGCCCAGCGATAGATTGGAGTCCTGTCCTGGGTGTATCTGCCCAGCGCCCAAAACGTTCTCCCCTGGATGGGCATGGGGAACCCCCCCATGACCCTAATATAGGATAAAGTGGGAGAAAATTGATGGATGGATCTAAATTGTTAATATTGTGTGAACTTCATTTGTTTTTATATACAGCATTTCTGTTATTAGCATTGATATTTTTATATAGTTTTTAATTATAGAGTATAAAAACATGTTTTCTATGTTCTTGCAGTGCACATTGAGTAAGTTCTTCCAAATCAGATGCTGTCAACATACAGTATTTACCTTCTTTTTGTCTTATTTCATGATTAAACATGAAATGATGTGATGTGACAAATAACAAAACAAAGTATACTACATATCAGATTTATGTAAGTTTAATTCATCTTGTTTTCAAAATAACTCAATGTCCTTGTCTCAACAAAATCAAAATTCTCATCACCTCTTCAAATGTTTTTAATTCATATTGCACCTCCTCCATTTTTATATGGGGGATAATTTATATTTATGTGAAAATATGTAGCATAATAAAATAAGTGTATAATAGACTGTCGAGTTGAGCTACCTTCATTAAATAAGGGTAGCTCATAATAAAAAAGTGTTGTATAATAATAATAATAATAATAATAATATGATTACTCGACAGTATCTTCTATCTAAGGGTGCCCCCAGTTTTCTGGCCCAAGATCTACTTTTCCATTGGACAGGTCATCGAGATCTACCGGGGTAAATCTCTATTTTTTAGGCTTTTTATATTGAAACCTGTTAACACACATCATGTTAGTATTGTCGAATCTGTTAGAATTACTCTTTTATTATACACATTCCAGCAAATAGCACAGAGAAAACCTGATTTTAGTTAAACACACAGTATACAGCACAAATGTACAACAATCACTGTTACCCACATTTCCCCAAACAGAACATCCATCCATCCATCCATTATCTTCCGCTTTATCCTCTATTAGGGTCGCGGGGGGGGGGGGGGGGGGGGGGAGGAAAGCCACGTGGACACAGGGAGAACATGCAAACTCCACCCAGATTGGGACTGGAACTGGGAATCCCTAGCGCTGAGAGGTGAATGTGCTAACCACCAAGCCGCCCCCAAACAGAACATGAACATTAATAAAAGCAAATGCATTTTGAGTTTGACATTGTAAAAAATATTCATCCTCTCACTCTAAATGAAAGTGGTATTTTAATTATTTTGGAGCAAAGTCCTTCACTCATCTTGTCAGTCAAATAAAGTGCAAAAACACAAACAGAAACTAATCTAATAAAATTTTAATTATTTTAATTGCGATTTAATAACAATAAATGCGCGCGCTGCAACCAATATGAATAGGAACAGTGCGACAAAGCAATATGATTGTTGCATTAGAAATGTGTTGATTTTCAAAAACAGGAACTTGTAATAAACCGGCCACACACGATGCGTGAAAAAACAAACGGCGTGCGCTGCATGAATATACGATTTTGTATTTAAACCAGCGATTGGAGTTTTACTTTAAAAAAAATAAATAAAATGTGTTCAAAAGCAATGTGCAATAAAACAGGATCATTTAATGGAATAAAAACATGCACTTACCATGAAATGAAGATACGACACGAAGAAAAAAAGTCCAGCGATTTAAGAAATGAAGAAACTAAGTAAACTCGAAGTTCCTTTGGGGCCCGTTGTTCTCTGTCGGGGGCCCCTGAGGACCCCATGCCGGACCCCCGCGAAAAACCCCGCCAACCTGCCCCGGAAGACCCCCCAAGCGCGGGGCCCCCGCGGTGCCCCGGTCCCCCTCGTGGGGGCCATCTTGTCATCTGTGAGCCCTTTTTTGGCCTGGGCCCCTTTCAAAATTCAAAATTCCCACTCTTTCTTGGGAGTAGACATGCAAATGATATGTGGGAGAGAGCCATTTCGGGGGACGTATCAGAAATTAAACTGATAAGAACAGATACTACACTCCATCTTAGCCAAAAGGCAAACGCACGTGGAAAGTTGGTTCCCAAGGTTGGTTTTGTCTATGTTTTTAATGCTCATTTGGTTTGTTTAAATGTTTTTCTTTCAATTGTTACAATCTATCTGATTTTATTAAAAAACAGGAGATGGAGAATATAGATTCCATCATTGGAAAAAAACAACCCAGAGGTCTTCTAAAGCGGCTCCGGCAAGAGATGAGCGACCCACTTCCCTGTCCACAGGCCTCAATTGAGCCAGGTAGGTGATGCACCACATAAACCCTTTGCTAGGTTTGTTTTCTGTTTTACTAAAATGTTCATTAACAAAATCTCTCCACATTTGAATTACCCTTCCACTGCCGTGCTGATTGCTCCAGAGCCACAAAATATAGGAGAAAGCGAGCACAGAAGGAAGACCAAAATTTGCTCGATAACACCGAGGAGCTCATTCTTTTTTTTTGCGGCAAGCCCAGGAGGTTAGAGTTTGGCCATGGTTACTTTAATGGCGAAACCTTCTGTGCCACTATTGCAGGACAGCCTGTTTCAGAGTGGCTAGAAAAGCAACAAGAACACATACAAAAACCAAAGACGACAAGATGGAACTGTAAAGAAAGACAGATAAAGAAGCAAGATGCGAAGGATTCACCTGACCCTAAAAAGGAACGAAAACGACCTGGTCATCACGTGTGCCAACTGTGTGCCGGTTAACAGTGACAGCTCAAGGAAAAAAGACTGAAGACTATTTGTACTTTAAAAAAATATTTACTTTTTTTGTGTACCAATTGTAGTTGTGTTATAAAGCAAAATAAAGCATGTATCATTTTTTATGTTCCTTTTTTAAGTTTTAATGTTTAATATGTTCAGAGTGTTAATTTTTCTATTAAAGATTGATTGAAACTTTCTCTCCTTTGTTAATAATGATCAATTTGTTAATAATGATCAATAACACCTTTCACCTTAAAGCATTGTAAGTAAATAAAAGACACATAAAATAACAAACTTATATAACACAACGATCATTTATTTAAATTGAAAATGCACACAAATGTATGTTTAAAAAACCCTATAATAGTTAACGTGAAAATGTAGTGCAAACTTATAATTCAATAAATTATTAAACTCTATAACAAGAGAGATATACAAGATGTTATTTAACTATTTACAAACAATTAGAATATCTTATTCTGGGGTGGTGCACATGTACACAGTTCAAACAATCGCGTGTTTATGATTCACGACCTGTCCTCTTTCTCCATCTCTGCCCGCCACTCCTCAAAAGTCTTACCCTCGGCCTTAGCACAAAAGTACTTATTTTTTATTCTGCCATGACCAAACTCCTGCTTTCGTGGTTGACCGCACTGCTTGCAGATGTACTGCCGTTGGGTCAGGTGGGTGGGAATGGACAGTCCCTGCAACCTGGCAGCAGCCTCTGCAGACTTCCTCCTTCTCCACTCAGTGGTGCGACTCCACACTTTAACAGGAGAGGGCTCTGCTTGTGATCCTGGAGGCTGAGGACCAGCTGTGGCAGTCTGTCTTGTTCGACCTGGCATTTGTGCCGCAGATGGAGTTGGAGCAGGAACAGGTGCAGATGCAGGAGCAGGAGCAGGAACTGGTGCAGGAACAGGAGCAGGAACTGGTGCAGGAACAGGAGCAGGAACTAGTGCAAGAACAGGAGCAGGAACTAGTGCACGAACAGGAGCAGGAACTAGTGCACGAACAGGAGCAGGAACTAGTGCACGAACAGGAGCAGGAACTAGTGCACGAACAGGAGCAGGAACTAGTGCACGAACTAGTGCACGAACAGGAGCAGGAACTAGTGCACGAACAGGAGCAGGAACTGGTGCACGAACAGGAGCAGGAACTGGTGCACGAACAGGAGCAGGAACTGGTGCACGAACAGGAGCAGGAACTGGTGCACGAACAGGAGCAGGAACTGGTGCACGAACAGGAGCAGGAACTGGTGCACGAACAGGAGCAGGAACTGGTGCACGAACAGGAGCAGGAACTGGTGCACGAACAGGAGCAGGAACTGGTGCACGAACAGGAGCAGAAACTGGTGCACGTACAGGAGCAGGAACTGGTGCAGGAACAGGAGCAGGAACTGGTGCAGGAGCCTGACCTCTGCGCTTTGCCCGCCCAGAAAGATCCAATGGCATCATGAAATCGAAAGGCTGCTGTTGTTCAGGGAGCTCTGCAGGTGCTGTCAGCCGCTCCCTGGGCTCTTGTAGGGAGACAGAGGCTGTGAGGCTGGGTGTCGGGGCAGGAATGGCCATCGAGAGCACCGTCTTCTCCTGCTTCTTTTTAAAGTCATTGTGCCTAAAAAAAGATTTAGGAAAGGGAAATTATTCAAAAGTACCGGCAAGATAATGTGGCAAACAGTATCATGGAATGGCAAAAAGACACTTACCATTTCGACAGTGTGTGTTGATTTATCTCAAACAGCTGTAACTCAATGGACTTTGTCAAAGTGGGGCTGCTCAAGACCAACTTTCTGATCCTGCTGTAGTCCTGCAGAACAGAAGCCCAGCGACTCTGTCGAACTCCGACGGACTTCACACTACCTGTGTGGATACAACACAGCTCCAAACAGATGGCTTCCACCAGGCGACTGGTGTTCGGCCACTGTGCTGGTCCACTGCCCTCACCCAAAAAACATCTGCGGGAAAGAAAAACTGTTAATGTCGCTTCTGACCCAAAAAACTTGAAATCATATGTAAAGACTCAACATGAAATGCAGAATTTACCGCTTGAGATTATCTCTGCCACTGCACACGGTCGTCTTCGAGTGGCTGACTTTAAAGCGCCCCTTGACTAGCCGCTCCTGATGTCTGGGAGGGTAAGACACACGCTGCCTGTCACACTCCGAAAGCTGTTCCCACAGTGCAATTATGTTAGCAGTGTGTCTCTCTGACAGACAGGGCACGCTGCGCAGTTCCACCAAATAACTGGCCAGTTTAACCACAGAGTCGTACCCTGGTGCGCCATCCGGGCCTCTAAACACCTGTTAAGGAGACAAACAAAGTAAACACACACACACAGATATGTTCTTCAGATAATCACAGTGATAACACACTCACATCGCCTTCGGCTCCTTCATCTTGACTGGACTGGGCCTTCACAGAGTCGCCTGACTCAGTTGAAGGCAGAGGAAAGATGGTGGGGTCGATTTCGTCTGCCAAGTCCTGCTCTACAAACCCCTCGTCTTCCGTTGGCTCCCCGATGTCAGCTTCCACGTTATCATCTTCGCTGCTGTCGTCCCCGAACTCTCTGCATTGCTGCGAGAAGAGGTACTCAACTCCAATCAGCTCACCTGTAGCAACAGAACACCACTGTAAGAAACATGCTCGAAATACAGGGAACATAGTTCTCACTATGTTGGTCGTACCTGTGTATTCGCCAGGTTTTGTGTAATCCACAGCGAGCCGAAGTCCAAGCAGCTCCTCACTGAGCTTATTCAGGCTGTGCTGCAGGGTTCCACTGTAGCAGCGCAGCGAACCGTACTTGGATTTCTCCACCGCTGCTGCCGCCCGGTCCTGATTCCACCGAACCAAACCTTCCAGGAGGTAGGCCTGGAAGTTCTGCGCACTGGCAGATGTGCCTGGATATAAGCAGAAATATTTTACCAAACATTGTATGAACACAACACATACAAATACACAAGTCTTTAAAACCTTAAACCAAAAACAGAAATGCACAAACCAGGAATGAAGCGGTTGAGATGCAGGTGAAATGACTGGAGCGATGTGGAACCACGTGCACACCGATACACAGGGAGCACGATCCCACCTTTCGTCAGCCGCGCTATCTTTGTGTACAGCTGGACTCCAGGGGGATCTTGAATGCAGCCGATGTGACGACGCTGCGTGTTCCATATCTCGGCCATCCGTTCGGAATCCAGCAGAGGAATGCCCATCGTGTCTTTTGCATCCCTGAAAGCCACAAGCAACTGCTCCACCAGTCGTTCTGTCTGCTCAGCCCCACGTGTACAACGTCTGCAGTGACGGGCAAGCATCTTCGCGGTCAAGTGACGGTCTACTTCTTCCTCTGGGATATTCCTGACGCTCAGCTCTGCCTTGACAGCTGCCCGCAGACGGTCTATATCTGCCGCGTCCCACTCGAAGATGCAATCAGACAGCTTTGACATGAAGACGCCGTAGAGCTGGTGACTGTCTGTGGTGACTCCCCGTGCGAACCGCCGCATCAGGTGCCACACGTCCAGCCTGACCACAAGCTCCGTCCACTCTGGAAACATGGCCGCCACCTTAGACCCTCCAAAGGACGAGCAGCAGTCCCTGTCCACATAAAGCAGCTTGGGTGGAGGAACTCCAGCTTGGCTGTAGCGGTTCATGATGCCTGTCGCCATAGGCAGCAACCCGTCCCCCTCGCTGGCCGTAAGCACAGACATGAGAACCTGTCCGTACTCATTGCCAACGCTGGTGACCCAGGCCGCTGTGCCCGCAGCCTTTCCGGCCATTTTCTTGGTCACCTGCAATACACAGCCATACATAATACATATAAAAATGATTGGTTATGTGTTATTTATTTGTTATAAATTATACCACATGTACAACCTTACCTTTTTAGTGGAGTCCATTTTTAGGATAGAGCCAAAAACGGATGTGATCCTGGCCTTGATCTCGTCGATCCTGGACCGGACGTCTTCAGCATAAACTAAAAGCAACCAGTGGGTAGATGGGATAGGTATCATAGGGGGAGGTTGTGAAACATGCTTTACTTGCGCACCCGGAACCTGAAACTTTTTGCAGACAGACAGATACTGTAAGCTGTTCCTCATCCAGGCCCCGCTGTGCTGCTCCTTAATTTTATGGTGCAGCATGGAGACACTGTTACCCAGGGAACGCTCCCGCATGAGCTGCACCACCTTCATGTCACACGACAACCTGTAAAATACAGATCACATCTGATTTTTTAAAACCAGCAAAAATAGTACTTTTTTACTGGTGAAAACAGAAGAAGCCTACAATGAGAATGAGTCTACAGTGTTGATCAAAACCATCATTCCATACATTCCAGCACTTATGTCCTCTGTTCTTTTATAACAAAGAAGTTAGAATCTGGACCAGGTGGGTCCCATTAGGGAACAATAGTGATGAACGACTGTACACCCTGGCTGATGTGCCATAAGATTAGCATACACAAATCAACAATGCAGCTAAACGACTCACAGGAAGCAACACATCTCAGACCCATCAAGTGACCCATCAAGCTAGATTTACTGAATGTATTTGAGTACTATGAGTGAAAGACAAAGGTAAAGTAACCTGCGTGTGTAATTGTAAAAATGTGTTCTATTCAATGGCACTTACTTGTAAGTGTTGACTGCTGGAAACTGCTCACGATGTGCAGGGTCCAACTGCTCCAGGACATCCTGTGACCAGCCTGCCACCTTCTTCTTACACATGCGGCACTCAAGGTACTCGGTTCCCATGTAGTACCAGCCGTCTAGGTCCAGCACTCTCCGGACAGTCTTATAGAGACCGCAGGATGTAAGATGCTGACCCGCCACACTTCTGCATCCGGGCTGCTTGCACGTCAGCCTGAAGTCCCACATCTTATATGGCATCCAGAGAAAGAAGGGGCAAGTGAAAAATACATCAGGTGATGAGGGGGGCTCGTGGTACAGGGGTCGCGGTTGTGGGGGGTACCACCACATCCGTAGGTTGTCTGTGAGGACAGTCCTGCCGGCTTTGTCCTTCTTAAAGATGGCGCGACTGATCCACTCGTGCTGTGATTCTGGAAGATCTTTTTTCCAGCTTTGAGGGAGTGTTGGATTCTAAACACCAGAAAAACATGGTTTTTAGTTTTGAGAAAAGCCCTGAGTTACAATAATTCAGGTAATAAAACAGAACAAATCATTAAGTCCCTCACCTCAGATGCGGCAGGGGTTAAGCTTTTCCGCTTGCAGCTCAAACGTGGAGATGTGCGCAAAGCCAAAGATGGTTCTGCCACCGACCCTGACCCCGCTGACGTTTGAGGACCTGAACAAAGAAAATGTGTGTGTCAGTTTGGCTTTCCTTTCTGCCATAATTTACCAAATGATAGATGTAAACTTACCTGAAGATTCCACCTCTATAGCAGCAGCTAGCAGATCCTGGTCAGATGGTTCTGAAGCACAATTATTACATGATTATAATTTATTCAGATGGAGGCAGAGGACTCTGAATTTTGTGTAGATAAGCCCTTACCAGATGCTGCTGGTGTCCTTGTCTGATTTTCTGCAGACACATCTTTCTTTATTACAGGGCGAGATTGCATCATCTACAATAGAAAGATATGAAACCATTAAATAAACTTTATTCTGGTCACAAGCTGCTAGTGCTGCTGCTTCCTCTCTTATGAAATATAATTATAAAGTAGTACTGCTTATAATTAGGTGTTTGTGAATAGAATATGCTATTTGTAAGCATGGTTATAAGTTTATAACTTCACCTTTAATGAATAAATACGTAAGAACTAAGTAAACTAGACTTGTGTTTCCAGTAGGAACTACGGAGATAACGCTGGACTAGCACGTTTAGATGTTTATTATAGCACTTTTTATAGAATCACACTGCAGTTTACACATACAGCAGTAATGTAATTAATAACACACATTTATTAGTGTTTTAATTATTTTAATTGCGATTTAATAACAATAAACGCGCGCGCTGCCCTTGAATACAGGAACGCGATAATGTATACGATTTTGCATTAAAATAAACCAGCGATTTAATTCAAAAACACGTGAAATGTGTTTTAAGACAACACTTGTAATAAAACACGTCATTTAATTGCGATTTATAATAAAAACAAACGCGCGCTGCACTTGAATACAGCAACGCGGCAATACACGCGATTTTGTATTAAAATAAACCAGCGATTTACTTTAAAAAAAATAAATAAAATGTGTTCAAAAGCAATGTGCAATAAAACAGGATCATTTAATGGAATAAAAACATGCACTTACCATGAAATGAAGATACGACACGAAGAAAAAAAGTCCAGCGATTTAAGAAATGAAGAAACTAAGTAAACTCGAAGTTCCTTTGCGTTGTAAAGACCAATCAGGCGGGACCTGTGAAACAACTCCTGAACCGACCAATCAGGGAGGAAATGTTTCAACCGCTCCCAACCAATCAAAAGTGTTAACAACTGAACCATTTCAAAGAGAAGATTGAAACGCAGGGGGCGCAAAAGAGACGTTCTCCCCTGGATGGGCGTGGTGATTCTTTCCCCTTACAGCAGCTTTTTCAAACGAATGTAGAAAATGTTTGTTTGATCATTTCATTTGAAAATATTTTTTATTTAAGCAGTTGTATTTTTTAAAACAAATGTAGCTTCCTCAGATTCAAAGTCGACAGCACAAATATTCTTTCCAATACTGATTAGGTTTATTCTTGAGTATGCACCTTAACTTTGTACATAATCTTACACCCAACCGTAAGAACTGTAACATAAATCAAATAAACAAATATACAATGAGCAATTTACATGTTGTAGACTATTAATCTTAAGACTGATCCTTTGTTGGTTTTATCACACGAATTTACATCTGGATTTAGAACCGTAATTACATATCAATTCACTCTAATGCTAGAAAAGGTAATAAACATAATTGGTATATTAACAGAATACAAACCTCATTGGCTGCATGAAATATCTAAGGAGAGCTATGGTCACGTTGTACCCTGCTGGTCTTAACTTTCCGAATGACCCTAAATGCTAACTTTGGAACCTTTGTAACGTGGTAACCGCGGTAATTAGTGTAACCATGGAAATTACATTTACATTTACATTTAGTCATTTAGCAGACGCTTTTATCCAAAGCGACTTACAAATGAGAACACCACAAGCCAGAAGCCATGGAGAAAACCAACTATACTGTAAGTTCATCAAACCTGATTGTTATTCGAAGCTGCGCCCCCCCCCCCCCCTTTTTTTTTTTTATTTTTTTTTTTTATTTATTTTTTTTATATAACAGGTATTTGTTAAATAGATGCGTCTTAAGTAGTTTCTTAAAACTGTTTAGAGATTCTGCCTTACGGACAGAGTTGGGAAGATCGTTCCACCATTTTGCAGTGGTGAACGCCACAGAATGAGAATTAGCTCCTCGGTGAGGTGGAATCGCCAGGCGACAATCCTCACTGGAGCGAAGTGAACGAGTCGGAGTGTATTTTGAAAAGATAGAGTGAAGGTAAGAGGGGGAAGATCCAGAAATGGTTCTGTATGCCAGAGTCAGTGACTTGTACTGAATGCGAGCAGCTACAGGAAGCCAATGGAGGGAAGTGAGTAATGGAGTGACATGAGTTCGCTTGGGCTGGTTAAACACGAGTCGGGCTGCAGAGTTTTGAAATTAACATTGTCAATGTTCTTAGACGAACAGGAGTTTTATACACAAGTTCTATTATACACTATTATACAATTTTACAAACTTTAAACCAACTAAGAATATAAACTGCTTAAGTAGGCAGTTACAACAAATTTTAAGAAAAATAATTAAACGTTACAATAATTGTTTTAGGAAATGGGGATCAGAGCATGATGGGGAAAATGATGGGGATCAGAGCATGATTGAAATAGTAAAGTATGATTAAACCCACCTCATTGTGTAGTCTTATGTAATGCCTTTTCTCTTTCTTAGGTGCAGCGTGATTTGTGCAACAGGTGTTATGAATTCCTCTGCATATTCATGCCAAAAATGTTTAAAATAATATAAAATTAAATTAAATTAAATTGTAAATTGTTAGGGCGTCGCAGTTTGAATCCCCATCTTGTTGGAGTTTCCATGTTCTCCCCGTGTCCGCGTGGGTTTCCTCTGGGTTCTCCGGTTTCCTTCCACAGTCCAAAAACATGCATCAAGTCAATTGAGTTCTCCATCTCAATTGACTTTCCCCATATAGAGTGTGTGAGTGTGTGCCCAGCGATAGATTGGAGTCCTGTCCTGGGTGTATCTGCCCAGCGCCCAAAACGTTCTCCCCTGGATGGGCATGGGGAACCCCCCCGTGACCCTAATATAGGATAAAGTGGGAGAAAATTGATGGATGGATCTAAATTGTTAATATTGTGTGAACTTCATTTGTTTTTATATACAGCATTTCTGTTATTAGCATTGATATTTTTTATATAGTTTTTAATTATAGAGTATAAAAACATGTTTTCTATGTTCTTGCAGTGCACATTGAGTAAGTTCTTCCAAATCAGATGCTGTCAACATACAGTATTTACCTTCTTTTTGTCTTATTTCATGATTAAACATGAAATGATGTGATGTGACAAATAACAAAACAAAGTATACTACATATCAGATTTATGTAAGTTTAATTCATCTTGTTTTCAAAATAACTCAATGTCCTTGTCATCAACAAAATCAAAATTCTCATCACCTCTTCAAATGTTTTTAATTCATATTGCACCTCCTCCATTTTTATATGGGGGATAATTTATATTTATGTGAAAATATGTAGCATAATAAAATAAGTGTATAATAGACTGTCGAGTTGAGCTACCTTCATTAAATAAGGGTAGCATAATAAAATAAGTGTTGTATTAATAATAATAATAATAATAATAATATGATTACTCGACAGTATCTTCTATCTCAGGGGTGCCCCCAGTTTTCTGGCCCAAGATCTACTTTTCCATTGGACAGGTCATCGAGATCTACCGGGGCTAATCTCTATTTTTTAGGCTTTTATATTGAAACCTGTTAACACACATCATGTTAGTATTGTCGAATCTGTTAGAATTACTCTTTTATTATACACATTCCAGCAAATAGCACAGAGAAAACCTGATTTTAGTTAAACACACAGTATACAGCACAAATGTACAACAATCACTGTTACCCACATTTCCCCAAACAGAACATCCATCCATCCATCCATTATCTTCCGCTTTATCCTCTATTAGGATCGCGGGGGGGGGGGGGGGGGGGGAGGAAAGCCACGTGGACACAGGGAGAACATGCAAACTCCACCCAGATTGGGACTGGAACTGGGAATCCCTAGCGCTGAGAGGTGAATGTGCTAACCACCAAGCCACCCCAAACAGAAAATGAACATTAATAAAAACAAATGCATTTTGAGTTTGACATTGTAAAAAATATTCATCCTCTCACTCTAAATGAAAGTGGTATTATTTGGTGAATTATTTTGGAGCAAAGTCCTTCACTCATCTTGTCAGTCAAATAAAGTGCAAAAACACAAACAGAAACTAATCTAATAAAACATTACATCTAATATGTAATGTAATGTAAATCTAATGTAGATGATTTGCGAGGCAGTGCTTCGGATTTAGGCATGGAGGCGGGGAACAGCATGAGCAACAGCATTTTGACAACATGTGATGCAAGCAAATAATTGTAATCATGATTCAGTATAAAAGCTGCATCCAGGAAGGCAGCTGAGTTTTTGACAACCAAAAATAAAAAGATAAAAACATGGGATCTCCAGTTAATCACAAAATATGCCTGAAAATTATTTACATTTTTAATAATGATCCTTAAAGGAAGATTGGATAAGATTTCCATAATTCTACTTTTACAGTACAATTAAATATGTAAATTGCTTGTAAAGGTGTTTCTTGAGAAACATTTTTTTTTTTTTAAACTTTAAATTTTCAGATAATTGTTTATCACTGTATATTATCTGCAAATTTTTTATTTACAAATACTCGTTGTGTACAATGTTTTTGATATATTGATTTTAATTTGGGGGCAGCACGGTGGCTTAGTGGTTAGCACGTTCGCCTCTCAGCGCTAGGGATTCCTGGCTCGAATCCCCATCTGGGTGGAGTTTCCATGTTCTCTCCGTGTCCGCGTGGGTTTCCTCCGGGTTCTCCGGTTTCCTCCCACAGTCCAAAAACATGGAGAAGACTCACAGAATCGATGGCTAAAAACATTTAAAATATACTCACAACACCTGAATTGTGTCAAACTTCTACAAATATGTTGTTCACACGTAACATCATTCTGGTATTCATAATGCATTATTAACACCTTTTTAAAACTAAAGTATTCAGATGTACATAACTAGACTCATAAAATGTTATAAGGACATGCCATAAGGCTTTTCCATACATAAATCAATCCATTTGTGCCAAACTAGTCACCCTAAAAAAGTCCGAAGGGCACACAATGAGGACAAAATATAGCCCATATATGCCCATATCAATCCCTACAAAAGGAGTCAAACTGACCATCAAGTCTCTAATGACAATAAGACACCAGAGGAGAAACATTACTATACATTCTCAGAAATCATTGTTTAGGAAGGTTTTATAGATATGAATTTGAGTGATGCCGTTAACCATTTTTGTATTACCAATACAATTTTTAGAAATTGTCTAAGAATGGCTGACCGAGGACACTAAAGTAAAAAATGGAGCTTACAAACCATGCAGCACAACAAACAGGAAGATTCCAGCAGCTGTGCCATTATAGTGTTGATGGTAAACATTTTCCATTTTGTACACATTCATAGTAACTGTTCATATTTTTTGTCAACTGCAATTATATTTTACAGTTTGCAGAGGGTTATCTCCAGAGGGACGACATCAGCACTATAAAAGATTTTACATTTAATAAAACAAATTTACTAAAAATAATTAGACATGTTACAATAATTGTTTTTGGAAATGCAGATGATTTCTGTATTGTGTGCTCACTTCTGGAAAATGATGGGAATAAGTGCATGATAGAAATGGTAAAGTATGACAATGTTTTTTACTCATAATTGCCTAATAAGCCACCTCATTGTGCAGTCTCATGTAATGCCTTTTCGCTTTCTTAGGTGCAGTGTGATCTGTGCAACAGGTGGGCACATTTTGAATGTGCCCACTATGAAAAAGAAAGTTTCTCTGCATATTCATGTTTAAAAATAAAATTGTAAATTGTTATATTGTGTCAACTTCATTTGTTTTTATATACAGCAGTTCTGTTTAACTCATTGATATTTTTATATAGCTTTTTTTATATAGTTTTTAGTTATAGAGTATAAAAACATGCTTTCTCTGTTCTTACAGTGCACATTAAGTAAGTAGTTCCAAATCATATGCTGTCAACATTCAGTATTTACCTTCATTTTTGGTTGCCTTATTTCATGATCAAACATGAAATGATGTGATGTGACAAATAACATAACGTAAAGTATACTACATATCAGATTTATGTAAGTTTAATTCATCTTCTTTTCATAATAACTCAATGTCCCTGTCTCAACAAAATCTAAATTCTCATCACCTCTTCAAATGTTTTTAATTCAAATTGCACCCCCTCTATTTTTATATGAGGGGGTAATTCATATTCATTTAAGTATGTAGCATAATAAAATAAGTGTATAACAGACTGTTGAGTTGAGCTACTTTCATTAAATAAAGGTAGCTTAATAAAATAAATGTATAACAGACTGTCGAGATGAGCTACCTTCATTAAATAAGGGTAGCATAATAAAATAAGTGTATAACAGACTGTCGAGTTGAGTTACTTTCATAAATAAAGGTAGCTTAATAAAAATGTATAAAAGACTGTCGAGTTGAGTTACCTTTATTAAACAAGTGTAGCATAATAAAATAAGTGTGAAAACTGACTGTCGAGTTGAGCTACCTTCATTAAATAAAGGTAGCATAATAAAATAAGTGTGAAAACTGACTGTCGAGTTAAGCTACCTTCATTAAATAAGTGCAGCTTAATAAAATAAGTGTATAACAGACTGTCGAGTTGAGTTACTTTCATTAAATAAGGGTAGCATAATAAAATTAGTGTATAACAGACTGTCGAGTTGATCTACCTTCATTAAATAAGTGTAGTTTAAAAAAATAAGTGTATAACAGACTGTTGAGTTGAGCTACCTTCATTAAATAAGTGTAGCTTGAAAAATAAGTGTCTAACAGACTGTCGAGTTGAGTTACTTTCATTAAATAAAAGGTAGCATAATAAAATAAGTGTATAAACTGACTGTCGAGATGAGCTACCTTCATTAAATAAGTGTAGCTTAATAAAATATGTAAACTGACAGTCGAGTTGATCTACCTTCATTAAATAAGTGTAGCTTAATAAAATAAGTGTAAACTGACTGTCGAGTTGAGTTACCTTCATTAAATAAGTGTAGCATAATAAAATAAGTGTGAAAACTGACTGTCGAGTTGAGCTACCTTCATTAAATAAAGGTAGCATAATAAAATAAGTGTGAAAACTGACTGTCGAGTTAAGCTACCTTCATTAAATAAGTGCAGCTTAATAAAATAAGTGTATAACAGACTGTCGAGTTGAGTTACTTTCATTAAATAAAAGGTAGCATAATAAAATAAGTGTATATACTGACTGTCGAGATGAGCTACCTTCATTAAATATGTGTAGCTTAATAAAATATGTAAACTGACAGTCGAGTTGATCTACCTTCATTAAATAAGTGTAGCTTAATAAAATAAGTGTAAACTGACTGTCGAGTTGAGTTACCTTCATTAAATAAGTGTAGCTTAATAAAATAAATGTATAACAGACTGCCTAGTTGAGCTGCCTTCATTAAATAAGTGTAGCATAATGAAATATGTAAACTGACTGTCGAGTTGAGCTACCTTCATTAAATAAAGGTATCTTAATAAAAATGTATAAAACACTGTCGATTTGAGCTACCTTTATTAAATAAGTGTAGCATAATAAAATAAGTGTAAATTGACTGTCGAGTTGAGTTACTTTCATTAAATAAAAGTAGCTTAATAAAATAAATGTTATAATAATAATAGGATTATTATTAGGTAGGATAACCCGACAGTATCCTCTATCTATTTACGCTACCGATGGCATTTTTTGCGACCGGTAGCCTAACTCAACAGAATCTGTAGCCTAACTCGACGGGGCAGCTCAACTCGACAGAAGGCGCTGTGCTCTGGATCACACTGCCGCTTCGGCGGATGAGCGACGTTCGACCGAACGCGTTATTTGGACACAATAATAATAATAATAATAATAATAATAGTAGTAGTACACACAGTGGGGAAGTGATCGCGATATTGCCCCAGGGCGTGCCCCGGCAACCAATATCATAGGACAGTGGGAAAGCAATATGGTTGTAGGACCAATGTTTTTTCAACATGGGAATTTATCAACCGGCCACACACTGCGCGTGAAAAAGGTGACGGCGTGGCGAGGACGCGCCGCCACACGCTGCTTTAAATAAGGACGCTGGCAGCTGGGTCTCGTCAGACCTGATTGCCGCTGCGCTTCCTGGGAATTGGAGTTTTACTCCTGGCACAGCGGGATGGCGGCGTGCGTCTCTGTCGCCCACCTGTGGTGACACGGCCTGTGACAGGACAACATTCCTGACGGAGTGCTCAGAGAATGTGTGGATCAGCTGACAGATGTCTTCACTGACATCTTCAACACCTCCCTGAACTGTGCCATCGTCCCGATGTGTCTTAAGGCAACCACTGAATCAACTGGGCCTCAACACCTCTCTCTGCAATTGGATTTTGGACTTTCTGACCGGGAGACCGCAGTCAGTCCGGATCATAGATGAAGCTATGAATGCTTAAGAATTTTTAAATATGCATGTCCAGCATTAAACTTCAGCAGCTCACGGCTGTGATAAACATAACAGGGATATAAAAACTGGTGGACGGCACGGTGGCTTAATGGTTAGCACGTTCGCCTCTCAGTGCTAGGGATTCCCGGTTCGAATCCCCATCTGGGTGGAGTTTCCATGTTCTCCCCGTGTCTGCGTGGGTTTCCTCCGGGTTTTCCGGTTTCCTCCCACAGTCCAAAAACATGGACCATGTCAATTGAATTCTCAAAAAATTGCCCCATATAGAGTGTGTCTGTGTGAGTGAGCGTGCCCAGTGATGGATTGGCGCCCTGTCCTGGGTCTATCTGCCCAGCGCCCGAGACGTTCTCACCTGGATGGGCATGGGGAACCCCGCCGCGACCCTAATAGAGGATAAAGTGGGAGATAATGAATGAATGAATGAAAGGATAAAAACTGGTTAGTTTTGATGATTGTTTCTTTTTCAGCTTGTTCATAACCTAATGCAGTCAAAACCTGGTGGGGAGGTTGTCATCCAAGAGTACAACAAAACCAAAAGCCTTACTGACAGCACTAGAAGGAAGATGATTAATATCCTAACAGCTGATATGACTGAGAAGCATGGGTGTGAAGATTTTTTTTGTCTTGATGTGTTTAGGAACATGATCATGGGCTAAATACAAATTATTTTATTTCCCAGTACATCTCCACGACACATTCGAGAGATGTATGCAAAAGGAATAGTTGCTGTGTTTCCTTATCTCAGTGATTCTTATTCGAAGAAGGGATATGTAAGTATTGTTTAATGTTTAGTCATTACACAACCAAGGTTTGTGGAGGTTTTGTGTAATTACTTGTATTTTCCTTTATTTAATTACTTATATTAATGTGTGATGGAGACAAACACTCAAAATAAGCCTGTAGTTGATATTGTCTCCAGATTGTCACATTCGCAAATCTTTAGTTGTGTCAAAAAGTCTAGTTAAAATAGGGCAGTTTTTAAATTAATGCATCAGGTGTAGGCGGCACGGTGGCTTAGTGGTTAGCACGTTCGCCTCTCAGCGCTAGGGATTCCCTGTTCGAATCCCCATCTGGGTGGAGTTTACATATTCTCCCTGTGTCTGCGTAGGTTTTCTCTGGGTTCTCCGGTTTCCTCCCACAGTCCAAAAACATGGATCAATTCAATTGAATTCTCAAAAATTGCCCCATATAGAGTGTGTCTGTGTGAGTGAGTGTGTGCCCAGCGATGGATTGGCGCCCTGTCCTGGGTGTATCTGCCCAGTGCCCGAGATGTTCTCCCCTGGATGGGCATGGGGAACCCCACTGCGACCCTAATAGAGGATAAAGCGGGAGTGAATGAATGAATGAATGAATGCATCAGGTGTTTTGAATAGGGCAAGTTATGATTTAAAGATTATAGTGTATAGATTAAGATTATTTGTTTTTCTATATGTTTTTTTTAAAGGAACATTATGATCCTCAAAGTGGACAAGGTTATTCGTCCTGGAAAATCAAGAACATTGAGGAACAGCAAATATTCTGGTCGTCGACATTTGACTTTCAAGTCCTTAAGTGGGGGTCCAACCGGTGAGAGGGAGGAGTCATCCAGCTCTGACATCGCATTTACTAAAGAACAGTGTAAAGAGGCTATTTCTGTAATGAAATATTCATCAGACGAAGAAATTGTAAAGGCAAAGATGAAAGAAACATTTCTATATCGTCGAAAAATGGTTAAGAATCCACGCAGATGCGAAGATATGCTGAGTGAATTCTCGCATTATTTGGATGTCAAGGACAAAAATCAAGGACTTTTTTTTTTCTTGGAACATGTGGCTCATATCACTAGGAGGCCACCAGCACTGTTACCTCTCCACTCAATGTTAACTGTTTACAATAACCAAACTCAGGGTTTACGTAATATCGTTACTTGAATGTTTATTGTTTACTGTACTGTGTAACGTCCTGTATTTATTGTGATCCTTGTGTTTGCACACATGCACTTTATGTTGGTTGTGTAGTAGCTGTTATGTGTAGCACCTTGTTCCTGGGAAACGCTGTCTCGTTCCACATATACTGTACTGTACTTTATATTGTGGAATGACAAATAAAAAAATACTTGAATACTTTACTCTCTGTAGAGTGGGACCATATAAGCTCCCAGGTAGTGTTAAAATTATCACTTTAAGGGTTAATCCAACACTGCCAATTTTACTGGGTATTCACTTAATGTTGCTGTTTACAAACCAAACTCGGTGTTTACTTCATACCATACTTGAATGTTTATTGTAATTTGTATCGTCCTGTATTTATTGTGATCTTTGTGTTTGCACATGTGCACTTTATGATTGTGTAGTAGCTGTTATATGTAGCACCTTGTTCCTGGGAAACGCTGTCTCGTTCCACATATACTGTACTGTAAAACTTTTTTATGCAGAGTCGGCTACACACTGAACAGCTCATCAATTTAACTTTGGAACAAACTGGAAAAACAAGTAATTAATTATTTAATAAACGCTATAGCATTGTATTTTTATTTGTTGTACAGTATACTTTAACTACATTTATTAATGGATAAAAGGTGTACATGTAAAACGTTTTTATGAAGTTTTAAGCAGTTTAGCGAAAATCGGCAGATAAGAGGCCTTAATTCATACAATAAATGCTTCTTATCTTATTTTATCCCAAATAGATTAGATCTGTACAAGTAAGACATTTGTTTTTATGAAGTTTTTAAGCGATTTAACACAACAAAAACAATGCCAATTAGTATAAGTAATAGCTTGATGCTATTACTTACCCTCAATTCCATTATCATCCAAAAGTTATTTTATTTTAGTAATTTACTTTAAAAGGTTATACTTGTATTATATTAGTCACAGTGATTTATTTTAAACATTTGCTTCTATAATGATATACCCAAAGTCATTATCTCAGAAAAAAATTGAATAATTTAAGACCAATTTAAACAATATAATTTTTTAAAGATTTTGATCAACATTTTAGTATATAACAAAAAAAAAAATGTTTAAAATATCACTTAATTGCATTAAATAAATTTAACATACAAGCTTGACCTTTTAAATGTAATTTACAAAAATAATGAATCATTTATTTGTTGAAATGTTTACGTTTGGTACATTACAGTGGCATTATGACATTGCTATGATTACTGTTATGGGGGGGGGCAGCCATGGCGGCCGCTTTCTGGCAGCTTGGCCCGGTGAACGTCCTCCGGTCGAGGCATGGCAGGCGCCCTCTGCGGATGAGGTGTGGAAGCCACCTGTGGACGCCCTCTTCGGACGACGCGTGGAGGACACCCTCTGGCTAGGTGGATGCCCTTTGACTGCGTGACGAGGTGGATGGACTTTGCGGATGAGACATGGTGGCCGCCCTCTGCGGTTGAGCCTAGACGGGTGCCCCCTGCTGCTATGCTGGGCGGTGTGCGCTGCAGAGGCCTCGGAGGGTGAGTGCGCTGGAGGGGATCCTGAGGAGGGTGTGCACGCTGGATGGACCTCGGCTGGTGCGCACACTGGAGAGGCCGCAGGACACACGCTGGCTGGACCTCGGCGGCTGTGCACGCAGGTGGTTCCGTCGCGGGAATGCACGCTGACTGGACCTCGGTGGGTGTGCACGCAGGCGGGTCTGTGGTGGGAACGCACGCTGGCTGGACCTCGGTGGATGTGTTCGCAGGCGGGTCCATGGCGGGAAGGCACGCTGGCTGGACCTCCGTGGGTGTGCACGCAGGCGGTCCGTGGCGGGAACGCACGCTGACTGGACCTCGGCTGGTGCGCAAACTGGAGAGGCCGCGGGAACACATGCTGGCTAGACCTCGGCGGGTGTCGGGGCTGTCACTGGTATGGCACGCTCAGAAGGGCTGGCGTGCCCAGGCCGGCTTGTACCCACGGGCATGAGGGTGTGAAGAGCGCCCTCTGCTTGGTCGGCCGTGTCAGCACACCCATTGTGCCGCTCCATAGCCTCCACCTCTGCCTTGGGATCGGCATCCTCCTTGGACACCAGTGTTAACTCTGGTAAAGACCCCTCGCAGCGTGACTCAAGCGTGGCGCGCTCGGGCTCAGTCTCGGATGCTGCATATGTTTTATATGCAGCTCGCATAACGGATTCCGCAGCTGTGCAGTGCGCACGCTGCCTCTTGGCATCAGCGGAGATCTCGATAATATCGAGACCCTCCTCTGTGCAGAGTGACTCATAACCACTCCTCCATATAAACTCATCCTCGGAGTCGTACCACTCCTTAGGCACCGCTGTGCGGTTGCGGTTCCATGTTCTCCCCGTGTCCATGTGAGTTTCCTCCGGGTTCTCTGGTTTCCTCCAACAGTCCATAAACATGGATGAAGGTAAATTGAATTATCCAAATTGCCCCATATAGAATATGTTTGTGTGTGTGTGTCTGTGTGAGTGAGTGTGTGCCCAGCGATAGATTGGCGCCCTGTCCTGGGTGTATCTGCCCGGCGCCCCAAACTTTCTCCCCTTGATGGGCATGGGGATCTCCCCGCGACCCTAGTAGAGGAAGATAATGCATGGATGTTATAATGAATTTTGCTAATAATCATTACAACAGTCCTCCATTCTATAACTTCTACATTTCTTACTGCAGGAACTAAAGCAGACAATAGTCACTTTTTTACATTTGAGGAAGTGGGACTCACACAATGTTACTCATTGACTTAGTGCTATATTTACTTTTATAACATTTAGGCAACACTTGCATCAAAAGTAACTTACAAACAAGCTTTGGTTTGTCATCCTAGAACAAAAATCCAAGATGTCCATTAATTAAAACCATGTTAAATGTGACAAATCAGACATAATTAAAACATCATACATCATACATATATAATAACATCTTATTTAAATCACTGAATGCATCAAAGTTAAATACACTATTAAAGTAATTGCATAATGCCAAAAAGAAAGCTAAAATAATAATTTATAAGATGTATTGCCCTAAATCAATTGATTTAAATTTATAAAACAACCAGCTACCTGTTAAATAACGATACTCTTAAAATATTTTGAACTGGATATTATTGTTTCCTTATTTTCAAAATGGGTCCTACACCTGTTAGTGTAGATGGTGCTATAATGTTAAACTAATGCGAAGTTATCAGCATTGAATTTATCAATTTATTTTATTTTATTTGCATTTAAAGATGGCAGAAAATATTTGTCACACTGAACTAAACTGAACTGCTGTATAAAACAGTTAACTATTGTATTTAATACACAGCAAAAGTGAACTTATTTAATGAGTGTACAATACACACACACACTACATACACACAGATTTGAGGAAGTAGACGATAATGTTATGTACATATAAAATACTCCTTTATTAGAATAACTGAAATGTTTTAAAGGGTGGGGTTTATGTTGCAGGGGAACAAACCTAAAAAAGTCAATTCAATGTTTTTCTTACTGTGTTACACTAACTTGTTCAAAGTTAATTTCTCTCCACGAAACAGTCTGATCTGAGTGACGGATTTTAATCAGATGTATGAATTTGATGTAGATTTGTTGGTGAGTGCAGATGATGGATTTACTGTGTGTGAACTGTGTGCTGCTTCTGCTCACATGTGCAGGTAAAACATCATATTTTAATATTATTACTATTTAATTTCTACAATAGAAGAATAAAGACAAAGTAAGAACAATGATTTCTGATTGTGTTTATTTTTTTTACGCAGGGCTGAGTTTTGCACAGCAGCTTTTATTACCTGCAAATCTATATGGAGCAGTTAGTGGTACAGTGACATTTACTCCAACCAAAATCCCTCCACCACCATACACTTCATTTACCTGGAGTTTTTATGGAGTTGGCATTGTTACTGTGGTTGGTAGTGCCTCTGACATCGCATCTGAGTACACTAACAGAGTCAGTGTTAATATGAGCACTCTTTCTCTGGAGCTCAGTAATCTAACTAAGGGTGACACTGGAACATACACACTGAATGTAAAAGCAACTTCTTCTGTATCTGCATCAACCTCACTGCAGGTGTTTGGTGAGTGATTTATAACAACGACATCAAACATTCATGTTTTACAGTACTAAATCTAATAATCCTTCAATTTAGATATTATTGTTAAATTGATGTACACAAAGTGGTAGATTTTGTTGTAGAACCTTATAATTTGTTATTCATTCATTCATACATTCATTATCTTCCGCTTTATCCTCTATTAGGGTCGCGGTGGGGTTCCCCATGCCCATCCAGGGGAGAACGTTTCGGGCGCTATAATAAAACGCAGCCTGAATTAGCCTCTGCTAAGCTAATGCTTTAGTTTTTGCTTTGGGGCAATGATATAGCATCCTGAGCTAGCATGCTAGCACGATAGCAAGTTAGCACGATTCTCGAGCTGACAATCTGACACGCAGTGTACTCACGAAAGTTTATTTAACTCTCTCCCGACACTTCTCAGTTAAAGTCACGAACTCTATTCTGTGCTAAAACACGAACTCTTCTCCTCATGTTTCACCTTCCTTCCCGAACTTTCTCCATCCTCTCTTTTCTCCCGCCCTCTCCGCTCATTGGCTGATGCCACTGCCATGCCTAAGATGCTATTGGCTTAGAAAAAGAAATCAAGCTCACCTTATTCCAGAGATATTTAATATAACAGTATATAGTAATAATAATAATACTATTAATATATAATACATTTCCCAAATAACGAATTACTGAAACATATTTACATTTATGTATTCCAGAACTCCTATTTCTTAAAACAATAACCAAATCGAACTGTGCTGTGTTTGTAGTAATGTAACAAAGAGAATGTTTGTATCAAGAAAACAGATTACCAATAGCAATCAGAAACACTTGGAATCATCTTAAAAATATGAATGCAGTTTTAAAAAAGTAAAAACAAAGATGAAACAAATTAGCCAACATTCTGCCTCAATGAATATTCATATAATTCATAATTAAATAATATTAATATTAATTTAATAACTGTAAGGATGAAGTAAATTTGTTTGAAGTAAAGTTATTTTAATATTAGTAGTTAGATAGATACAGTGGGTTGCAAAAGTATTCATACCCCTTGAACTTTTCCATATTTTGTCACATTACAACCACAAACATAAATATATTTCACTGGAATTTAATGTGAAAGACCAACACAAAGTGGTATACAATTGTGAAGTGGAAGGAAAATTATACATGAATCAACATTTTTTTTTACAAATAAAAAACTGAAAAGTGCGACGTGCAAAAGTATTCAGCCCCGTTTTCCCTGAGTGCAACCAATTGCATTCAGAAGTTGCCTGATGAGTGCTAATGACTCAAAAGGGTCCACCTGTGTGTAATCTAATCTCAGTACAAATACAGCTGCTCCGTGACGGCCTCAGATGTTGGTTAAGAGAATATTGGGGAGCAAACAGCATCATGAAGTCCAAAGAACACACCAGACAGGTTAGGAATATGGTTTTGGAGAAGTTTAAAGCAGGCTTAGGTTATAAAAAGATTTCCAAAGCTTTGAACATCTCACGGAGCACTGTTCAATCCATCATCCGGAAATGGAAAGAGTATGGCACCACAGTAAACCTGCCAAGACAAGGCCGTCCACCTAAACTTACAGACCGAACAAGGAGATCACTGATCAGAGAGGCAGCCAAGAGGCCCATGGTGACTCTGGATGAAATGCAGAGAGCCACAGCTCAGGTGGGGGAAACTGTCAACAGGACAACAATTAGTCGTGCACTACACAAATGTGGTCTTTATGGAAGAGTGGCAAGGAGAAAGCCATTGTTAAAAGAAAACCATAAGAAGTCCCGTTTGCAGTTTGCCAGAAGCCATGTTGAGGACACAGCAAACATGTGGAAGAAGGTGCTTTGGTCAGACGAGACCAAAATTGAACTTTTTGGCCACAATGCAAAACGCTATGTGTGGCGGAGAAATAACACTGCACATCACTCTGAAAACACCATCCCCACTGTCAAATATGGTGGTGGCAGCATCATGCTCTGGGGGTGCTTCTCTTCAGCAGGGACCGGGAAGTTGGTCAAAGTTGATGGGAAGATGGATGGAGCCAAATACAGGGCAATCTTGGAAGAAAACCTGTTGGAGTCAGCAAAAGATTTGAGACTGGGGCGGAGGTTCACCTTCCAGCAGGACAACGACCCTAAACATAAAGCCAGAGCTACAATGGAGTGGTTTAAAAAAAAGAATATTCATGTGTTAGAATGGCCCAGTCAAAGTCCAGACCTAAACCCAATTGAGAATTTGTGGCAAGATCTCAAAACTGCTGTTCACAAACGCTCTCCATCCAATCTGACTGAGCTTGAGCTGTTTTGCAAGGAGGAATGGGCAAGAATTTCAGTCACTAGATGTGCAAAGCTGGTGGAGACATACCCTAAAAGACTTGCAGCTGTAATTGCAGCAAAAGGTGGCTCCACAAAGTATTGACTCAGGGGGGCTGAATACTTTTGCACGTCGCACTTTTCAGTTTTTTATTTGTAAAAAAAATGTTGATTCATGTATAATTTTCCTTCCACTTCACAATTGTATACCACTTTGTGTTGGTCTTTCACATTAAATTCCAGTGAAATATATTTATGTTTGTGGTTGTAATGTGACAAAATATGGAAAAGTTCAAGGGGTATGAATACTTTTGCAACCCACTGTAGTTTAAAGTTAAATAAACTAAATTAAATCTCACAAATACATAGAGTGCAAGTTCAGACTTATAGTGTACATGACCTTATTCTTTGTGTTAACTTTTAGAAAGAGTCTCCAATGTTAATATTTCTGCAAATGGAACAGAGTTTGTGGAATTCAACAGCACTGCCAATCTGACTTGTTCTGCCTCCGGTTCCTCACCCTCCTTCCTTTGGTTAAAAGGCAGTTCTGAGATTAAACCAGGGGGGAGAGTGCAGATAACAGATGATAACAGGAATCTGATCATCAGCAGTGTGAGGAGAGAGGAAACAGGTCCTTATACATGTGAAGTATACAACCTCTTCAGCAATGACAGATCCTCCCTGAACCTCACCATTTACTGTTAGTCATTACTAACTGATCCTGTGATGCAAGCAACATACACAATACCTATAAAAATGATTCACTCTGGAGTATTCTATTGCAGATGGTCCAGAAAATGTTACTGTTACAGCAGATCCAATGATTCCCATCTTCAACAGTGGATCTAACCTCATACTATCCTGTTCAGCTGAGTCTAAACCTGCTGCTGACTTTCACTGGGCTTTGAATGGAACAGAGCTGAATAAAAATTCTAAAGAATTAAAACTGGAGAACATTCAGAGGGGCAACTACACCTGCAGAGCCTACAACAACAAAACCCTAAGACATGCCATATCTGAACCTTCAAACATTTATGTTGTAGGTGGGTACCGGTTAACACAATATTCGGTGGAAATTATTAAATAACTTTTCTAATTAAACTTATTTTTCACTTTTTTCTACTTCAAACTTATAATATTTATCATTCATATTTATCATTCATGAATTTATGAATTTAATTCATTTAAACAAGTACATATAATAATATTGCACCAATGTTTCTCATTGTCACATTCATCAATACAGGTTCATCAACACCAATTTGCAAACTACTTGTTCCCATGATATAAAGTTGTTGTGTAATCTGTTGTTTGATCCTCTTTAACCCTTCTCCTCCTTTATCTGAATATTAGATTGCACATTCAGACACACACACACACACACACACACACACACACACACACACACACATATTCTTTCACTCTGTAAATATATAATGTCCTAACTCAACTTTCACATGAATGGAAAATGAAAGAAAACCTGGAAACTTGTAGGAAATCCAACTAGATATAGGGAGAACATGCAAACTCTGAATGGGACGCTTTTTACAACAGTACATAGTCACAAAGCAGCTTTACAGAGTTAAAAGCCTAAAGCAGCAGTGGCAAGAAAATAACTCCCTGTCATGTTGTTATTTTAAGGAAGAAACATTGGAAGGACCAATGCTCAGTATGGTATTCTGAGTGTCTGTATTTAACAATTGGAAAACTATAAATCCATTGAGGGCATCCTGCATGACTGCTAGTCCAATAAAAATCCAGGTTCCATCCAGTAATTGTCACAGCCGCAGTGCTTTGGCAGAGCCATGGATAAAGATCTGATGACACCTCCAGTAAACCGGCAACACCTCAAAAGAAACATCAAGAAAAGCAGTTAGAGCTGATAAAGCACAGTATTTAAGTAATAACCAGAGTTTGATTGACACAGTGCAGCATGTGACTTCGAAATAACTAACTAGAGCAGCAGAACTAATAGGGACAAATACTGCAGACACTACTTAGTTGAGAGGGCTCCTTGGAACAGCATCATTTCTGTGCCACACCCCGACTAATGATGAGTGGGTGAAGAGGTGAAATGCCAGCACACAATATAAAATATAGTCCCTGTGTAAGAAATCCGGGCTCTGCGTCTGCCTCTCCTGCACGATCTGTCACTCGCGCTCTTAGCCCCGCCTTCTAGTTTCCGCTTTCGCTCCGGCACCAGGTGAGGCTAATTTGTTTGATGGGTCGTTTCTTCTATTTAAGCTCTGTCTTCGCACGGGACAGATCGCGAAGTATTGTCCCTGATTTATCATACATGCCGAGCGATTTTTTGACTGCTATCCTGTCTGCTTTTGTGTCTCGTGGTGCGTCTGGTCTCGGTGAGTGCGTGTCTGTTTATGTTAGCTGTGTGTTAGCATCTGCGTTCTCACCTCCGTGTATAGATCAGTATTTGTCGTTGTATGAGTGAACGTCTTTGTTTAACTGTGATCGCTCCCTGGTGTCTGTCTGAATCTCTTTCTGTTTTCAGTGTTCATCCTGTCCTTAGTGTCCTGCGTCCCGGGAGCGATCTCTGTCCGTCCGCTCAGGTGGTTCGGCTTCGGCCGGGTGGGGCGGAGTTCGCACTCGCCCTAGCCTGCTCCGCTGGCGCGCCACCACCTGAGGGCGTCCGTGTGTCATCGTTCACTCTACTTACTAACGGTTCCAAGCTTTATACTAATACGCTCTGTTTTGGTGAACTAACGTTGTTTCCTCCAGTGTATACTAATACCTTGACTGTCCTCCCAGCCCTCGTTGTTCTCAGTCTGGTTCCCAGCCTTCAGTCGTCCCGTGTAGTTCACCATACCTCTTTGTGCACTTTCTACACTCTTTCTTCTTTCAGGTTTTGTGATTACACTCTCGTTAACACACCTATTCTGTCTATCATAGGGTTTGTTATTTTGTCTATCCTAGACACACTCACTAGTTTCTTCTATCCCTTCTCACGCATAGCCAGTGTAGGGTTCTCTTACTACAGCGTAGTTTACTCTGTGTGCTTTGTTTTGTTTGGTTGTTCTTTTGCTCGGTGTTGTGCTCTGCCCAGTCCTCTGTTCCAGGTTCCACACCTCGGCCTGGGTCTAGTTGGCAACACCTCCACCAACCGACACTCCTCCTGCATAACCCTACCTCTGCCTAGCATATCAATAAACTATAATTGTTCTGCATCCTCGTCTCCAGACCTATCTTTACAGACAGTTTGTGACACCCTGTCATTTCAGACAAAATATCTGGTGCAGTTCTTACTGTACAACAACGTGATCTAATAGATGGAATCTCCTCTACTAATATCACCTGTAATGGGAATGGTGACATCATCAGTACGAACTGGATGAAAGATAATCAGACGCTGTCTTCATCTGAAAACATAGGATTCTCCTCTGATAACAGAACAATGATGATCAGTCCAGTCAAAAAAAAAGATGCTGGTGAATATCAGTGTACCATCAGTAACTCTTTCAGCTCTGATACTGCAAAGAACACGATTATAGTTAACTGTAAGTACAAACCATATAACTACTGGTGGTGTATTTTTAACCGACAAACCGGTCAACTGTATTTTACAATCCATTATAATGTGTTTCAGTTGGACCTGAAAAGCTTCATATAACTGGACCAAATGAAGTGGAGGAAGAAAATTCTGTAACCCTGACCTGTACGACCGAGTCTACACCGATTCCTTCTTACAGATGGGACTTTGATTGGAGTAGTACCAACATCAGTACATCTGTTTACACTGTCTACACTGCTTCCTTCAAAGACTCTGGAAACTACACCTGCTCTGCTTACAATTCAATCACTAAACGCAATGTTGCGGCAACTCATGTTCTGAAAGTTAAAGGTATTTGAAATTATTGGTTTAAATAATAAAAATTGTTTTATAAATTTAACATTTTAGAGTACGTAAATAGAACTTCAATAGATGTTTACTATTTTTTGTTTAAATTAATTGTAATGCAACATTGTATATGTAAAATGAAAATACCACTATAGCCACGCTTGTTTAATGATATTCACGGTGCTGACGCGATATGGCTCAGAAGCACCTATAATTCACTGCAGATGCCTTTGAAGCCAATCATGTTTTCAATGTCAAGCTGTTAAGTAAGCTGGACCATCACAACCATATATACATTGCCTTCTGTCTATACGGCGCTTCCCCCGCACACGTTAACTTGCAAGGCTTAAAGAATTGGTTTGACTTCATTTTAAACAGACTGGAAACTTAGTAACTTGGCAACTGAGTAAGCAGCTAAATAGCGACAGGTGCTGGCAAAAACAGGCCAAGGGGGCACATTCTGTCCTCGTCACCTAGACTTTTAGTTAAGTGACAGTCCCCACAGGCAGCACTCTAAAGAATGATGGGGTAGGATTGAACATGTGTGCATCATAGAAATAGCAATCCACTAAAGTTAGACCACACCAGGCTCTGAAGGAAATGGCAAGTGACACATTGATTGGCTTATTGCATGTGACGCCCAAAATACACCAATGCATCATGTCACCTAAATCAAGCTGCAGGGTGTATGGATGGCAACTTGCTAAAGATCACTAAAATAAAACTGTTTGAGTTGCTTCTTGGTGGTTTGTAAAGTGTATATAAACCTCTGCAGAATCCCGAAGAGCAAGTATGTCAAATTTTGTGTTAATCATGTGGATTTGTAAAAGTGTGGCTTTGTAAAGTAAAAACAGACACAGATTTTCGACTATGCCTATACACATATAAAATCATAGGGCAATTCCATAAAAACAATGGCCCAATGTAAATAATTGTTTTAAAATGTCATTGAAATATGTTTGATTTATTTAATATAGTAGTCATATACATATAATCTATATAAATATAGATTTTTTAAATTTATTTGTTAAAGTAAAAACACCTGCAGAAGGAGGAACACTGTCTACTGGAGCTATAGTTGGGATCATTATTGGGGTTTTAGCTGTCATTGCTGGAACTACTGGATTAATTTTCTACATCCTGAAAACGAAGAAAATGTAAGTACTTGAAATGCAGACTCTGTATTCTTTTAGGTATCATTTAATAAAACATAAGAATTATAATTTAGTTAAAAATATTTTTCGGATTAATATTCATTTATAGGCGGCACGGTGGCTTAGTGGTTAGCACGTTCGCCTCTCAGTGCTAGGGATTCCCGGTTCGAATCCCCATCTGGGTGGAGTTTCCATGTTCTCCCCGTGTCTGCGTGGGTTTCCTCCGGGTTCTCCGGTTTCCTCCCACAGTCCAAAAACATGGATCAAGTCAATTGAATTCTCAAAAATTGCCCCATATAAAGTGTGTTTGTGTGAGTGAGTGTGTGCCCAGCGATGGATTGGCGCCCTGTCCTGGGTCTATCTGCCCAGCGCCTGAGATGTTCTCCCCTGGATGGGCATGGGGAACCCCACCGCGACCCTAATAGAGGATAAAGCGGGAGATAATGAATGAATGAATGAATATTCATTTATGCCCAGTGATGTATTGGCGCCCTGTCCTGTTTCTATCTGCCCAGCGCCCGAAACGTTCTCCCCTGGATGGGCATGGGGAACCCCACCATGACCCTACTAGAGGATAAAGGGGGAGATAATGAATGAATGAATGAATTTTCATTTAATCATTCATTCTTTATTTTCTTTTTAATTCATTATTTGCTCCTCCTTGGATCACCACCTTACCGTGGTGGAGGAGTTTGCATGCTTGAATGATCCTAGGAGCTACTCCTCCGCATTGAAAGGAGCCAGTTGAGGTGGTTCGAGCATCTGGTAAGGATGCCTCCTGGGCGCCTTCCTAGGGAGGTGTTCCAGGCAAGTCCAGCTGGGAGGATACCCCGGGGAAGACCCAGGACACGCTGGAGGGATTATATCTCTCAGCTGGTCTGGGAACGCCTCGGGGTTCCCCCAGTCGAGCTAGTGGAGGTGGCTGGGACGAGGGAGGTCTGGGTCTCCCTACTTCGGTTGCTGCCCCCGCGACCCGAACCCCGGACAAGCGGAAGATAATGGATGGATGGATGGAATTCATTATTTGGGTCATGGGAGGGTTCCCTATGCCATGAACCCACCCAAGTGTGACAATCTATTGCTGAACACACACACACACACACACACAATATATATATCCCAAGCGCTGATAGGCAAAGGTGCGCACCACTAAGCTACTGTGCTGCCAGGCTTAATTCTAAATATATTATTTATATACATTTTCATATACATTTCATGGTTAGTATGTAGGTTGTATGTATAATAGGTTCTATTATATAATGTTAACATGGATGCTCATCATAGTCATACAAAAGTAATTAAAAGTCTTTAAACAGCAAATTGCAAAATAGAGCTACAATAGATATCAGGATTTTTGTTTAAACTATAATGTGTTAATAATTGCATGTGAATATGTATCCATCCATCCATTATCTTCCGCTTTATCCTCTATTAAGGTTGCGGGGGGGGTCCCCATTCCCCATTCCCAACCAGGGGAGAACATTTCGGGCGCTGCGCAGATACACCCAGGACAGGGCACTAATCTATCGCTGGGTACACATTCACTCACACAGACATACACACTCTATATGGGGCAATTTGGAGAACTCATTTGAACCATGACTTGAACCATGTTTTTGGGCTGTGGGAGGAAACCAGAGAACCCAGAGGAAACCCACGCGGACACAGGGAGAACATGAAAACTCCACCCAGATGGGGATTCGAACCGGGAATCCCAAGCGCTGAGAGGCGAACGTGCTAACCACTAAACCACCGTGTCGCCCAATGTGTGTTATAACATTTAATTAAATCATTTTGGTAAACTGATCTATATTATGTTTTACAACTGCAGATCAAAAATAATCACAAATGGAAACAGGGCTAATGGCGGTAAGTAAGATTTTTCAATCAATTGATTAGTGTTTTTCAAACTACTTACCTTGGGCTGTTCTGTTTGGGGGTTTGAGTAGATGAGCTTTTTTCAGTGCTCATAAAAAAATGGCAGGGAACCACACCAGACAAATAACCAGACACATTGACTAATACATTAACATACGAGGCAACAAACAATTTCCTATTGCTATTTTACACACTAATGTGTTTGAACTGTGAGAGTAAATCAGAACTCACACACGAGCCCAATTGTGAAATAGGGAGAACATGCAAACACCAAACAGAAAAACCTTGCTTTCACTCTGACTGGAAATCCTCAGACTGCCAACAATGCCACGCCAAATACAATCATTTGTATTTTGCTGTACAGAATGCTGATTATAGCAGTTATAGTTACATGGATCACTATGAGAAGCTTTACTCTTGGAATATCTAGTTTGCCTTTGGCTTTACTGAACAAAAATATAATGAAATAATTAATTGGATCATAATAATCTAGTGGACTTTTTTTCGTTTTGAACAGCATCAGACATCTATGAAATACCTGTAAGTTATGTTTAATATTCTGTCTGTCAAATCTCCTTATTTTTATATATATATATATATATATATATATATATATATATATATATATATATATATATATATATATATATATTTTATTTTTATTTATTTATTTTTTTTGTAGGATTTACATTATCAAAACATGAGTTGGGGTGACGTGAAGAAGGAACAAGCCAAAAATCAGAGTAATCAAGTAAGTAGATTTATATTTCACTGCTGTCAACTAATAAAATAATTGCTGTTGTTTTTTATGTAACGTAAAATCTAATGAAAGTCCACTGTTACTATTTTGTTAATATTTTAAAATAAATAGCAGTAAGGAAGTGGGATAAAAAGTGGCAAAATATAAGGGAACGAAAACCAGACATTTATATTGAGAAACGACTCATGATCATGATTTCTATTGTATTCAAAGTAGTCAATACTGTAGTTAATAAAGGTAGTAATAGGTTATGATATACTGTATATAATATAATTTATTGTTTGAAGGACTTACATTATCAAAACATGAAATGGAATGATGTGAAGAGGGATGAAGCCAGAAATCAGAATAATGCAGTAAGTAAGATCCAATTTTGTTGGTATCAACTAATAAATTCTAAACATTTATAACACTTATACATCTAATACATAGGATTATGCAAACATATCGACACTCCGTTAATATTTGCCTTTAATTTAATACAATATAATAGTGAACCACTGCTTTTTATTCTTCTGGATTCTTCTCACAAAATGTTGCTGACATATGCAGAAGTAGCAGCAGTTTTATCAATATATACCGTATATACAGTATCAGTTTGGACATGCACCCTTCTTGCTCCATTATCTATTTCATTCACTTACCACGTAGATGGATTTTGTAGTTTAATTATTTCCAGACTGTAGTCCATCAGTTTTCTTTGTTTTAGTAAGTCCCCCATTGGTTCTCTGTTCTCTATCGGTCAGGAGCATCACATAACAGGTATAATTTGTGTGGCGGATTGTTTATTGTCAGTTCTGCAGTGACACTGATGTGGTGAAGGGGTTGTAGTGCAGCAGTGCTGTAGTTTTATTTAAACACGTCACTGACACTGCTGGGATAGGAATAATGCACCAAACAAATAGTACCTGCCCTGTGGTGGTACTCTTGGAGTCCTGACCTTTAGAGAACAGAGTACATAGCATGTACTGTAGAACACAAACAGATGGACTACAGTCTGGAATTGTAGAACTACAAAGTCCATCTTTATAGTAAGTGGAACTGAGAACATGACAAATATGTGCAGCAAAAAAGAGGTGTGTCCAAACGTTTGAGCGCTATTGTTGGTTTTCCACATTTACATTACATTTACATTTAGTTATTTAGCAGACGCTTTTATCCAAAGCGACTTACAAATGAGAACACCACAAGTCAGAAGCCATGGAGAAAACCAACTATACTGTAAGTTCATCAAACCTGATTGTTATTTGAAGCTGCGCCCCCCCCCTTTTTTTTTTATTATTATTTTTTTTTTTATAACAGGTATTTGTTAAATAGATGGGTCTTAAGTAGTTTCTTAAAGCTGTTTAGAGATTCTGCCTTACGGACAGAGTTGGGAAGATCGTTCCACCATTTTGCAGTGGTGAACGCCACAGAATGAGAATTAGCTCCTCGGTGAGGTGGAATCGCCAGGCGGCAATCATCACTGGAGCGAAGTGAACGAGTCGGAGTGTATTTTGAAAAGATAGAGTGAAGGTAAGAGGGGGAAGATCCAGAAATGGTTCTGTATGCCAGAGTCAGCGACTTGTACTGAATGCGAGCAGCTACAGGAAGCCAATGGAGGGAAGTGAGTAATGGAGTGACATGAGTTCGCTTGGGCTGGTTAAACACGAGTCGGGCTGCAGAGTTTTGAATTAGTTGAAGAGGTCTGATGGTGGAAGTTGGGATACCGGCAAGTAGTGCATTACAATTATCAAGCCGGGATAAGACTAGGGCTTGAACAAGCAGTTGGGTCGCATGTTCAGTCAAAAAGGGTCTGACCTTCCTTATGTTATAAAGAAGGAATCTACAAGAACGGGCGGTTTTGATAACATGATCAGAGAGTTTAAGGTGGGAGTCTATTGTGAACCCAAGGTTCCGGACCGAATCAGTTGGGAAGATTGTGGAGCCATCAATTTGGAAGGTCAGGTTGTGATGGATTGAGGGTTTAGCAGGGATATTGAGAAGCTCTGTTTTTTCTAAGTTTAATTTGAGATGACGGGCCTTCATCCAGACAGATATGTCGGAGAGGCATGCAGATACCCGATTTGAGATGGTGGTGTCTTCAGGGGCAAAAGACAGATGAAGTTGAGTGTCATCAGCATAGCAGTGGTAAGAGAAACCATGCGCCTGGATGACTGTGCTCAGTGATGTCATGTAAAGAGAGAAGAGGAGAGGACCAAGTACAGAGCCAGAGCCCTGAGGCACACCAGTGCGTACTTAGTGAGAGTTAGAGATCTCCCCATTCCATGACACTTTGAAGGTCCTTCCTGTGAGATAGGATCGAAACCATTCAAGTGTCGTATCAGAAAAGCCTAATTCAGCTAGAGTGGACAGTAGAATCTGATGATTTACTGTATCAAAGCTGCAGAAAGGTCTAACAAAATGAGGACTGAGGATTGAGATTTGGCTTTGGCAGATTTAAGTGAGTCAATCACAGAGAGCAATGCTGTCTCCGTAGAGTGACCACATCTAAAACCGGATTGATTGGGATCAAGGAGATTATTCTGATTAAGAAATTTGGAGACCTGTGTGGATACCACCCGTTCAAGTGTTTTAGACAGGAAAGGTAAAAGAGAAACAGGTCTGTAGCTCTCGACCAAATTTGGGTTGAGCGTAGGTTTTTTCCAAACCTTTCTTTGCCTTAACTAGTTAATAAGTCTAATGAAGACAGTTGAAACCCTGTACAGTTTTACAAGTACTTGCTTTTCATCTACTAAATAAAACAAATTAATTTAATACTTTATGTTTAAATATGGACATAGTGCATAGTGGTTAGTACGTCCGGGCCTCAGCGCTAGGGATTCCAGGTTCCAATCCTAATTTGGGTGGAGATGTTCAATGTTTTCCCTGTGTCTGTGTGTTTTAACAGTGTTACAACAGGACAAAAAAATTAAAGATTGTATTTATTTATTCATTGCTTTTTATCACTAGTAATTTGTGAAGATTATTTTATTATTAATTAAACACACTCTCTGTAATTCCTGGCATATAATAATATTTAAATATTCTTAATTTCTTTTAAAAAATCAAGTCTTAATTTTACGGTAAAAATAACAAACTTTATAATTTTATCTGAGGTGTTTAATTGTCTGCAATACGTCTTACTGATCTTGAGAACATTAAACATCCTCTTGTATGTTTCTGGTGTTTTAGGACTCAACATATGAAAGTGTCCTCCCTTGAAAATATTAAGGTGGGAACTGGTACATCACAGAAATTCTTGACAAGTTCATTAAAAAGAATAAGACTGATAAAACAACAGGCTGTCTGCACAGTTGGTAGCGTTGGCACCTTACTGTAGCAGGGTCTTTGTGTTTAACTACTAGATGGAAGACTAGGTTTTATTTTCTGATGTCTTCTATGAAGTTGTGGATTTATTCTTTTTTTTATTAGACTTTAGATAAATTTGAGATATTTATTTGCCCTCATTGGTAAAAATGTCAATGTGTTTGTTTGCCATGTGATGAACTGAAGTCTTATCCAAAAACACCATATTTATAACTACATACTACAATTTTAAATAATGTATTTATATGATCCCAATCTGTGGTTATAATTTAATATACAGTTACATAATTGTATTAATATTTTTTTTATTTAAGTTTCCAAAAACTTAAATAATATTGCATATCCAATTTTACACACACACACACACACACACACACACACACACACACACACACACACACACACATCATTATTTTTTTTAATTACAAACTTTTTTTTAATCTTTGTATAAATTGTATTACACTCTGTGTGTGTAACTACTAACATTTTAGTTTAACTTTCTTTTAAATACTTTGTTGCTTCGATTATTTATTTCTTCATTCATTCATTCATTATCTCCCGCTTTATCCTCTATTAGGGTCGCGGTGGGGTTCCCCATGCCCATCCAGGGGAGAATGTCTCGGGCGCTGGGCAGATACACCCAGGACAGGCCGCCAATCCATCGCTGGGTACACACTCACACACTCAAACACACTCTATATGGGGCAATTTAGAGAACTCAATTAACTTGATCCATGTTTTTGGACTGTGGGAGGAAACCGGAGAACCCGGAGGAAACCCACGCGGACACGGGTAGAACATGGAAACTCCACCCAGATGGGGATTCGAACCGGGAATCCCTAGCGCTGAGAGGCGAACGTGTTAACCACTAAGCCACCGTGCTGCCTTATTTATTTCTTATTATTTTTAATATCAATTAAGTATATCTCAGTTAGCATACCTTGCATCCACTGATGGAGAAATGGCATTTCATTTGTTATGTTCTCCCTTTTGCTGTAATATTAGAGTGCATGCCTTTATGCATGTATTTCACAAGTTCGTATAGAATGAAACAACTACTCTGAGCCAACATGATGTCAGAGTTTTCCAAAAGGCAACTATGATGTCATCACTTTTGGGATTTATTTTCAATTCTTAATTTTAAAACCACTTTTAATGTTTTGCTCTTTTTTAATATGTGCAGTTCTATAAATAAACAGTAACAGCATTACAATGTGCAGACTTGTATTGTGTTAAATTATCTTCACATTTAAATCAGGAGTTTCTTCAGGGGTGCTGATCCAGCATCGTCTTTCCATTAAATTTGAATCAATGGTATAAGTAACCATGCTACCAATGGTAATAACCATGTTGCTTGTAATGAAGAAACTTACCAAATGTCATTTGTAACAACGGTTTTCTTCGGTTAGATTTAAAACCCTGGTGGATTTGATAGAAGAAGCTAAATATATTTTTCCAAAGAGCTGACGGGGCACACTGGGTTCCCCGTTTGGTTGAACAAATATTTGTCGGCTTTCTCTTGTTTGATCATTCATTTTTTTGTGTTTTTTAGTAACTTCATTAAATGTAAGAGTCACATATTTAAAACCGTTATCGTCCTTATGAATGACAAACGATTCCGGCTTTAGTTGCCAATTTCATTCTTTCCCTCTCCATCTGAGACGCAGCTGTAAATCGAACCACACTTTGCTGAGTCCCACAGGTGTTTCGGGGCAGAGTGCTTTAGAGCATTTGATTTCATTAAAATCCTCTTATGTTATAGATTTGTAGTGTGTCGCTTGGTCTCGACCCTCTCGCCTGAACTCGCCTGACCCTGAACTTTTTTTACTACTCCAAAGAAAACGTTATTACTTGTAATAAAGTCTGTATCTTGTAAGATGCACAAAAATAAACTAAGCAGTGGGTTGGTAATATATCTCTTTAGTTACGCACGTAAGCAAACATAGCTGTATGATTCACCTCTTCCATTCTTTATGCTGGCCAGTACTTTTTAAGAAGAACCTGGCGCATTGATACGAATGTGAACTGGTCAGAGGTGCGGGTTATTTATAATAACCCAAAGGCTGGACAAACATCTCAGCCAATCAGATTTACAGACCGGAACTTCCCGTTTTATAATAACTTATTACTCAACTGCTAACTAAGACTAAGGTATCCTGTTACTCAGCAATCAATGATCACTTTAAAAAATGGACTAAATGTCATGCCTGTTTGTTGAGCCCATGTGGAAGCGCTTTAAAGAGCTAAATGGAGCTATGATGCCAGGTAAACCACAAAATGCATTTATTCACCATCACTAAATAACAAAATACAAAGCGCTCAAACACTCATAACATAAAAGAGGCTGATCTGAATAATGAAGGAAACCGAGGGAATATTGTAAGTAGAAACAAACAAGACAAATGACCAGCAAATGAACCAATGACAAAAGACAGTTAATTAGCACAAACAAGACCCTGAACTGAGGCAATAACCAATTAACTGAACAGAAAATTAATGCATGACATTCCTTACATTGGATCACTTCACGGACGACCAGTTTATTGATAATTTTGTCTTCAATTTATGAAGTAAATGTTGTTTTTTATTATAGCGTGTAATTGTAATCATTTTATAAAGGAATAAGACTCTGTTACAGGTGCCTGTGGCACCTGTCCCTCGTTTGGGGTGGTAATTGTCTTCGTTGGGTGATTGGTTGGTTTTGTGCACGTGTTTAGTTCGTTTTTGTATTTATTCTGAGTTTTCCTTCCCTTCGGGGCACGTCTTTGTTTGTGGTTTTTTCATACCCAAAGTTACTTTGTTTCGTTTGTTTCCCCATTTCTGTTGGTGTCCCGTTCAATTTTTATTAAATTCTACTTTTTTGGATTTTATCCCGGTGTCTCTCTCTCCTTCCGCGTGCAACCACGGTACGGCGCTGCGCACCTTCTCCGCGTGGGTCGTATTCCGTGGGAGCGTTCGCCGTGGACCGACGCACGCATTTTTCCCCGCGTGGTCGGTACCTGGCGAGCGCTCACTAGGCGCGAGCGGTCTTACGCAAATTCATCCGCGTAGCCGCCCTCCTCCGGGGAAGAACGGACAGAGCTAACAGACTCTCAAGGTTGTGTATTATATGTGAAATCATGGGATAGAGCTGTAAATCATCTGGACTATCAACACCATTTTTCTGTGATTTGTTTACAATGATGCACACCCTTTTGTGTCTTATTTCTTTATTATACACATAAACATATTGATGCGTGTTTTGGAGGAAGTGCATGTCAATAGATCGCCAAATAATCTCAACAACGCAGGGGGAGTTAAATTTGTGACACAGGAACTTGGAGGTTTTATGACCGTTTTAAAGCTTTCAGCTTCAAAAGTTCAGTTTACTTCGGCATCTGAGCTGATTAGCATTAGTATTAAATTACATCAGGAAAAAGTTCAGTGCAGAAGATGGATGTACTGTGTACTGTTCTGAACTATGTTCTGCTGCTGCTTACAACTTTGGGTAAATATTGATTTTAAATTCTGTTTAATATCTTTATCGATGTAGTTACTAGTTAGTATTAGTACAGTAAATTATAAAAATAAAGTTTTTCTTTTTTTTATGAATATGTTTCTGTACATAGGACTGAGTTCGGGGCAGCAGCTTATATTACCTATAAAAATAAATGGAGTAGTTGGAGACAAAGTAACATTTACTCCAACCAAAATCCCTCCACCACCATACAGTTCATTTAGCTGGAATTTTAATGGAGTTTTCATGGTTATAGTGATTGGTAGTGCCTCTGACATCTCATCTAAGTACACTAACAGAGTTAGTGTTAACATGAACACTCTTTCTCTGGAGCTCAGAAATCTAACTATGAACGATAGTGGAACATACACACTGAATGTAAAAGCAACTTCTTCTGTATCTGCATCAACCTCACTGCAGGTGTTTGGTGAGTAATCATAATAATCTGTATTCCTTAACAACACACACACACACACACACACACACACACACATATATATATATATATATATATATATATATATATATATATATATATATATATATATATATATATATATATATATGTAAGAACAATAGATAATAATTGTAGAAAGGAAATGTTAACGTAATGTTATGTTTAAAATGATGCAGAGAGCTATATAACCACTAGAGGCGCGTTAGGCTCTAGGTGTGTGAGAGTGCACGAGTGAGAGAGAGTCCGTATGATCTACAGCTTTGAGTAGCTTCCCGGTTGTTCTGAATAAAAGTGGTTCTGTTAAACTTCAGCATCCAGTCTCCCCTGTCATGTTATTATACTCGACTCGCTACCATATCGCCACCCGAACGACCCACAGCCAAGAGTGGTAAGAACTGTGGAACTCTACGAATATCACTTTTACACTGGTAGCAGTGGTGGTTGGCGATTTTTTTTTTTTCCCGTACTAAAACGGTAGTATTGTTTTTCAACATTTTCGGGAGAGTATGGACAGTGCTGTATGAACTCTAGCTTTTAATCGACTGGTTGAGATTTAGTGCTACGTGCTGTTGTTTTGTAACTTTTTGAACGCGCCATGGCGGATGAGGAGCAGCCCCCCCTCCCCCCGCTGCCTCGTGCGCCAGCTCCAGCTGAGCCAGCGCATACACACGTTCCATTCCGCATTGAGCTGCCTGCTCCCTTCACTGGAGACTCGCTGGAACCTTTCAGCTCCTGGATACAGCGATTTGAAGTCGCACTGGATGTTTCCACTGCACATTTACAAAAAGCAAAACTACTAGCAGCAAGACTCAGTGGCCCTGCATTTGCATATTGGCAAAGTCTGCCTCCAGAGGTGACGTTTGATTATGTTCAAGCAAAAAAGAAGCTAAATTCAGTTTTTGGGCAAACCCAGTTTTTAGCCACTTTTCAGACACACATAAATGCACGCCCTCGCAGACCACAAGAGCCTCTTGAAGTATATGCTGCTGATCTTACAAATTTAGTAGCTGATGCTTTTCCTTTGTATGGCCCAGAAGCACAGAGTTGTGAGGTGTTTCGCCGTTTTATGACAGGTTTGGATCCATCATTGCAACTTAAAATCCATGAGCATGGTGCAGTTACTCTGGAAGCTGCATTGAAAGTGGCGACTCAGTGTGAACGAGCTCAGATAGCTCTAACAGTAGCAACACACACACCTGTAATGCCTGTGACTGTTACTCCTCAGCCTGCCACCACATCACCATCTGCAGTAGCTGAATTAACGGCAGCTATTGCAGACCTCAGAACGGAGCTGCACGCCTTGAAACAATCACAGTTGCAACATGCAGAGAGAGGGCATAATCACGGAATGACTGAATTTCAGCGAGGCCTGCCGGGCTGTGCTCACGTTATGCACCCATCATGCTGCTCAGCTACACGTGCGTACACAAGTGGATACCACCATGGACAAGACAACTTTAAACAGCACAACTGTGTGGACTGTTGCGCTACCTCGTCACATCATCACTACAGAGGGCGTTGATCACACACTGGTGGATCCCTACCTCCACGACACAGACCACGTGCACCCAGCTGGACGCTCCACGATGATGATCAGCGCATCTCCAGTCGTGACACCAGCCCTGCAACTGCAAGACGATCTCGTCAGTCTCCTTCAGGCCGTCACAACAATTACCAAGCCATGAGGGTCGACTACTCCTCTTCCAGGTTTCATCGTGACGGGTACTCTGGTCGTTCTCCTTCACCTGAACGCCCTTCACACTCCACTTATCACCCCTCACACACACAACGGAGTCATAGGCCTCGACATTCCCACTCTCCATCGCCTGATACAGAATACACACACACTAGACCTGCCACTTCCCCCTCTCCAGTATCACATAGGCCTCACCGCACATACCATCATTCCCCGTCACGACACATTCATTTTTCCACACCAAATGACACTTCTTACCATGCTTATGGTCAGGGAAACTACTAGAGGCTGGTGTTGTGACCCAAATGTCAGCTTCTCATACTTCAGGGGTCAATTCCCATGTTCCTGAGTTTGATGTGGATGCATCACCGACTCCCTACATTCCAATCACACTCTTTGGCTCTGAACAGCATGCGCTTATTGATACAGGTTCAGGCCTTTCACTGATTACTGATGAGTGCCGTAATATGATTCCTACACTAGCCTCTCAGCCTGTCACTAAATCTTTCGTCCTTGCCTCATCTGTCACGGGTCATCTGCTAGATGTACTAGGTTGCCTTACTGCACCTGTGCACATTGGTGCCATCACATTACCCCATGTTTTCCACATTGTACGCTCCTCTAGCCATCCGGTCATACTGGGTTGGGACTTTCTCACAAAACACAATGTGACGCTGTCAATTCCTCACGCACATATACAACTTCATGACACCACAGTGCCTTTTGCTCCCATGCTGCACCTAGTCCCAGTGCAATGCGCTGCTATCACTGCCTGTCCTGTCACAGTTCCTCCTCTATCCGAAATGGTAGTGACTGTGTCAGTTAACAGTAGTATGGCCACACTGCCCAGTTCTACCTCATACGTGGGTATTGTGGAGCCACAGCCTCCCCCATCCTCTGCATTAGCAGTCGCTAGAACGCTGACTACGGTCCGTAATGGACAGGGATTGGTCAGAGTGGTTAATCCAACGTTAGATCCTGTTTCGCTAGCTGGAGGATGCCCCCTGGGTCAAGTGTTTTCCATCACAGGTCGCACTCATGACGAATACACACTAGTGTCAGCCGTTAATACATACAACACGCCTAGCAGTCCAGCTCCAACAGTTGACCTGTCTAACACGTGCCTTACCCAAGACGAAATACCACTGCGCGATTTTGTCGACGTTTTCAGTTCACATCCTTACGATTATGGCCGAACAGATCTTGTCCACCATTGCATTGACACAGGTGTGGAAAAACCAATCAAGTTACGACCTTATCGCGCATCTCCAGCCACACAAGCTGTACTTAAAATGGAAATAGACAAACTCCTACAACATGGTATTATTGAAGAGTCACATAGTCCGTGGTCAGCACCGGTGGTGCTTGTCCGAAAGAAAGATGGCCCCCCCTGCTTTTGCGTAGATTACCGCCGGCTCAACGCGGTCACAGTTAAAGACTCGCATCCACTCCCTCGCGTTGACGACACATTAGATAGACTGGCCGGTGCCCAAATATTCAGCACCATTGATCTTACTGCTGGCTACTGGCAAATTCCACTTCATCCACGTGACAAAGAGAAAACCGCATTCTCCACAGGTTCAGGCCTATTTCATTTCCGGATGATGCCTATGGGAATTTCAAATGCACCTCCGAGTTTCCAACGCTTGATGGAACTTGTTCTACGTGGTCTTCACTGGGATATTTGTCTCATTTATCTTGATGACATAATCGTGAACAGCACTGATTTTTCCCAGCATCTTGAACACCTGAGAGAGGTTTTCCAACGGTTCCGAACAGCAGGTCTCAAATTGAAGCCATCCAAGTGTCACTTAGCTCGCTCATCCGTCACATTCCTAGGTCATCATGTTTCCAGCGCTGGTATCCAACCTGATCCTTCAAACATTGAAAAGGTTTCTTCGTGGCCCATACCCCGTTCAGCTACTGAGGTGAGAGCCTTCTTAGGCCTTTGCTCCTATTATAGGCGATTTATTAGACAGTTCTCCCACATGGCTGGACCGCTCCATCGCCTTACACACAAAAGCGTGGTTTTTGAATGGTCCTTGGCGGCCAATGATGCTTTCCAGACTCTGAAACGAGCTCTAACTTCGCCTCCTGTCTTAGCCTTTCCCGATTTATCAGCACCTTTTCTGTTACACACGGATGCTTCCCTACATGCCATTGGCAGTGTACTGTCCCAAAAGGTAGATGGGAAAGAACATGCTATTGCGTTTGCGAGTCACACACTCTCAGCCTCAGAGAGGAAGTGGTCAACGTTTGACCGTGAGCTGTACGCCATTGTTTGGTCTGTTCGTCATTTTCGTCACTATTTGACATTCCATCCATTTACCATCATCACAGACCACAAGCCATTAGTAGGGCTCAAAAAGCTGCCACTTGATCAGGATCACACTGGCAGACGTGCACGTTGGGCTGTCGAACTTGACCTTCATGACTGGGTAATAGTGCATCGTGATTGGGCTAAACATCTTAATGCAGATGCCATGTCCCGTCGCCCATCTGAACTGTCAGCTGAACATTCGTTGGTGCCATTCAAGCCTCTGATGACTTCGTCAGCTACACAAACTATTACAGAACACTTCAAACAGACATCATTTCGTGGTCCATCTTTTCATTCTAAAAAGACAGATTTACCTTGCACCACAGCGAACGTTGTCCGTATTCAGACAGACTGGGACTTGACCGCAAAACAGCAGAGTGATCCTGACCTTGCTACGGTTTTTGAATGGTTGGAGCGCGGCTGGCGTCCACCAATCTGGAAGCTTCGAGAAGCGTCTCCTTTTCTACACAAGATGTGGTCTCAGTTCTCTCGTCTTACAGTATGCGACGATCTCTTATACCGGCGTACACACTATCCAGCATCTCATTCTACCATCCAGCAAGTGGTCATACCTCGCTCCCTAGTTCTCAAAGTGTTACACTACTCACATGGCCACCCTGCAGCAGGACACTATGGTCCAGCAAAAACACTCGATAGGGCATCACGTTCCTTCTACTGGCCTTACATGTCTTCAGATGTCTATGAATATTGCCGACAGTGTACTGCTTGTCAAGCCAGATGCTCTCCTGTACCACGTCCTCAGGCCCCACTTGTCTCAATTTCACCTAGTAGGCCCTTAGAAATCGTGGCTGTCGATCTTACTGAACTGCCCATGTCAGCCCAGGGAAACCGTTATGTGCTAGTTTTAATGGACCTATATACAAAGTTGGTTAATCTTTATCCTTTAAAGACTCAAAAAGCCATTTCTGTGGCAAAATGCATCTTTGAACAGTTCATCCCTCAGCACGGTGTTCCTGAATCCCTTCACTCAGATCAGGGCCGACAGTTCGAATCGGATCTTATTAAGCACCTCTGTAGCCTCATGGGTATAAAGAAACTGCGGACTTCACCATACCATGCTCAATGTGATGGAGCTGTTAAACGGTACAACCGTACACTCAAAGACGAGCTTTCCAAATACCTGTTTGACCTGGGACTTGAGTGGGATCATCATCTCCCACAAGTTGCGCTGGCCTACAACACCACTGTTCACACCAGTACAGGGTTTACACCTTTCTACCTAGCCCATGGACGGGAAGCGCGTGTCCCGGTAGACACCCTACTTGCCACATCTGATTCATCGTCTTCCGGAACAGCGTTAACTCCAGCGGCATATGCAGCCTCCCTGCGTGCAAGGCTTAAGGAAGCTTACAAGTCTGCCACAGCTTTCAGGAACCGAGCACAAGAACGCCAGCGGAAGTACTACAACCGTCATCTGAAATATAGCCCGTACAAACCAGGTGATCTGGTAATGGTGGATGATCCGGCCAATCGGAATAACAAACTCGCTCCCCGTTGGATTGGTCCTTTCAAAATTCTGGATGCTATAGCTCCAGAGGGTCAATCCTTACCTGTTGACTTCCGAGTTCATGATTTGGCCCGGCCTTTGAGTAAACCAAAAGTGCTGCACTACAATCGGCTCAAACCGTTTATCCCCAGCTCACGCCGCATGAGTATCGAAATGTCACAGCCCAAATCTGGTATTCCATCTGGCCCCTTGCGCTGTCCCTTATGGACAGATGTGCCTTTAGCGCCCCCGGTAGCTGCAGCTCCTGAAACTCAGTCACAAATTCCTAGTCAGGGCACTGACACACAACAACACTCTTCACCTGACCCCTCTACACTCACTTGCAATACACATGTTCTTCCCGAACAACCCCCTGTTACTCACAACTCACAAAACAACTCTCAACTCTCTCCGGAAAACATGGCCGTGCATTCCAGAGGCCCCTCACGCCGTCAGCGCAGAGCTCCGGCACACCTCAAAGACTATGAACTGTTCTGTTTCTTTGGTTGATACAGTGGTTGGGAATTTCTAAAGAGTTGGACTTCTAATTTGTTGTGTGTGCAATTTATATTGCTCTTGTTGTGCTGTGGACATGCATTGTTATTATTATTTTTTTTTCATAGTTTGCTTTTATTTAAATATTTTCTTTTGCTCCTCTCTCCTCATTTTGTGTTTTTTTTTATTATTTCTCTTTTACTCTAAGTTGTATGCAGAAATGTGGACATTTCTTGTTGGGCAAGGGAGTATATGTAAGAACAATAGATAATAATTGTAGAAAGGAAATGTTAACGTAATGTTATGTTTAAAATGATGCAGAGAGCTATATAACCACTAGAGGCGCGTTAGGCTCTAGGTGTGTGAGAGTGCACGAGTGAGAGAGAGTCCGTATGATCTACAGCTTTGAGTAGCTTCCCGGTTGTTCTGAATAAAAGTGGTTCTGTTAAACTTCAGCATCCAGTCTCCCCTGTCATGTTATTATACTCGACTCGCTACCATATCGCCACCCGAACGACCCACAGCCAAGAGTGGTAAGAACTGTGGAACTCTACGAATATCACTTTTTACATATATATATATATATATATATATATATATATATATATATATATATATATATATATATGCAGCAGGGATTTTGGCCCATTCCTCCACACAGATCTTTTCCAGATCAACCAGATCACTGAGTTTGAGCTCCCTCCAAAGATTTTCTATAGGGTTTAGGTCTGGAGACTGGCTAGGCCACTCCAAAACCTTGATATGCTCCTTACGGAGCCACTCCTTGGTTATTGTTAGGTTTTTATAATACTTTTAAGTAATTTAGTAAAAGTAATAATGTAAAGTAAAACTTATGATGAGTTGAATAGTTCAGGGAACAAAGAAAATGACTATTTGATGAATGAGCATGGGAAAGAGTATGAATGTCCTGTTGCAGGGTCAGCAGAGAGTTTTGAATAATGGGACTGTCAACAAGACCCTGTCATAAATTCATACCCCTGAGGGGGGCAGAAAGCAGTACCAGATGGGTTAGAAGATAGAGATGTTTTGGTCAATGTACACATGAGAAAAAAAGACTTTTGTCTGGAGGGGGCGCACACACAGAAGAAGCAGGTCACGCCCTCCTGAAGGACTTAAATGGACGAACTAACAAATTGGTGACTCCGTCGTGATTCGGCTCTAGGATTTGCAGGGCGGTTTGTACCGCACCATGGCACTTTGACTGCTGCAAGTTGACACCATTGTTATCACAGCTGTGCAAACTCAGGTACGCAAGAACCAGTTAAAACAAATCTTGCAAAATTGGAAACTGTTCTATTAAAATAACGTGGTTGCAGTATCACAGCAGTTGACTTAGCCCTTAAATGGTTTTTACTGAATAATTAAGTAATTTTATTATTATTATATATTATTGTATGAATATTATGTTTGTTGTTTGGATTAGGATTTAGAGTTTGGTTTCTGGTATTCATCTGGTAAAGTTTGTAGACTCACATTGAGCGGGGGAGAACAGAGCCCCCTCCCTTTGTGCTCTTCACTGAGGCACAGAGGGGCCTGTCACTTCCTTTACACAGGTTCACACACAGAGACATCTGACTTCTTCCTATTTCCAGGACAACAACTAGAAGTACAGGTAAGAACTTTAATATTATTTTGGATAGATTAGAGAGGGAACATTAAGTAACTGAACTGCCTATATCTAGGAGACTTATTCATCCCCATTGTTAAGTCATGTGTTGGATAGGGACTGTATACTGGCAGTAATTTGCCTTAATGGGAAAAGAAAACCGGAAAAAAGGGAAACAATGCGACCTTTTGTTTTCTAAGATTAGATTAGATATTTTTATGTTTTAAGTTTTGGACGCGTCAGTAGGGGAAACAAGGCGACCATACGATTTTTTAGGCTTTTTAGGTTAGGGAAAACAGAACTGTATTGTCTACAAGGCTTATTGTCCCTGTTAATTAATTTAACCGGACACATAGGAACTGAACAATCACGGTTTTGACGAGGTTCAGACGGAAAGAAAGGGCAAGAACGGGGGAAACCGAGACACCCCTAGTCCTTTAAGTTAGTAAATCTTGGCTCTGGGAGTCCAAGGGACTGAATAGCAGGAAATTCAGTCACTAGTTCAGTTGCTGCTCTGAACTAGGCTTTGCGCCTCTTGCTGAGGTGGGGCGATGCGGGGCGGCCCCAGATCACCCGAAGCCTATATTACGTAGGACACTGCTGACTAGGGCATCGTGACGACGGTGAACAGTGGAGCATTCCATGGTAAAAACTGTCAAGGTGATCGTTTAGCTTTGCTTTTGCTTTATATACAAGTGTACAATTTGTGTGACCGGTCTTGTTTAAATTGCTGTTATATAATGTTATATAAATATATAGTGTGTAATTATATGAATTCTCAGCTCTAATATAAACCCATGTGGCTGATACTCATGCTACGAAACCACTTGGTGATGTATTTGGTAATTAGGACCTAGAGACTGAGTAGAATATTTGGGTATAGAGGAACTTAACAGAAGGGCTCAGTTGTATGTTACCATTGACAAAGGACTTTTGGTCCGCCTGAGAAGGTAGAAGCTTGGCTAATAACTTTGTCAATTAAGGGACATCAACTGGGAACTTAAGTTCCATGTTGGACGGGGTGATTGTGTTGTAATTAAGTAAAAGAAATACAAATCAAACTAAAATGAACACTGAAGAGTTTATGGAAAAAGTATGGGATAGAATAGCCTCTGTCACAGAACCAAATAAAAGACCAAAAGTGCAGAAACATTTGACAACATTGTTTACATCATGGCAAATAAGAGGCCTGATGCCTGGAAACTCAGACCCAGCTCCTACTCAGGAGGATAGGACAAAGGTATATCATTATTATAAAGGTGAAATTAGAAAAACTGAGAAAGATTGGGAACAAGGGGGATCATATCGGTTTGGTAAACTCAAAAGGACATTGGACGAGGTGAATAAACAAAATTCACGTTGTCTGTTGCTCCTGACACATATGAGGGCAGAATTAGAAAGGCAAACTAAAGATAAACTAAAGCAAGAGACTCCACCCGAAACACCCACACAAAGTACATTAAAACAGGATGAGACCTTAACTTCACCAGTGCAAAGTGATAAAGCTCTGTCTTTAGAACTAGACACATCAACAGATCCCCTCATAAATTTAACCGCTCCCACACAACCCCCACCACCATACAGACCGATTTATCCTCAGGTACCACAAGCCTGTACACAAACAGTAGTGCAAACTCCTGTATTGAATATAGAAAGTGGACATTTAGAGATCAAAAAAGGTACCTTAGATATACCGGAGGAATTAGACCAACAAACGGTTATAAAACAATTACAGGATCAAGTGGCAAACCTACAATTACATATTAAACACAGGCCAGATCCAGAGGACTCCACGATTGTACTACAACTCACAGATCAACAATACCCTAACAGATGTACAAATGTACCAGCTAAACCTCCAATAAACCAATCAGACACGTGGAACACACAAGCACAATGGGGACACACTCCTGCATGCTCTGTAAATGAGATTGGAGGCCCGTATACATGTAGACAACATATCCCCATGGAAATGACAGGGGATGAAAAAATAGATAAAAGCTTGATGAATAGAAAAACCCAAAGTTCCGATAGTGATGACTGTGAAAAAGAGAGCGATAGTGAAGTATCTGAAACTATAAAAGTAGAGACGGAAAAACTTAAAAAGAAAGTGTTAAAAAACAAAATAGTTAGGAAAAAAGTGCAGAAACAACAGGAAGAAGGGAAGTTACAAAACTCCAAAAATGTACGGCTGGTAGTACAGGAAGGACTGATTTGTGGTAAATTGACGGATGATTTTGATGACCAAGACGGACAGTCATGTACGTATAAAGATAGAGATAGTGAAAGGGAATGTGAGGAGTATGAAGAAAGCCGGGACACAGCACAAGCGGAGATTTTAACAGTTTCTCAATATCCACTAATGACTACACAGTGCTGTCAGGAATTTTAAATTCCTTATACATTATGAGAATTCCAATATGGCCGGAAGCCAAACAAAGGACCTTGGATTTCCCGCCACTAGGAGTTACTGGACTGGGATTGGCTGATTTAAAACCTGGGGCGGTAGTTTGTGATTGGCTTAAAGCAGTTAAGGGGCGGGATCTAGACGTAACGCATATACCCCGAGGTAAACACAAGGGGGGCACTTTCACTCAGACGCGGAGGGAGAGCATCAGAACGCTGAGGAGGAAGACCGCTGGCCAGCGTGAGTTACTGGAGGTGTCCATGAAGTATTCTCTTTGTCCTAAATAAATGAGTTGAGGCGACCATTTTGCATCAGCTCGTTCTTTCTGCCTTTTTCAAAATCAAAAGATCCTAACAGTGCCTAGGGCACCTGTCACCTGTTTTGTGTTTCGTCCCGTTTGTTTGAGTTAATTAACGTTCAGTGTTCATTAGTTTAGTTAATTAACTCGGTGTTGTAATTGGTTTGTCTTGTGCACGTGATCGGGTGTCTTTTTGTATTTATGTCCATTGTTTCTTGTCTTCGGTGCTGGTCGTTTGTGTTATATGTCACATAGTCTTTTGTACCTCATGTTTTGTGGTGCACTGCACCTTTAAATAAACCCGTTATCTGCTACCTGCGTGCCTGGCTCCCTTCAGCGTGTGTATACACGGCGGCTTGCGCTCCCTATGCGCAACTGCTTCAGCCCGAGGTAGACTACCGTGACAGAACGACCAGCCACAGGAAATTTGGGGAGTCCAGAGCTCAGGTAAGCGCATTCTTAAATTTTTCTTTGCGGGGGCCGTGTAACCTCGTACTCGCGGCGCGTTCCGGCGTGTCCGCGAGTGCGCCATGCGCAGCCCGCCGTCCCGGAGCCGTAAGGACGGCTCGAACAGAGTAATGTCATATGTTTGTTATGATTCTGATGATGAGTGGATGTGGAGGTACGGGTACGAAGCGCTCTGCGCTGAGGAGGGTCTGGACTTGGTTCAGATCTCCGATGATGATACGGGTGAGTCGTACCTGTATGGGCATATTCTGCCCATACGAACCCTCCTCAACTCTGAGGAGTTCTGGACGGACGCTCCGGTCCACGGTCCAGAATATATGGTATATGTTTTGTGTGCAGGATGGCGAGCCCGAGGTCCGCCCAGCGTGCGTACCCGCCAACGCCCTGCCAGCGTGCATGCCCGCCAAAGTCCTGCCAGCATGCGTGCCCGCCGAGGTCCGCCCAGCGTGCGTGCCCGCCAATGTCCTGCCAGCATGCGTGCCCGCCAAGGTCCTGCCAGCGTGCGAACCCGTTGAGGTCCAGCCAGCATGCGTGCCCGCCGAGGTCCTACCTGCGCGCGTGCCCATCCCGAAGACCAGGGGCGTCACGCCGCCCATCCCGAAGTCCAGGGGCGTCACGCCACCCATCCCGAAGTCCAGGGGCGTCACGCCGCCCATCCCGAAGTCCAGGGGCGTCACGCCGCCCAACCCGAAGCCCAGGGGCGTCACGCCGCCCAACCCGAAGCCCAGGGGCGTCACGCCGCCCAACCCGAAGCCCAGGGGCGTCACGCCGCCCATCCCGAAGCCCAGGGGCGTCACGCCGCCCATCCCGAAGCCCAGGGGGCGTCACGCTGCCCAGCCCGAGCAGCAGGGGCCGCACGCCGCCCAGCCCGAGCAGCAGGGGCCGCACGCCGCCCAGCCCGAGCAGCAGGGGCCGCACGCCGCCCAGCCCGAGCAGCAGGGGCCCCACGCCGCCCAGCCCGAGGTCCAGGGGCCGCACGCCGCCCAGCCCGAGGTCCAGGGGCCGCACGCCGCGAGCAGCAGGGGCCGCACGCCCCGCCGCCAGGGGGCGTCCGTCTCGCCACGCCGTCAGGGGGCGCCCGCCCCGCCACGCCGTCAGGGGGCGCCCACCTCGCCACGCCGCCAGGGGGCGCCCGCCTCGCCACGCAGCCAGAGTGCGTGGCCATCTCCTCGCCCACGCTGCCAGAGGGCGTGGCCCATTCCTTGTCCGACGGGGGCACCCGCCTCGCCACGCAGCCAGAGTACGTGGCCAACCCCGCGCCCGACGTGGGCGCCCACCGGACCACGCAGCCAGAGGGCGTGGCCCATTTCTGATCCGCCGTGGGCGTCCACCGGACTTTGCAGCCAGAGGGCGTTCGGCACGCCTCACCCGCAGAGGGCGTCCACCCGAGGGCGCTTTCCAAGCCCCGCTCGAGGAGGGCGGAGGACCCCCCCCCCCCCCGGGACTGTTTTTTTCTTTTCTCTTGGTCGCGTCCCCCCGTTGCGCGACCGCAGGGGCGGGGGTAATGTAACAGGTGCCTAATGTAATGTAACCTGTCACCTGTTTTGTGTTTCGTCCCGTTTGTTTGAGTTAATTAATGTTCAGTGTTCATTAGTTTAGTTAATTAACTCGGTGTTGTAATTGGTTTGTCTTGTGCACGTGATCGGGTGTCTTTTTGTATTTATGTCCATTGTTTCTTGTCTTCGGTGCTGGTCGTTTGTGTTATATGTCACATAGTCTTTTGTACCTCATGTTTTGTGGTGCACTGCACCTTTAAATAAACCCGTTATCTGCTACCTGCGTGCCTGGCTCCCTTCAGCGTGTGTATACGTGGCGGCTTGCGCTCCCTATGCGCAACCGCTTCAGCCCGAGGTAGACTACCGTGACACACAGCCTGGCCAACAAGTTTACCATCCATGGAATCATAGGGATATGGATGGATTGTTAGCCAAATTGCCCCCTTTAACTAAGGGAGGACAAGCGTGGGTGTCAAAGTTCGAGCAATATACTGCAGGGGACAAATTGTGTTTGGGGGATCTGAGGGCAGCTATAGCAAGGTTGGAAGGGAAAAGGAAGTTACTACTAACTTTTTAGTTTAGTTTTTAGTTTAGTTTTTTTTTTTTTTTTTTTTTTTTTTTTTTTTTTCTCTGCTTGGCGCTCGTAGGAGGCGGTCGCACTTTCTCCCTCTCCGTCCTCTCATTCCTGCTTGGCGTCTCTGTCTTGTCTGTGCGGGATTTATCATAACGCTGCTCTTCGAAACGCAAATATGGAACTAATTAAATGGTCTCTCAATGCTATTGACACTATCTTCTCGAGGAGAAGTCGTGGTTTGGGGGAACCAGCTTGCCCGGATGGTACGTTGGCGTCTGGATACACGATGGACGCCTGGGGGAACTGGCGGATCGTGTGTCTGGCCCCCCTGTCCATGGAAGATGTGGAAGATGTCTACCTATTCGTATTTATGATCCTGGGATTTCTGCTGATTGGATTATGCATGGTCCTGGTGTATCGCAAAATTATGAGAGTTGGGTCGGTTGTCAACAGCCCCACGAAACTGCCCAACATGATTGATATGCTGGGCAGAGCCATAGGGACTCAGACTGCGAATTTAAATCGCCACATGGAATCAATCCTGGAGAGGCTATCGGCTCTGCGAACGAATGATGAGTTGGAGATCAGGAATTTACGAGCTGTTTAGCTGCTAAAATGGCTGCGAACAGTCACCCAAACAAACTGAGTCTTATCTGCTATTTGGCTCCCTTATCAGCTTCAGCCTTGAGAGCTGCTACTGCAATTCCTCCAGAAGAACTGTTGCTATGGTTTCCTGATTAACTGCTCTACCCTGCTCTCCTATGGACTGCCCCTCCCCTCCGATCCCTTATGGACACGTCTCCTACAGCTTCTTCCTGTCCATGTTTTTATGTTTGTATTTGCTTGTGTGCTAAAAGGTGTTATCACCTATTCTCCTGATGTATCACCTTTTCTCCCTATTTCTGATGATAGCGCCGCTCCGGGTGAACGCTGGCGTGTTTGTCTGCCGCTGCCCGTCGGTCCTATTCGTCTTTATTATTGTTGTTTGTCTTCTTTTATTGTTTTTCTTTGTAAGGTGACCTTGAGTGTCTAGAAAGGCGCCATCAAATAAAATGTATTATTATTATTATTATTATTACTAATAGAAACGGCAGCTGGGGTAAATGGAAAGCCACAAGAAATACCTTTGTCACGCATTAGAAAAGATTTGTGGGATACGTTGAAAGAATTATATCCAGCCACACACAGCTTAACTGCTCTAGCATCACTTGAAAAAAAGGGAGATGAAGACATGGTGCATTTTCTGAGGAAATGCAGCGACTTGTGGCTGGAAGCAACAGGGGAACGACATGATAAGTCTGATGCCACTGAAATGTTATGGAGACAGCAAGTAGTAAAGGCTCTACCTGGGCCAGTACAAGCTAAATTAGATGATGTAGTAGGGATTGATAACATGCCATATGATCAGTGGGAAAAAACAGTGACTCATCATGAACTTAAGCATAGACAATTACAAACCAAGGATGAGGACGAAGTAAAAGAACTCACTAAAAGGCTACTTAAACTACAAGTAGAAAAAGAGAACAAAGATAAAAAAGAAAAAAACGTTAAACAGATGGTTACTCAATCTGCCCCAACTACACCACCACCACAGGTCATATATGAGGTGGTGCCACAACCACAGTCATATATAACACAGGGAGCACCATACCTGTCACCATATGGAATCACATGTCCACAAACCCATGGTGAACCATGGCTGTGTCCAGGGTCACCATATGGTTATTATGCTGCACCCGCCCAGAGAGGGCAAGCACAAAGAAGAGGAAATAGGGGAGGAGCCCCTAGGAATACAATGCAACAAGTTAGATCATGTTCTCAATGTAATCAAATGGGACATTTTGCACGGGAATGTCCAAACAAAATGACTCAATGGCAAATGTTCCAACCTACCCCCGTGCAACAACATCAGTGTCAAATACAGACCCAACAGACACAGGCTCCAGTAGTCCCAAACCAAGCACAATTGCTCTCACCACAATGGTATCAAAATCAACAATGAGGAGGCCCAGAATATCAGGGTACAGGATGGGTAATAATTAAAAAAATAGAGCCAAAGGATTGCTGTGTAACGGGTGCCTAGGGCACCCGTTTCTCGGCCGTTGTGTGTTTTTGGGTTCTGTGTTTGTGTTCCTGTGTTTAGTTAATTAGCTGTCTCGTGTGGGTATTTTAGCTAATTAGCTTCGTGGGTTCATTGGGTGGTTTTGTGCACGTGTCGGGATATGTGAGGGTATTTAGTTCCGGGGTTTCATGTCTTCCGTGCGCGTCTTTGTGTTTTATGTCACTTAGTCCTTCGTACCTGTATGTTTGGTGTTTTGAGCACCTTTAATAAATATTCTTTATTCGTACCACCTGCGTGCCTGGCTCCCTTCTGCGCGTTAGAGCGCCGCGGCTCTGCGCTGTATTTGCGCAGCTGCGTTCCATTCCAGGTGGACTTGTGTGACAGAAAGACGCGCCAATCGTTTTGGGAGTCCAGAACCCAGGTTTTCTTCAGGTTTTTTCTTTGGGGGGGCCGTATAGCCTCGTACTCGCGGCGCGCTCCGCCGTGTCCGCGAGTGCGCCGTTATGCGGAGCCCGCCGTCCCAGAGCCGGGGGAGCGGCTCAAACAGCGTGATGGCAGAGGGTAGCGACTCCGATGAGGAATGGATGTGGAGGTATGGTTTTGAGGCGCTCTGCGCAGAGGAAGGTCTGGACATTGTTCAGATTTCCGATGACGAGGCGGGCGAATCTTACCTGTATGGGCACATTCTGCCCGTACGCACCCTCCGCAACACTGAGGAGTTCTGGACGGAGGGTCCAGTCCGGTTTGTTAAACCCCCGGTGGCGAGACACAGACGCAGAGCGCGGCGACGGCGTGGAGTGAAGCCGCAGCGGGTGCACAGCGCAGCTGCGGAGCGTGGACTGCGAGGCAGTCACGTGACGCGACCGCGCCGGCCCGTGCCGCGTCTGGGTCGCGCTGCGAGGGGGCGGTACCGGAGCCGCCGCCTGAGTGTGCGAGTGTGTTGTGTCCCCCGTCCTCCTATGTGTCGTATGATCAGTCTGTCGTCCCCATGTCTGACATGTTTGTGTCATGTGTTTGGGCGTTGCGGCGGTGGTTTATGTGTTCTGTGTGCAGGATGGAGAGCCCGAGGCGCCGGCCGAGGTCATGCCAGTGTGCGTACCGGCCGAGGTCCGCCCAACGTGCGTGCCGGCCGAGGTCCGCCCAGCGTGCGTGCCCGCCGAGGTCCTGCCTGCGTGCATGCCCGCCGAGGTCCGCCCAGCGTGCGTGCCCGCCGAGGTCCTGCCTGCGTGCGTGCCCGCCGAGGTCCAGCCAGCGCACGAGCCCGAAGTCAAGGGTCCGCGCGCCGTCCAGCCCGAAGTCAAGGGTCCGCGCGCCGTCCAGCCCGAAGTCAAGGGGCCGCGCGCCGTCCAGCCCGAACTCAAGGGGCCGCGCGCCGTCCAGCACGAAGTCAAGGGTCCGAGTGCCGTCCAGCCCGAAGTCAAGGGTCCGAGCGCCGTCCAGCCCGAAGTCAAGGGTCCGCGCGCCGTCCAGCCCGAAGTCAAGGGTCCGCGCGCCGTCCAGCCCGAAGTCAAGGGTCCGCGCGCCGTCCAGCTTGAAGTCAAGGGTCCGCGCGCCGTCCAGCCCGAAGTCAAGGGTCCGCGCGCCGTCCAGCCCGAAGTCAAGGGTCCGCGCGCCGTCCAGCCTGAAGTCAAGGGTCCGCGCGCCATCCAGCCCGAAGTCAAGGGTCCACGCGCCGTCCAGCCTGAAGTCAAGGGTCCGCGCGCCGTCCAGCCCGAAGTCAAGGGTCCGCGCGCCGCCCAGCCCGAAGTCAAGGGGCCGCGCCGCCCAGCCCAAAGTCAAGGGGCCGCGCGCCGCCCAGCTCGAAGTCAAGGGTCCGCGCGCCGTCCAGCCCGAAGTCAAGGGTCCGCGCGCCGTCCAGCCCGAAGTCAATGGGTCGCGCGCCGTCCAGCCCGAACTCAAGGGGCCGCACGCCGCCCAGCCCAAAGTCAAGGGGTCGCGCGCCGCCCAGCCCGAAGTCAAGGAGCCGCGCGCTGCCCAGCCCGAGCAGCAGGGGCCACACGCCCCGCCGCCAGGGGGCGTCCGCCTCGCCACGCCGCCAGGGGGCGTCCGCCTCGCCACGCCGCCAGGGGGCGTCCTCCGGACCCCGCCGCCCGTGGGCGTCCACCTGACCCCGCAGCAAGAGGGCGGGGCCCATTCCTCGCCCAACGTGGGCGGCCACCGGACCACGCAGCTAGAAGGCGTGGCTCATTCCTCGCCCGACGGGGCCGTCCACCGGACCACGCATTAGGAGGGCGTGGCCCTGTCCTGATCCGCCACGGGCGTCCACCTGACCTCGCAGCCGGAGGGCGTCCGCAACTCCGCGTCGGCAGATGGCGCTTTCCACACCGCGCCCGCAGAGGGCGCCCACCCCGACACAGAACTTATGGACGTGTCACACGCCTCCCCCGCAGAGGGCGTCCACCGGAGGGCGCCTACCTAGCCTGACTCAGGAGGGGATTCCTCACTAGGATGGGTGAGGGGATTCCTCACCTTTCTTAGGATCATTGATATGCCACGAGGTATATACAACGCTGAACACTGTTGAATGTGCTGACATCAAATTTATTAACCAATAGAGGCCTGAATTTGGAGTCACACACAAAATTAAGTGAAAAAACACACTACAGGCTGATCCAACTTTGATGTAATGTCCTTAAAACAAGTCAAAATGAGACTCAGTATTGTGTGTGGCCTCCACGTGCCTGTATGACCTCCCTACAACACCTGGGCATGCTCCTGATGAGGTGGCAGGAGGGATCTCCTCCCAGACCTGGATTAAAGCATCTGCCAACTCCTGGACAGTCTGTGGTGCAACGTGATGTTGGTGGATGGAGAGAGACATGATGTCACAGGTGTGCTCAGTTGGATTCAGGTCTGGGGTAATGAACGGGCCAGTCCAGAGCTTCAATGGCTTCATCTTGCAAAAACTGCTGACACACTCCAGCCACATGAGGTCTAGCATTCTCCTGCATTAGCAGGAACTCAGGGCCAAGCGCACCATCATATGGTCTCACAAGGGGTCTGAAGATCTCATCCCGGTACCTAATGGCAGTCAGGCTACCTCTGGTGAGCACATGGAGGGCTGTGTGGCCCTCCAAAGAAATGCCACCCCACACCATTACTGACCCACTGCCAAACTAGTCATGCTGAAGGATGTTGCAGGCAGCAGATCGCTCTCCACGGCTCTGTCACGTCTGTCACATGTGCTCAGTGTTAACTTGCTTTCCTCTGTGAAGAGCACAGGGCGCCAATTTTGAATTTACCCATCGTGGTGTTCTCTGGCAAATGCCAAGCGTCCCGCACAGTGTTGGGCTGTGAGCACAACCCCCATCTGTGGACGACAGGCCCTCATACCATCCTCATGGAGTCGGTTTCTAACTATTTGTGCAGACACATGCACATTTGTGGCCTGCTGGAGGTCATTTTGCAGGGCTCTGACAGTGCTCCTCATGTTCCTCCTTGCACAAAGTTGGAGGTAGCGGTCCTGCTGCTGGGTTGTTGCCCTCTTACGGCCTCCTCCACATCTCCTGGTGTACTGGCCTGTCTTCTGGTAGGGCCTCCAGCCTCTGGACACTACATGGACAGACACAGCGAACCTTCTTGCCACTGCTCGCATTGATGTACCATCCTGGATAAGCTGCACTACCTGAGCCACTTGTGTGGGTTGTAGAGTCCGCCTCATGCTACCATGAATGTGAAAGCACCACCAACATTCAAAGATGACCAGAACATCAGCCAGAAAGCACCTGTACTGAGAAGTGATCTGTGGTCCACCTGCAGAACCACTCCTTTATTAAGTGTGTCTTGCTAATTGCCACCTGTTGTCTATTCTAACTTTTTTTTCCTACAGGTCTTGAGCAGGAGCTTGTATTACCTGCAAAGCTAAATGGAGCTGTGGGGAAGAATATGACATTTACTCCAACCAGAAGCCCCCCTCCACCATATGGTTTGTTTCGCTGGAGTTTTGGCGAAGCATCAATTGTTGCTGTGATTGGTGATGCAATTCCTATCTCAACCGACTACACTAACAGGGTCAGTGTTAACAAACAATCTCTTTCTCTGGAGCTCAGAAGTCTAGCTAAAAATGACAGTGGAACATACACACTGAATGTCTGAGCTGATTCTATTGCACCTGCATCAACCTCAATGGAGGTGTTTGGTAAGTAGCTACAATAATTTTAGCTTTAAAGATTTTTATTCTGTATTCCTTCCATTAATAATCATCCATTCATTATCTTCCACTTTATCCTCTATTAGGGTCATGGGGGGGCTCCCCATGCCCATCCAGGGCAGAACGTTTCGGGCGCTGGGAAGATACATCCAGGACAGGGTGCCAATCTATACCTGGGCACACCCTCCCTCACACAGACACACACACAAACACACTCTATATGGGGCAATTTGGAGAATTCAATTGACCTTGATCCATGTTTTTGGACTGTGGGAGGAAGCCAGAGGAAACCCAAGCGGACACAGGGAGAACATGCAAACTCCACCCAGATTGGGATTCAAACCGGGAATCCCTAGTTCTGAGAGGCGAATGTGCTAACCACTAAGCCACCGTGCCGCCCACATTAATAATCATTATATATAAAATGAATCCATCTTTTTGAACTGTGGGAGGAAATCAGAGAACATGGAGGAAACCCACGTGGACACAGGGAGAACATGGAAACTCTACCCAGATTGGGATTCGAACTTCAGGTCATAGAACAATTCAAAGAAGCAACTTAATTCGTTCATCATGTGTCTTAAACTCGTCACTCATTTATTATATTCCGTTTAATCCTCTACTATGATCGCAGGGGGTGTTCCCCATGCCCATCCAGTGGAGAACTTTTTGGGTGCTGGGCTGATACACCTCGGACAGGGTACCAATCTATTTCTGGGCACACTCACACACTATATGGGGCAATTTAGAGCATTCAATTTACCATGAATCCATGTTTTTGGACTGTGGGAGGAAACCAGAAAACCCAGAGGAAACCCACGCAGACACGGGGAGAACATGGAATCCCCAGCGCTTAGAGAAGAACGTGCTAACCAATAAGCCAGAGTGCCGCCCCTAATCTCATTCAGTTCCAACTTTTTTTTATTCCTGTGTCAAATTTTTAGTAACACTTTCTATCTATGGTAAAATAATTGTAGTTGTGTAACTTTTCCTTTTTATTTACTTTTTATGATTCATATGATTTTTTGCAGAAAGAATATTTGGAGCAAAACTCACTGGACTATCTGATGTACTAATAGAAGGAGGGCAATATTAGAAGGAGGGCATAGCTAATATTAGCTGTATTGGACGTGGAGACATAATTAATACTGAATGGATGAAAGATAATGAGAAGCTGTATGCTGGTAACAATATTATATTCTCACTTGATAACAGAACACTGACAATCAGTCCAGCACAAAGAAAAGACACCGGTGAATATCAATGTAACATCAGTAATCCTTTCAGCTTTGAAACTGTGAAGTACAAGATGGTGGTTTATTGTACGTACTGGTTTACTTTAAACTAGTGCAGCACTATAATCATTATCTCATATATATGTACTGTTGTGCTCAAAAGTTTACAGCAGAATTTTGCTTTCTTTTTCAGAGAATATAAATGATAACACACCAAAAAATTATCAAACGACTTTTTTCTCTATTTTAATCATAATGACAAACAAAAACATCCAACTGACCATGATCAAAAGTTCACTTTCCCCAGTTCTTAATATCGTGTATTGCCCCTTCTAACATCAATGACAGCTTGAAGTCTTTTGTGGTAGTTGTGGATGAGGCTCCACAACTACCACAAGATGGTCAGATGGTTTTCTCAGATGATAAAGCTGCCACACTTCTTGTCAAAAAGGCCACTGTAGACCCTTCACTTTGTTCTGCTGTAGACATTGACAGGTCAACATGTTCTTGTATTTTGGATCGTTGTAATATGGGAACGTCCAAGTGCATTTTCCGGACTGAGGCGTGCAAATTTGCCTCCAGAATTTGCTGATAATGTGCTGCATTCATCTTTCCTTCAACTTTGATCAAGTTTCCTTTGCCTTTGCAGCTCACACATCCACAAAACATCAGCAATCCACCTCCATGATTTACAGTTGGAATGAGTAAAAAAAAAGTTTTTGTGTTATCATTCAGTCTTTAAAAAAAGGCCAAGAAAAATAAATTCTGCCAGAATAAATTTTCTTTTAAGCACAACTGTGTGTGTGTATATATATATATATATATATATATATATATATATATATATATATATATATATATATATATATATATATATGTATATATATATATGTTATGTAATTATCTCTAATATCTCATTCTGTGTTATAGTTGGACCTGATAATCTAAAGATTTTAGGACTAAGTGAGGTGGACGAAGGACAGTCTGTTACCCTACACTGCATTACTGACTCTTCACCGAGTCCTTCATACAGATGGATGATTAATGAAACATTAACCACAGTAACTACATTGAAATTCAGCATCAACAATGCTTCCGTCCAAAACTCTGGAAATTACAGCTGCACAGCATGGAACCTGATTACAGAACACAGCGCATCAGAAATCCGTCTTTTGAAAGTTAAAGGTAGAACTAAATGTCTTTGTCTGGCTGCTAGCCCAGACCTACCAACAAAAGTGCAATAAATCAATAAAACGGAACTAATGCATCAAGTGAATGTGTGTACCTTTTAGCTTAATACCTGTAATACTAAAAATACTTAAGTATTTTATTTTGTTGCTACATCTTAGTAGGAAATTATACAACCATTACTGTATTCATTTAACAGTTTTAAATATTATTTATTAGGGGAGCAGCACGATGGCTTAGTGGTTAGCATGTTCAAATCACAATCTGGGTGGAGTTTCCATGTTCTCCCCGTGTCTGCGTGGGTTTCCTCCGGGTTCTCACCCACAGTCCAAAAACATGGATTCAAGTTTAGGTTAGGTAATTGAATGTTCTAAATTGCCCCATATAGTGTGTGTCTGTGTGAGTGAGTGTGCCCAGCAATAGATTAGCGCCATGTTTCTTGTGAAAAACTCCAAGAACGGAGAAAGAATGAGCACTATGACAATATGTCCATCATTAATATGGATAATAAACTGTGTGCAATATATTTTTTTGAAACTATATGTGGATCTGTTACCATCACTTTTATATAAACTGAGCAATTGTTTAAATATGTAATGCATTATGGGTATTTATTACATTTAATGATATATGTATCATAGAAAGAGGAACAGGTGAAGGCTTCTCTTATGGACTTATTGCTGGGATTGTCACTGGGGTTTTCATAGCTATTGTTGGAACAGTTGGTTTGATCTACTATGTTCTAAAAACAAGCAAGAACAGAAATATGTAAGTACAATTAGTTTTAAAAGGTTATCATAGTAGCATTCGTTTTAAATGAGTTGCACCGGGATCCATGTTCTTCCCGTGTCCGTGTGGATTTTCTCAGGTTCTCTGGTTTCCTTTCATAGTCCATAAACCCTGATTTGGGAAACAATCTTGCTTTATTTTATTCCCACATAATATTTGTAAATTCTAGCATGGCCAACTGAAACAACCTCATGTCATAAAACAATTCAAAGAAGCAACTTATTTAGTTCATCATGAGTCTTACACTCTGGATTTTTAAAATATAAAACATAAAGCTATGCATGATTTTTGATTGTAGATATAATCCTTGCCAAAAGGGGAATAATGAGAATCAAGGTATGTCAAAATTATCCAATAAAACACCAATAATAAAATTTAATTACAGTATTAACAACAGAATACAAAACATAACCTATTCTGCACCATTAATTGTATGTTTTTTTCTATACAGAATTAGACGTCGAACCCGTAAGTTATGCTCTATATTTATCTTTATTAAATCAAATTAAAAGTAAATTATTATTATTATTATTTTTTTTTTTTAATATTAGTTACTGCCCAGCGATAGATTGGCGCCCTGTCCTGGGTCTATCTGCCCAGCGCCCGAGACGTTCTCCCCTGGATGGGCATGGGGAACCCCACCGCGACCCTAATAGAGGATAAAGCGGGAGATAATGAATGAATGAATGAATGAATATTAGTTACTATTAAGAACTGGCAGCATGGTAGCTTGTTGGTTAGCATGTTCGTCTTTACGGTTTAAATCCCAATCTGTGTGGAGTTACCATGTTCTTCCTGTGTCAGTGTGGGTTTCTTCCCACAGTCCAAAAACAAGGGTTCAAGGTAAACTGAATGCTCTAAATTGCCCCATAGAGTATGTGTGTGTCTGTGTGAGTGAATGTGCCCAGTGATAGATTGGCGCCCTGTCCTGGGTTTATCTGCCCAGCACCTAAAACATTCTCCCCTGGAGAGGCATGGAAAACCACTCCACGACCCTAGTAGAGGACTAAGGGGGAGATAATGAATGAATGACTATTAAGAACTCTTTTTCCAAAAGTTCACAAGTTTGCGGTTATACATTTTGTAAAAAAATATATATATATATTAACATAATTTTTTTTTTTTTTTTTAAATGTAAATTGTGATGTTTACAATTATTAACTCATAACTTTACTACTGTTATAGTCAATGAAATAAATTAATATGAACTAAAAATATAAATTGTACATTTTTTGTACAATCAAATAAATGAACTGTACAGTGTTACTAGTGGTGTGTGTCATGCCGCGTGACATCACACAAAAAATAGTCCGACCTTGCTCCAAAAAAAACAATGTATTTATTGGATTATCGTTAAGGCAAAAATAAGGAGAAACGAAAACCAAAAAGTCAAAACGAAAAATCATACGCCGGCACGACGCCGGGACGAAAACCAAAGAGCGTGGTCTCAACAGAGCGAAGAGCCGATCCGTAGAACAAAGGACAGGTGAGCGGCAGGTTGCGCTGGCGAGAAGTGCCAAACCGGTGAGCGGTCCACTCCAGAGGATTTAGGACTAGGAGAACAAACAGTTAGCACAGAAGCACGCAAATCAAACCAACGCGACCGACATCGCCACAGTGTCACTTAAATAGTGCCGTCAATAAGAAATATGGCGATTCACCACGCCTCCCCACAGAAGGAAGACGTGGCGAATGAGCACTGGCAGGGGAATGGGAAGACGCTGGTCTTACATCACCCCCCCCTGATGACCCGCAGGGTGCACATGCCGCGAAGAGGAATGAATGGACCTATACTTACCCCGGCGTGGCGGCCGACACCGAGGTCTGCGAGTGGGATGGTCAGGATGGGTCTAGAATATCATTGGCCCCCACCCAACTGCGCTCCTCAGGGCCAAAGCCCTCCCAATCTACCAGGTATTGCAATCTCCCCCCTACTCTTCTGGAGTCCAGCAATTCAGCCACTCGATACACCTCCGGTACTCCTCTGGCTGAGGTGGTACCGGCGGCTTCAGCCCACTCGTAGTCAAGGGGACCAGACACAAACGGCTTAAGGAGGGACGTGTGGAAAACCGGATGTAATCGCCACTCCGGGGGAAGATCTAGACGGTAAGAGACCTCGTTAATGCGTTTTAGTATGCGGAAAAGCCCTACATACCTGGGTAGAAGTCGACGCGTCCCTGTACGGCAGCGCAAATTTTTAGAGCTGAGCCACACTTGGTCACCCAGGGTGTAAACCGGAGCCTGTGCCCAACGACGGTCCGCGAACCCCTTCATCCTGCGGATGGCGTCCTGGATGCGCCGATGAACCTGCAACCAAACTTCCTCACTACAGCGAAACCAATCGTCCACTGCGGGTGCTGCCGAGGGCTTGGGATCCCAGGGATTGAATGGAGGCTGATAGCCCAAAACGCACTGATAGGGTGTGATGCCTGTAGCCGAATGACGCAACGAATTCTGCGCAATCTCCGCCCACGGCAGGCAGCGTGCCCAGTCCAATGGGTTATTATGGCAGAACATGCGTAGGAATTTGTTCAGCTCTTGGTGCGCCCGTTCGCACAGCCCATCAGTCTCTGGGTGATGTCCTGACAAAAGACTCACCGAAGTCCCCAACTTCTCAAAGAATGCTCTCCAGACGGCGGAAGTAAACTGTGGCCCCGGTCCGACAAAATGTCCTCGGGAATGCCAAAACCTGTGAAATTATGCCGAAATAATAACTCTGCCGTGAGAAAGGCCGAAGGGAGACCTTTGAGAGGAATGAACTTAACTGCCCTAGAGAAGCGGTCACTGAGGGTCATGATGGTGTTAAGTCCTTCGGATGAGGGCAGATCCGTCAGAAAATCCACAGCCACATGTGACCAGGGCCGAGCCGGTATGGGTAACGGGACCAGTTTGCCAGCAGGGAGTGACTTCGGTGTCTTAAACATGGCGCATAGCGAGCACGACGTCACGAAGTTGTGCGTGTCTTTGTGAAGTGTCTCCCACCAATACTTCCTGCGAAGGATTTGCATGGTGCGTGCAACGCCAAGATGCCCGGTACTAAGGGCCGTGTGTGCCCAGGTGATGAGCCACCCCCGGAATGCGGGAGGTACGTACAGCGCTCCGCCGGGACAGTGGTGTGGACGGCGTGTGTTGCGCAATGCCCTCCGAATCTCCCCATCCAAATTCCACTGTATCGCATTTAAGAAGCGTGTGGACGGTAATATAGGACGTAACGGTCGGGGTCCGGTGTGTTGTCCTCATGTAAACGGGAAAGGGCGTCAGCGGCCGTATTAGAGCTACCTGGTCTGAACGAGATGATAAAGTTAAAACTGTTAAAAAATAGTGACCAGCGGGCCTGACGGGCGTTAAGACGACGAGCTCTGTTAATGTATTCGAGATTTTTATGATCTGTAATAACAGAAAACGGGGTAGTGGTGCCAATCAGCCAATGCCTCCACTCTTCGAGAGCCAGTTTAACAGCTAATAGCTTGCGGTCCCCGATGGAATAATTGCGTTCGGCAGTGGATAGCTTACGTGAGAAGAAGGCTACCGGTCGAAGCAGGGACCGGTTGCCAATGCGCTGGGATAATACAGCCCCGACCCCATAAGCTGACGCATCCACCTCTACCACGAAAGGTTTCTCAGGATCCGGGAGAGCCAACACCGGTGCCGTTGAGAACCGTTGTTTAAGGCTAGTGAACGCCCAATCTGCCTCCAGAGTCCAATTAAGGTGTTTAGGTTGTCCCTTCAGCAGTGAGGTAATAGGGAGAACTACAGAGCTAAAAGAGCGAATAAATTTGCGGTAAAAGTTGGCAAATCCTAAAAACCACTGCACCTCACGAACGGTAGTGGGGACTGGCCATTCCAGGATGGCGCGAACCTTCCCGTACTCCATAGACATGCCCCCGGGCGACAGATCGAACCCCAGAAATGAAACCCTTTCCTGAAAGAAGGTACATTTCTCGGCTTTCACGAACAGCTGGTGCTCTAATAACTTAAGTAATACCTTCCACACATGCAGGCGATGGGTCTCAAGATCCCGAGAATAAATGAGGATGTCATCAATGTAGACCATCGTGAACTCCTCAAGGAAATCACACAACACGTCATTAACAAATGCTTGAAAGATGGCCGGGGCGTTAGTAAGGCCAAAGGGCATGACCAAGTATTCGTAGTGGTTACAAACGCGGTTTTCCACTCATCACCCTCCTTAATGCGCACCAAGGTATAAGCGTTACGAAGGTCAAGTTTGGTAAATACTGTCGCCTGACCTAGACGTTCCAACGCTGACGGCACCAAGGGCAACGGGTAGGCATAACGGCGCGTGACCGCATTGAGCCCCCGGTAATCAATGCACGGGCGGAGTTCGGAGTTCTTTTTGGGGACAAAAAAGAATCCTGAGGCTACTGGAGATTTAGAAGGCCGGGTGATGCCCAGCTCTAGAGCCTCTGCTATGTATTTATGCATGGCCCGGTTCTCCATTACAGAGAGAGGGTAATGACTGACCCTGGGGAGCTTAGCGCCGTGGACTAACTCAATAGCACAATGGTACTCCCGATGAGGGGGCAATTGCTTCGCTTGCTTATCACAGAACACCTCAGCTAAATCAGCGAATTCCGAAGGGACGCCGGCGGGTAACTTAGCCACCCCTGCGGGGGAAAGCGATACCACCTGAGAATGAATCTTACCCACAGTGTGGGTGAGACAATGGGAGAGGCAGAATTTGGACCACTGCAAAATTCCACGCTCTGACCAGGAGATGACAGGGTCGTGCTGCTGCAGCCAGGGTAAGCCGAGGATCATCTTGGCACTAGGAGAGTGGATGATAAAAAAAGAAATCAGTTCAACATGCAATGCGCTAATTTGGAGAGAAACAGTTTCTGTGTAGTGAGTCACCACCCCATGATTGACAGGCTGCCCATCCACCCCACAGATAGGTAAGGCTTTGGGTAGCTTGTGGAGCCGAAATCCCCACCGTAACGTGAGGTCTTTGTCCAAGAAGTTCCCTTCAGCCCCTGAATCAATGAACACCCTAGAGGTATAGTTGGCGTTTCTGCAGGATACAATCACCGGGAGGTACCAGGGGCTGGAAACGTCCCTCCTAGTGGTGCTTACCGGGGTAATTGCTGGCTGGGCTGAACGCTTCTCAGGCCGAGGCGGTGCAGGACGATCTCTCCTCTGGGGTTTGTTCTCGCATGAACCCAGTAGATGGTCAGCACTACCGCAGTTGAGGCATAGTCCCGACCGGAGGCGACGAGCCCGCTCCGATGAAGACAGCCGGAGGGAGTCCAGCTGCATGGGAGACTCGTCCGAAGGGTTGGGAAAATGGACATTCCTCCCAGGATCAGGACGTGGGGATCGACTGGAACGGAGTTGGTCCAAGTTGATAGCGGTGGTGATGAGCGTCTCCAGAGACATCTGGGCGTCCCGACAGGCTAGGTCTTTCCGGATCTTGTGTCAAAGCCCAGCACGGAAGGTGGTCAGGAGCGCAGGTTCATTCCACCCACTCTGGGCGGCCAAAGTACGAAACTCTAACACATAGTCAGAGACTGGCCAATCTCCCTGTTGAATCTCATGCAGCAGCTCCCCGCACGTGTGTCCGTGTCGTGCATGGTCGAAGGTGCTCTTAAAAAGAGTTAAAAACAGAGCATAATTCTGGGTCTCTACCGATTGGGACTCCCAGAGAGCGGCTCGACCGCTGCTCGACCCACCAGACGAGACATGATAAAAATAATCTTCTGTGCATCGGACATGGGGGGTCTATTGGCCAAAAAGAGCTCGCAGTGAAAAAGGAACGTGCTGCAAGTCTCTGGGGCTCCCTTGTAGCGCTTCGGTTCTGTGAGTGCCAGAGGGTTGGATGAAACCATTCCCGCGGCTGCCGGTGATGGGACTGGGGCAGGTGTGCTGGCTGGCGCTTGGTTCCGAAGGTCCACCATTGCCCGTTCCTGAGCATCCTGGCGTGACAGGATGGTGTGCATGGTGTTTGACATGCCCAGGAATTCCTGGTGGAGCTCTCCCAGTTTCTGTGCAAGCTCTAGCAACAGCGCCTCCGGCGATCCCGCCCTGGGGTTTGTGGCGTTGGTTTCTGTCATGCCGCGTGACGTCACACAAAAAATAGTCCGACCTTGCTCCAAAAAAAACAGAAAGTATTTATTGGATTTTCGTTAAGGCAAAAATAAGGAGAAACGAAAACCAAAAAGAGACCCAGAATTATGCTCTGTTTTTAACTCTTTTTAAGAGCACCTTCGACCATGCATGACACGGACGCACGTGCGGGGAGCTGCTGCATGAGATTCAACAGGGAGATTGGCCAGTCTCTGACTATGTGTTAGAGTTTCGTACTTTGGCCGCCCAGAGTGGGTGGAATGAACTTGCGCTCCTGACCACCTTCCGTGCTGGGCTTTGACACGAGATCCGGAAAGACCTAGCCTGTCGGGACGCCCAGATGTCTCTGGAGACGCTCATCACCACCGCTATCAACTTGGACCAACTCCGTTCCAGTCGATCCCCACGTCCTGATCCTGGGAGGAATGTCCATTTTCCCAACCCTTCGGACGAGTCTCCCATGCAGCTGGACTCCCTCCGGCTGTCTTCATCGGAGCGGGCTCGTCGCCTCCGGTCGGGACTATGCCTCAACTGCGGTAGTGCTGACCATCTACTGGGTTCATGCGAGAACAAACCCCAGAGGAGAGATCGTTCTGCACCGCCTCGGCCTGAGAAGCGTTCAGCCCAGCCAGCAATTACCCCGGTAAGCACCACTAGGAGGGACGTTTCCAGCCCCTGGTACCTCCCGGTGATTGTATCCTGCAGAAACGCCAACTATACCTCTAGGGTGCTCATTGATGCCCAGGAATTCCTGGTGGAGCTCTCCCAGTTTCTGTGCAAGCTCTAGCAACAGCGCCTCCGGCGATCCCGCCCTGGGGTTTGTGGCGTTGGTTTCTGTCATGCCGCGTGACGTCACACAAAAAATAGTCCGACCTTGCTCCAAAAAAAACAGAAAGTATTTATTGGATTTTCGTTAAGGCAAAAATAAGGAGAAACGAAAACCAAAAAGTCAAAACGAAAAATCATACGCCGGCGCGACGCCGGGATGAAAACCAAAGAGCGTGGTCTCAACGGAGCGAAGAGCCGATCCGTAGAACAAAGGACAGGTGAGCGGCAGGTTGCGCTGGCGAGAAGTGCCAAACCGGTGAGCGGTCCACTCCAGAGGAATTAGGACTAGGAGAACAAACAGTTAGCACAGAAGCACGCAAATCAAACCAACGCGACCGACATCGCCACAGCGTCACTTAAATAGTGCTGTCAATAAGAAATCTGGCGATTCACCACGCCTCCCCACAGAAGGAAGACGTGGCGAATGAGCACTGGCAGGGGAATGGGAAGACGCCGGTCTTACAGTGTGCCTTTACTTCATTATCACACTGCGTAGTCTGTATAATCAATACTGTCTGTCTTTTTCAGATCTCCATATATGAAAACGTCTTACCCAAAAATAATAATCAGGTAAAGAATTCGTATTAGAAAATCAAATCCATAATTAATAACTGCAGTTAAATAATGGAATCAATTTGTATTTTGCATTTCCTATCGTAGCAACTGAATTCCACCAGCGGCTCAGAAGACCTGTATTTTTGTATGGATGGAGACATCAATACAAAGACGAATGAATTCTTAATTACAACAACTGCACTGTAAACAAAACAACAACCATCGTCATGATTTATAATTGTTTTTTTTTGTCAGTTTCTCATTTTCTTTTTATTCTTTTTCATAGTTTTTAGTTTCAATATTTTTTAAATAATACAGTAATGTCGAATAACTGTAATGTAGAAAACTACAAAGTCCATCTTTACAGTAAGTGAAACTAATCAAATGGACAAAAAGGAGGCATGTTCAAACATTTGTACTGTAAATAACGTTATTTTATGGGCATTGGAATAACACCACTACCATGCAAAGGCCTTGACTTTAATCTCATTGCATAGGAATTCATTGAATTTCTGATTGTGAATCAGGCTGTTGGGTTCTACAAAATACATTTAATTAAGTGTTTGCATCTTTGTTAGCTGGCTGCATCAGAGACTAAGAGTTTTAGTCACAATACCAAATTAATCCTCATGGGTTGGGAATGGGATGTGCAGCAATGAATTTATGAATGTGAATATCAGGCATTTCCATACTTTTAGAAATGTAAAAGACAAAGTTGGTAATATATACAAGAAACAAGGAAATGACTAAAGATGAGGAACAAGGAAAGTGAATGAGTAAAACCTTAATAGACAACTTAACAGATACTGTTATCAAAAAATAACTAAAACCGTGATTTGTATTTCCTTGTGAATAGTTTTTGTATAATATATTCCCTCATACAAAGACAGATGTGTGATTTTGGGGATTTAAGTTTGTCTATTCAGTGTTCCCGTAGGTAGGTCCCATCACTGAGGTCGAGGAGTATTTATACAGTGCGTGTTCCCCGGTTCAGCAGGTCAGCATTGTTTGTTTGTGTATTTGTTTGCTCCCGTCAAACGTTGCCTGGCCGTTGGTTTTGTTTGCTTACCTGTCGCCTGGCTCGCTCATTCACATCTGAACGCCTCACCCTGCGTAGTTAAGCTCAGCGCCTCCTGTGGTTGGACGGCGCTTGTGTGACAATTTTACTTTTGAAAAAAAGTTGTTTTGTGTAGAAATATTAAGCATTTTAAAAGAAATAACAACAAGAGGCAACAGTAATAACAATATTACTATTATCATTCATTCATTTATTCATTACCTTCCACTTAATTCTCTACTAGGATCACAGCAGAGAACGTTCCAGGCGCTGGGCAGATACACCCAGTACAGGGCACCAATCCATCGCCGGGCACACACTCACTTACACAAACTATGCTGCCTCAGTCATGATCTTAATAAAATAAATTCCACAACTTCTTTCAGTAAAGGCTGTTATTCAGTTTTTTTGTTTATTCAGAAAGCTGCTAATTTTAATGGCGTTGGAAATTGACTTAGTAGTAGTTCTGGTCTTTAAATTTTATTGGCTGAGCAGTTTGTCACGACATGACATCATTGACAAAAATGCACACCTCTGACCGCTTCACATTCCTGTCAATACGCCAGAATAATTAAAAAATATATAAAAAGCAAGGGAAATCTTGTAACTGGCCACCGAAGTGAATCATCTTTGCAGTCTGCATCCTAATAAAAAATATGGTTTATCTCCTGTGTGAATGCGCTGGTGTTTTTTCAGATCTTGTATTCGGGTAAAACCTTTTCCACACTGTGAGCAGGAATATGGTTTCTCTCTTGTGTGAATACGCTGATGCACTATAAGATTACTCTGCTGAGTAAAACTTTTACCACAATTTGAGCAGAAATATGGTTTTTCTCCTGTGTGAATGCGCTGGTGTTTTTTCAGATCTTGTATTCGGGAAAAACCTTTACCACACTGTGAGCAGGAATGGGGTTTCTCTCCTGTGTGAATACACTTATGCAGTTTAAAACTATTCTGCCGAGTATAATCTTTCTCACACTATGAACAGGAAAAGGGTTTTTCTCCTGTGTGAATGCGCAGATGTTGCATAAGATGACCCTGTTGAGTAAAACTCTTTCCACACTGTGAGCAGGAAAAGAGTTTTTCTCTGGTGTGAACGCGCAGATGAGCTTTAAGATTACACTGTGTAGTAAAACATTTTCCACACTCTGAGCAGGGATATGGTTTTTCTTCTGTGTGAATATGCTGATGCCGTTTAAGATTACTCTTATTAGTAAAACTTTTTCCGCATTGTGAGCACATGAATGTATTTTCTTCCATGTTAATGCGCTGGTGTTGGTGAAGATGAAGCTGAAATGTTTTTTCTCCTGTGTGAATACGCTGATGCCTTTTAAGCGAACAATTATAAGTAAAGATTTTTCCACATTGTGAGCACATGAATGGCTTTTCTTCTGTGTAAGTGGGATGTTGTGGTCAAGTTGAAACTGTAAAGTGTAAGACTTTTCATCCTGAGAGTAGGGATGTGGCTTTTCTTCTGTTTTAACACCCTGGGGACCACTAAGGGACATTCCATCGACAGTGTATGTAGAAACAATTTTCTTCTCCTCTGTGGTTGTGCTCATGTTCACTCTGTAATATGTATTCCTGTAGGCAGGCAAAACGTCTTTTTTTTCTTTCTATCAATGCGCTGATTTCAACATGTTATTTCCCCATAGTGAAAAATGTATTCTCCACAGAATTGGTAATTTGTGTTTTGAATGTTTTCAAGTTGAGGTAAAAAAAAATGTCATTGTTTGCTTTGTGTGGTTTAACATTCATCACCACTCACTGTAGAAGTCCAAAGGAAGAGTTCATAGCGTGTGGACACTCCAGATTCACACACCAGATGTTGTCCTTCAGCAGGGCAAAGCTACAGGGCACATTTCTGAGGTCCACTCCAATTCTGCCACATTGAAAATCTCCACACGTGCTTCAGAACATCTTCATAGTCTATTTGAAGGCTGTCCTGTTTCACTTTTATAGCCACATCAATTCTCTTACCGTGAGTCTTTAAAACAAGAAAAAAAAACATATTTCATGCTTTTATCTGCAAATACAATATTTATAGTCCAACACAAATGTTAGTCATCATTCTAGATCAGAAATTCATAATAAGACCTTTTGAGGAACCCCCTCTAAGATAGTTGGAGAAAGGATGTCCTTTATCTGTCTATCTTATGGGTCTATCAGGGATTGTAATCACACATCTGTTATGATGCACATATGCAACCACAGTTTTGGATGAGAGAAAAAAGAAATTTTACTTTTACATAACACATTCAGATATGTAGTATGTCAGAGTAAGCGAAGCTGCAGACCTCTATTTCTAATGTGTGTTTTATAAGATACATAATTGTGGTATGAGGGTGTGATGGGCAGAGTCTGCAGAAGAAAGACGGGCTTAAGACACAGATGAATGTAAATGATAACACTTGCTGGGGATGAATGTCGCTAATTATCTTGTTGACAGTAAAAGAGTCGGGATCAGGCAGAGGAGAGAGAGAGCTTGAACCCTACAGAGGGAGATTTACCTGTGCTCTGTTTATAACATCGATACTGTAGCCCAATGCTTGATCCTGATGTCTGTTAAAAAAAAAAAAAAAAAAAAAAAAAAAAAAAAAAAAAAAAAAAAAAAAAAGAGAAAAAAAATAATAATAAATTTGTTGGTGAAATAAGGCCTTTTAGTTTGCACCACTCGCCTGTTTCTGGTGTCACACCCACAAATTAATTACAATCATGTCTACAGTAAGATGATATGTAGAACATATTAATACTTTCTCTTGGAAGACGCTGGACTTACATCTTCTTTCCAGATGTGGCTGCTGCTTTATAATACTCCCGTGCTAATATGTTTTGTTGTAGAGCAAAAATTATTTGAATTTGAATAAATATAGATAACCATATAGTTAAAAAAAACATGGGACAATATGAAAAATGCTAGTAAAAATGTGATTTACTTTGACTTCTATTTTATTACAGAGTAAGCTATTTCATGTTTTGTCTGGCCAACTTCATTTTATTTGCATATTTACATTAAATTCTGTATTTCTTTTCTACAACACATTCCAAACAAAGTTGGAAAAAGTGCAATTTAGGGCTTATAAGAAGATAAAAGAAACAACATTTTAAACATATATAAAAAAAGACTACCCTCCAAAACTTTTATGTACTGAATTTGTAGACACAAATGTACAAGTAAAAAGAAAATGGGCCAGCACTCATAATATCAATTATATTTATTGAGTTCTGGTTTCACGTAAAACCTATATAACAATGTGTGGTCCACAGGGAATTGTAATGATGATTCAGTAAAAAAAGGCAGTATGAGGAACAACGAGTGTCAGCTCAGTGGTTACTGTTGTTTATTTATTATTTTGCTGGTTGGGGATTTAATTCCCAAATCCACCAATGTCTACCAATATGGGTTAATATATTATAAATTGACTGCATGGATAAAAAAATGGTCACACAATAATATTTGTTTGAATCACCTTTAGCTTTGATTATGCTGCACATTAGAGTGTGGCATGATCGACACAAGCTGCTGCACGGTCACAACACCAGAGTTGCATTATTGTATCCAAGATCTTGTTTTAATAATGGGGTATTTGAACCACTGTACAAAATATTGACCAGCACATTCCAAACATTCTTAATGGGGTTCAGACTCTGTGGTGGCAAAATTCAGGTGTGAAAATGACATCTTCTGCTCTCCGAACCATCTTTCACTTTTTAAGACTGATGAATCTTGGCATTGTCATTTCAAAATATATCCGTGCTATCCGGAGAAAAAGATCCATTATGTTTTATGTTACATTATGTTATCCATAATGTTGCTGACTGACTGTGACAACCCCAGATCATAGCACTGCCCCCACAGGTTTGTACATTACATAATAGGCATGATGAGAACATTACTTCAGCTTAATCAAGTAGTTTTTATTTCCAACCAACCACCCCCCCCCCCCCCCCCCCCCCCCCCCCCCCCCGTCCTAACTGTTTAAACAACTTGTTGCAACTAAAAACACAATCACTTGTACAGTAGTTATCCAATGTCAGACCCTTACCTTTTGGCTTAGTTAAATCCAGATAGTGTCTTTTAAACCTGGCAGTGTGTATATTGCTTTAATGTAAAGATATTTTATTTAATTAATGAATTTTAATATAGCCATTGCATTTAAAGTTTATTACTAAATATCAAGTAACATTTTAGAGAATCAGACTTTGTTTTCTACTTTACTTTTTTGTAGTTTGTGGTGGTATCGTGGGTAATGATCTTACCTGGACTTGTAACAGGTTCAGGGTGTTTCTCCTCCTTTTATTAAATGAGAGCTGGGATAGGATCCATCACCTCCATGACCTTGTTCATGATAACAGTAAAAATAAATGAAATGTTTTGTTATCTTGGTGAAATTTAAGTTCACTGCATTGTGGTTTGATTAATTAGAGAGTTCTGATAGTTGTGTTAGAATCCTGAACATTATTTGGGATTACACTGCATTCACATACATCTTTAACGTTATTGGGATTATAAACAATGACGTCACCCAGAACTAAGTCTTAAAGAAATGCACCTTCTATCAGTCATACTTCCATCCTGATGATCCACACAGAGTACAAAGCTTTAATAACTTTAATAAAGAATCTCAACTTCAGTAATGTCAGGAATTTTAAATTCCTTATACATTATGAGAATTCCAATATGGCCGAAAGATAAACAAAGGACCTTGGATTTCCCGCCACTAGGAAATACTGGGCTGGGATTGGCTGATTTAAAACCTAGGGCGGTAGTTTGTGATTGGCTTAAAGCAGTTAAGGGGCGGGAACTAGACGTAACGCATATACACCGAGGTATACACAAGGGAGGGGGCTTTTTCACTCAGACGCGGAGGGAGACAGCATCAGAACGCTGAGGAGGAAGACCGCTGGCCAGCGTGAGTTACTGGAGGTGTCCATGAAGTATTCTCTTTGTCCTAAATCAGTGCTTCTCAATTATTTTCTGTTAAGCCCCCCCTAGGATGAAGAAAACTTTTTGCGCCCCCCCCCCCACACACACACGCACGCACACTCACCACACTCCTCCCCCCCCCCCCCCCGTACATGACAAAATGGGATGAAAAATTATTTTTACACGCCCACTGTAGTATGATTTGTCTATAAATTTGTTCTAAGTGCACCTCTTTTATAACAATGTATACAGTACTTATTAACAATAAAGAAAACAAAAAAGGAAGAAATATAGATCAACTTAGAACAGAATAATTTTATTAACTTTGTTTTTTAGTTTGTAACAGAAACGAATGAAATCCTTATTTCAACTAGAAACTTTTTTGAACTGACTGGCATTTGATACTGAAAAATGAAATTAAATAAAATCAATAAATAATAATAAATTCAAATTCATCAGCATCATTAATTCAGGAGCACAATTTATTAACACTTTAACCTACAAAACAAAAATGAATACAACAATTTGTGCTGTTTTTTTTTTTAAATTATCAAAATGAGGAAGTCAGAACTAATGTCTACAACGCGTCCGTTTTGCAGCGCACAGCTTTTCTGAAGTAGCTTTCATAAAGCATTTTGATTGCTGACTATACGCGTCATGTTTACGATTAAAAACTCAAACGGCTTGTCAGCGTGATTGGAATTTAATGTCTTTAATTGATCGGGGTGTAATGTCTTTAAGTGACGCCTTCATTTATTTGGCTTCACACTGTCCGCTGCCAACATTTAAAGACACAGAAGACACGCCGGTCTTTCTTCGTCTCCCACCTTTAGTTACAGTGAAACCAAGCGCTACATACACTTTCCTCGTTTTAGTTTTCGGTTGACTTTTGTTGGTCTCGTTATCTTCGTCTCTCTCCGCCTTTCTCTTCGTCATTCCTGTTAAATATTTCTCCATGTTGTCTCTTGAGGGTTTGTTCAGTACACTTAATATCGCTTGCTCTGTGATATCTTGTTATGCGCCCCCCCAGGCACCGCACTGCGCCCCCCACAGGGGGGCGCGCCCCACTATTTGAGAAGCACTGTCCTAAATAAATGAGTTGAGGCGACCATTTTGCATCAGCTCGTTCTTTCTGCCTTTTTCAAAATCAAAAGATCCTAACAGTAATGAACTGGATTTGATCTGATGATAATAATGATGACGTGCACAACTTTTTCTTTTTAATGAAATCTCTCGGAGCTCTAAACACACGTGCTGCTGCTGTTATTGTTCTCTTTTCTTCTTTTTCTATTTATCGGGGGTTAGGTTTTCAGATTAGTGCAGTACCGCCACTTACTGTTTGGACGTGCTTTAATACATATTATTAAGTTGGCTTCTCAAACCTTATACTTTGAAACAACGGATAATCACTTTAATTCCAAAACCTAACAATGAAGTTCTTTTTTTGGGACAGCTGGAGACCTATAACTTTGTTATGTACCGATTACAAAAATTTAGCACAGGTTTTTGCTGAGCGACTAAATGAAGGACTGAAGGATGTAACTGATGAAAGCCAATCAGTCTTTGTTAAGGGAAGAAATGTACATAAACATTCATTCATTCATTTTCTCCCGCTTTATCCTCTATTAGGGTCGCGGTGGGGTTCCCCATGCCCATCCAGGGGAGAACGTCTCGGGCACTGGGCAGATAGACCCAGGACAGGGCGCCAATCCATCGCTGGGCACACACTCACTCACACAGACACACTCTATATGGGGCAAGTTTGAGAATTCAATTGACTTGATCCATGTTTTTGGACTGTGGGATGAAACCGGAGAACCCGGAGGAAACCCACGCAGACACGGGGAGAACATGGAAACTCCACCCAGATGGGGATTCGAACCGGGAATCCCTAGCGCTGAGAGGCGAACGTGCTAACCACTAAGCCACCGTGCCGCCCGTACATAAACATATTAGGTTAATAATTGATATGTTAGATTATTGTGACTCTATCAATAAAGGTAGATCAATTTTGTTCCTTGATAAAAAAAAGGCATTTGATTTGTTTGAATACTCGCGGGGGGGGCGGATCATCCATAGGAGATGGGTGCCCAGGACAGAGCCCCAATCTATTACCAGGCACACTCATGCACACACACTTTATGGGGCAATGTCGAGATTTCCGTTTACCTTAAATACATGTTATTAGAGTGTGGGAGGAAACCCACATGCACACAGGGAGAACATGAAAATTCCACCCAGATCAGGATTCAAACCTGGATCCCCAGTGCTGAGAGGCGAACATGCTAACCACTAAGTTACCATGTCCCCCCTATTTTTATATTATTTTATTTTATTTTGGAGATCAACTACTCAATTATTAACCCGGTTCTGGGTGGAGTTTTCATCTTCTCCTCATGTTCGCATGGGTTTCCTCCAGGTTCTACTTTTGTGTATAGTGTTCCTGTATGAGGTCTATCATAGTAATGCTGCTTAAATCATACGTCTGTTCTGCTAAAATACTAACAACAAAGACTAACAGAAACTAAATGTTAGAACTCTGTAAGAGAACAATCTCTGAAAATTGAACAAATTCCTACATTTAATAAATTTATTTAAAATGATGATGCTTCCTCTAAGGTTTGAAAAGCCAACATAATGATATTTATTGAAGGGCATCTTCCAAACAGTAGGTGGCGGTATTGCACTAATCTGAAAACTAACCTAACACTAATATGATGTTATTGTTTATAATGCTAATAACTTTAAAGATTAATTTGAATGCACTGTAATAAGAAGTAATAAAGTATAAAATGATATTTTTAGGATTCTCTCTCAGTATTCTGTCCTTAAACAAACCGATTTGCGAACTTTATTCAGCAAAACAACTAAAACATTTCATTTATTTCGCCACCATACCACCACAAACTACACAAAAGTAAATTATTACACAAAGTCTGATTCTGTAAAATGCAACTTGATATTTAGTCATGATTTTTAAATAAAATTATTATTTAAAATTTAAATTATTTAAATTTAAATTACTTTAAAACAAGATCAGCGCTTGATTTAACTAAGCAAATAGGTAAGGGCCTCTCATTGGATAATTGCTGTATAAATTATTATGTTTTAGCTGCAGCATGTTATTTAAACAGTTGGGACAGTGGGTGGGAGGGGGCATCATCTTTGAGAAAGGACTGTGGTCAGAAAAAAAGCCTTAAATGTTGTGATCGGCAATCATGTGAACATTTGGTTGAAAAACAACAGTAATTTAATTTAATTGTGAAAGTAATAGGGTGGCACGGTGGCTTAGTGGTTAGCACGTTCGCCTCTCAGCGCTAAGGATTCCCGGTTCGAATCCCCATCTGGGTGGAGTTTCCATGTTCTCTCCGTGTCCGTGTGGGTTTCCTCCGGGTTCTCCGGTTTCCTCCCACAGTCCAAAACCATGGATCAAGTTAATTGTGTTCTCTAAATTGCCCCATATAGAGTGTGTTTGAGTGTGTGAGTGTGTACCCAGTGATGGATTGGCACCCTGTCCTGGGTGTATCTGCCCAGCGCCCAAGACATTCTCCCCTGGATGGGCATGGGGAACCCCACCGCGACCCTAATAGAGGATAAAGCGAGAGATAATGAATGAATGAATGAATGTGAAAGTAAGAAAGTAAGATGAATCGCGATTCGTAGTCCAGGCGATTCGGAATCGATTCAAAATGTCCAAGAATTGATTTTTTAAAAATGTGTTTTTTTTTTATTTTATTTTATTTTTTGGCGCCCCCTCGGAGCTGCTCAGCTGCCATACAGCACGCTTGTTAACCAGCGCCTATTTTAGTTCGCTAGCATGCTAGTTAATGCTAGTGGGAAGCATGGAGCAGGGAGAGCGCGATTCGACTCCCCATCGGCGTTAAAAGCCATTGTTTGGCTCTTAAAGCCAGGAAGAGAGAGAGAAAGAGAGAGAGAGAGAGAGAGAGAGAGAGAGATTACAAAACCTTTATTAAAATTGTTAAGGTATCAACTTACAATGAGACAAAAGGAAAAACAAAAACATGGAGACAATTTGAACACAAAATATTAACTCAGCGGGCTAGCGAATACCAGTTCTCCTTCTTCCACACTGCATATACAATCATTGTAACACCACTCAAACTTAAAAACTTCAATGTTGTTCATGTTCTTATAAAAACCGAACTCAAAGACAATTCTAGATTTTACCATAGCCACAAACAGTTGTAAAACATCCTGACCAAATCTGCCTTCTATTTTATTCCTCCTAGAAATATAAATTGCAAGTTTTGCTTGACCCACAATAAAATTGAGCAATTGCCATTTAAATTTAGCCTTCTGTCTGTAACCAGCTCCAAAAATAAAATTGGTTGAGTTAAAAACCTCCCCAAATTTACCAAAAAGAACAAAGTATTAAAAAGACTGCACAGTCTCTGACATTCTATAAAACAGTGGAATATTGTTTCTCTTAGGCCACAAAAAACACAAGCATCACTTACATTTGAATTAATAACAGTTACAAAAGAGTTAACAGCAATTATCCCATGTAAAATTCTCCATTGGAGATCCCCAGTCCTTTTTATCAGTGGCGGTTTATACAGTACTCTCCAGACAGGCTTTATGTCTCTCCCCACATCAAGCTTATCTCTCCACACTGTATCCGCTCTACCATTTAACACAGTACTATAAAAGATTTTTACAAAACATCTATATATTTTTTGGCCTGACACACTTTGGAGATCTAAGTTTTGTAGCTTAGAAATATCCAATAACGGACCAGAGGCATCCCCCAGGATTGGTGTTAGTGTCATTTTTGGAAAAAGATTTTCCCCATTTGGTTCTTCTCTTCCACTCCTGTAGTCCCGTAGCAGTGACTGCTCTTCACTCGAGAGCCTCTGCTTCCAAGATTCAATAATTGTCCTGGTATGTCGTAAAGATCTCTGTCCTAGCATCATGGCAACAGCTTGTTCATTCTCCAAACCTGGTCCCGCAACAGATACTAAATTTCGTAATGATGTTATCCTGGAAGCACAAAGTATCTGACTGAGTCCAGGAAACCTTTCGCTTGATACATCCAACCGTGCGCCTTTAATGAGCGGTTCCTCCAGCAGCCAAAAAAGTGAGTTGTCTAATTGTCCCCACAGTTTAAAAATTCCACGATAAAAAACTGGTAGTCCTTCTAAGCGTAGTTGTTTATAATCCATTAAAAACAAGGCAGTATCCATTCCCAGTCCCTCCATTTTTTGTAGGATAGAACAGGTAACCTTTCGCCATACTAAATCAGCAGGGCCAGTAAGGAAATCTTGTACAAACTTTACACGAAAAGATGCCCTTCTGCTCTCAAGATGCACTAAGCCCTGTCCGCCCTCTTCTTTTGGGAGAAAAAGCACGGCCTTAGGAATCCAATGGAGTTTGTCCCAAAAAAAATCTACTAGTATGGCCTGTATCTTTGACAGTAGTCCAACTGGTGGGTCAATACAAGATAGCCTGTGCCATAATACTGATGCTACTAAGTTATTAATAACAAGCACTCTTCCCTTAAATGACAGTTGTCTGTGTATCCATTTCCACCGCGCCAACCAACCAGCCATTTTCTCTACCACACCCTCCCAATTCTTCATCTGTGTAGTCTCATCCCCAAGGTACACCCCCAGGTACTTTATACCCCCTGTCTTCCATGTCATGTTTCCTGGTAAAACTGGCAGCCTTGTTTTCCAGTGCCCCACAGCTAAGGCTTCACTTTTTTCCCAGTTGACCCTTGCTGATAAAATAAAACCAAAATCCTGAATACTAGAAACCAAACTGTCAATATCATATTGTGTGTTAACTATAATTATAACATCATCTGCATAAGCTGATAAATGATACCGATATGGGTTATTTTGACTTAAAATTACCCCTTCAGTCTTTGTACGGAGTCTACTTAGCAGTGATTCAATGGCGAGCGAGTATAACATGCCTGACATAGCACATCCTTGACGTATGTCACGTCCGACCTTAAATGGAGCACTTAATCCCCCATTTATTTTTAACATACTTTCAATGTTTTGATATGTTATCTTAACCATATTCATAAAAACTGGGCCAAAACCAAAAGCTTTAAGAGTATTCCAGAGATACTGATGTTCAATTCTGTCAAAAGCCTTTTCTTGATCAATTGAGACCAGGCCTAGGTCAAGCCCCAAAGCCTTAGAACTGTCCAATACACCTCTAATAAGGTGAATGTTGTCCCTAATGGACCTTCCAGGTACACAGTAGGTCTGGTCTACATGAATAACTTGCCCCATTACATTTCCTAGTCTATTTGACAGAGTCTTCGTGAAAATTTTTAAGTCTGTACAGAGGAGACTTACAGGCCTCCAATTTTTTATGTCCTGCAGATTACCGGCCTTAGGCAGAAGTGTGACCACAGCCCTCCTGCAACTCAATGGTAGAGACCCCTCATCCAAGCTCTCATTGAGCACAGCTAGAAAATCGGTTCCCAGCTCCATCCAAAAGGTCTTATAAAACTCCACTGTAATGCCATCAATGCCTGGGGCAGTGCCCCCCTTCATGCCCCGTAGGGCATTATAGAGCTCACACACTTGCTCACACAGAGGCCGTTCCAGCTTTTCACGTGAAAATTCAGGGACCTTAGGTAGATCTGCATAAAAACCATTGTTAATTTCTTCATTATTACGGTACTCACTTCTGTACAGTTTATTATAGAATCGTACAGCCCTGCTCCTTATGTCAGCAGGCTCTGTCAGCTCCAGTCCTTCTTCAGAGCATAGAGAGTGAATGATGCGACTGTGACCATTCTTTCTTTCTAGACCAAAGAAAAACTTAGACGGGGCATCCATCTGCGTTAAGTTCTGGTAACGCGATCGGACCAGAGCCCCCTGTGCCCGGATGCCCAACAAGTCATTTAGTGCAGAAGTTTTTGATCTAAGAATTGGGGCATGACTTTGGTCCCCAGTTGCAACTGAATTATTTCATTTTCTAATGTTCTCATTGATTCTGCAATGTGCCTTGAGTTATTATAGGTGTACTGTTTACAGAGTTGTTGTATTTCAACCTTACCATAGTCCCACCATTCACGAAGGTTACCGAACTGACATTTCTGTATTTTAAAAGAATTCCAGAACTCTATAAAAACACGTTTAAAATTAATATCGCTTAACAGAGAAGTGTTAAAATGCCAGTAAGCACTTTTCGGTCTAATATTTGCAATAAAAACTGAAACTAAAATCAAACTGTGGTCCGAAAACCCCACAGGTGAAATAAAACACTCTTTAAGAATGTTAAGTTGGTGTTTAAAACAATAGATTCTGTCCAGCCTCGCCAGTGACATAAAACCATCTCTTGCATGAGCCCATGTGTATTGCTTAGTATTGAGATTAAAAACCATCCATACATCATACAACTCACGAGCTCTGACCAATTCTCGGAGTGCACGCTGTGATGGGGCATGTGGTTCAATGTTATTTCTGTCTATATTGTCGTCTTCAGAACAGTTAAAATCACCCCCAACAAACAAATAATCATCAGTACTGCAATTCTGCAGTGATGTACTAACATTATGTAAGAATGTTACTCTGTCACCACCATTTGTTGGAGCATACACATTAACAATAACAATTTTAAAATGTTCTAGTTTAACCCGTACGGTTATACATCTACCATTTATAACTTCTTCACTTTCACAAGACGTTGGTTTGAGATTTTTCGCAAAAAGAACAGCCACCCCACCCTTTGTAGAACTCATATGACTAAGAAAAACTTCACCTTCCCATTCTTTCTTCCATTCAACTTCATTTTTTACATCACTGTGAGTTTCTTGTATTAACATTATGTCAATACCTTTCTGTCTTGTCAACTCATATACCATCGCCTTTTTCATATACCTATCTCTTTCACCATTTATATTTAGTGAGCCCACTTTTATCTTATTCATAATAAAATAAATAAGAAAACAAGCAAACAGAAATACATAAGTCAGTAAAAAACAATGTCTAAGAAGTTTCATAGCCATCTTCTTTCTGTAAACCTATTTTTAATTTTGGTACAATTTTCTTTAAACGATAGATTTCCTGTACAGTCAACTGTTCGTCCCCTTCTTTTCTCATGAGTGCTTGGGCTGAGTCAATAAATAATTTTCGATCAGGAAAAAAATCTTCCACAGCTACCCCTTTCATGTTTTTTGTTTTCGTTAAAAAAGCTCTGATTTTACTGAACGTATATGCACTACGACTACTCCTCTTACTCTTAGCATCAGAAAGATCACTGTCTGAATCATCAGGGGTTGCAGAACAATGATCTTTCTTCTGCTCCTCACCTTTCTGTTCAGTTGCTTTCTGTGTTTTCCCTTTCTTCTCACCAACCTTAATTCGCTTTGTTTTTAGTTTTCTTTTTCCAGAAGGGATTTTAAAAGGTGTCTCATCAACCACAGAATCAGTCTCCATGCTCTCCGCATCTAGGTTAAGATTTACACTAATGGCTGTTTCACACTCAACTACCATATTGGTCGAGAGCTTTTTAGTTTCTACATCCTCCTGCACAACAATATTACTGTCCTCATTGTCATTTCCAACTCTACTGGTCTCCAACACAGTATTTTCCTCTCTATCCTGGATTACAACACCTGTATTTTTTATAACAGCGTCGTTTCCTGCCACAGCCTCATCTTCCCCACCACTCATCTGTGTATCTAGTACAGTGTTTTCCTCTCCACCCTCAGCCCTGTTCTCTGCTACACCAGTCCCCTCTTCCACCCAAGTCTCCCTATTTCCAACATTTTTGGTCCCAGTATTAACATCTCCTAGGTGGTTTATGTCTCCCCCTACAGATGTTAATTCGGTGTTTTGCGATGTACCTACACCTTCCTCAAAAGGACATGAGCGTCTTAAGTGCCCCTCTTGTCCACACCCAAAACATTTCATGTTATCAGAAGTAACAAAAATGACATGATCAAACCCATCAATTTTGAATTTGAAAGCAACGTTTATTTCTTCAACACCATTTTTCAGAACCATATATACTTGTCTTCTGTAACATATTACGTGTCGCGACTGTTGACTTTTCCCCCCATAATGAATCATTTTATTTGCAGATATTACTTGTCCATAACGTGAAAGTTCAGTGATCAGTGCTTCATCAGTCATGAAAGGTGGAACATTTGAGATCGTGATTCTCTTAGCTGGTCTAACAAGGGGCATTACCGGTGTAAACGTGTCCTTTATCACCACTCCAGATTGTACTACGATGTTTACCTTTTCAATGCTTTCCAAAAAAATTACAACAGCGCCGTTCATTCTAGATGCAGCCAAAACGCTGCTACAGTTCACAACATCTCCAAAACACAGTCCTCCACTGAGCACCTTATCTCCGGTGCAATCCGAATCCCATGCCGACGCGTCAGTTTCCCCAGTTTACTTTTGTCTATCGCCGCCATGGCGACCGGCACAACGCCGGCAACCGGCGATCAACCCCAAAATAGCCCCCCTCCCCGCACTAACTACAAACCCCTCACCCCCTCAGCAGTATAATAATTAAATATTCAGTCCAGCACAGCACCGGAAAGATATAAAAAGTTAGAAAAACGCTCCAAAATCGCTCTCACACTCCCATTCACTCAGCTGCATCCAATCACTCACACACTCACTTCCGCTTACAGAGAGAGAGAGAGAGAGAGAGAGAGAGAGAGAGAGAGCTTGACATGAGCACAACTGTTTACAACGAGTGTAAAATGAAATTGAGGTACTTTGGAAACATGAAGAATATGCGAGCCCTTATGGCGCGACATCACCCTGAGATAAAAAAAAAAGTTTAAATATATTTAATATTTAAAGTTAAGTTTTAAAAATGTAGTGAATGTTGTTACAATATAGTTAAAGACTGAAGTATGGATTTTATTTTTTAATGTTAAGTTTAAAGATTTGCAAAATCTAAATGCACTCTGACTGTAAAGTCTGTATTTTAGTTTCAATTAAAGGTTAATGCACTATGGTAAACTTTGGTATTAATATATTTTGAATTATTTGTTCATTGATGGATGTTTTTTATTTTCAAAAAAGCCGGGCAGCTCAGCGAACCTCACACTGCTCATTTTAATTTAGTGCAATCCTATTTTTTGTATAAATATAAAATGAGGCAAAAAGATTTGATACAGTAAGGAACCTGAAAGTATTGTTTTAAATAAATGTTCTTTTTGTTTACATTGTCATTTCATCTGGTCAATCACATAATTTAAACTACATAATTTAAATCACATAATTTAAAATACATTTAAAGAGCATTTGAACTGAAAAATCGTTTCTGAATTGAATATCGTTTGTGAATCGAAAATCGATTCTGAATCGAATCGTGACATCAAAAATCGGAATTGAATTAAATCGCAAGACACTGAGAGATTCGCACCCCTACTAGTCAGTGAGGCTAACCAGTAAAAAAAAAAAAAAGATGGAGTCATGTGGTCTGATGAGTTCAGATTTACTCTTTTTCAGAATGATGGGTACATCAGGTTAAGAAGAGAGGTGGCTGAAGTGATGTATCCATCATGCTTAATCTCATGTACAAGCCTGAGAGGACAGTGCAATGATCTGGGGTTGCTACGTCTGGGTTCAGCAACGTTACCTGCACAAAGAATGAGGTCAGCTGACGACCTGAATATACAGAACCACCAGGTTATTCCATCAATGGATCTTTTTCTCCTGATGGCATGGATATATTTTAAATGACAATGCCCATGATACATCAGGAGCAGGAGACATCAATTTCAAACATAAATTTGGCCACCACAGAGTCCAGACGCCATTCAAAATGCTTGGAATGTGCTGGTGAAGATTTTGTGCAGTGGTTAAACTTCTGTTTTTTTTATAGGTTTTGTCCATGTTTTAGAAAAGCTTCAGACAAAATTATGATTCTGCATGCATATAAAATAAGCATGCAGTCAGATCAGAGAATTTAACCTATTTAATGCAGAAAGCACTTGTGTAGCTAAAAACGACTTTTGTCTTTAGAGTGCAAATGAACACACATTAACCTTTCACCTGTTTCCTATTTTCCATCATTTGTTGATGGAATTCTGCAGACTTTATTATTATTTTATATAATTTTAATATTCAAAAGTCCTACAATCCCAACTGTGTTTGGAACAAGTCTAAAGTGCAGGTATGAATTTTTATTAACAAATAAAATACATTTGACTAGTAAAAACAAAATATCTCATGTTCATATTGTCTGCAATAAAATAAAAGTTTTGATTATTTTGATTAAATTGATTTGATCTGTAGTTAACAACCTTATATTCAGAATAATTGCTAATGTCTAATGATTTGATTGTTCGCTTATTTAAGAAATGAAAGGTAGTTTCTTGTCTTTTGCCACTATTTCTGCAAATCATGTGATGTAATTAGGATAATATGTATACAATTTTGATAATTACATTCATGTTTTGCATTAATTAAAGCAGAAGCTACAAGTGTGAAATGAGTAAGTGGAAGTTTTGCATAAACTGTAACAGTTAATAAACAGAAAGTAATAATCTCGCAAAGAATTTTTTTTTTGTGAATGAATTTCCCTTGAGAAGGTGACGAGTGAAGACTGTTATGTTTCTAAATCCAAAGACAGTCCAGATTTATGCTACTGTCTTTCAACAGTTCGAAGAGTTGGGCATTGTTTTCAAAGCACCTCTGTGAGGCAGGGACTTGTCAAAACCCGTTTTTCATCTACAGACTCCGCCTATCACAACCTGTGCCATAAATTATGTATCTCTAATAAAACGAGAAAAAGTCTACAGCTTTGCTTGGTCTGTTTGGTATTTTGACCCAAAAGATAGCTGGATGAAGAGCACAGAGGGGTTCCTCAAAAAGTCTTGTAGTGTATTATTGATTCAGCATTATTAAAATATTAGTTGTAGTAAAAATATTGTATTTGCAGACAAAATCATGATGCCTGTTTATTTTTTGTTTTGAAGGATCATGTAAATTAAGTTGATGTGCCTGTAAAAGGGATGTAAGTTGGCTTTCTAAAGGCTATGAAGATGCTCTAAAGGATTTTCAATGTAGCAGTATTGGAGAAGACTATTGTCTAACATAACCTCAGAGGTGTGCCATGCAACTTTGAACTCGAGAGTTATGAAATCTTCCTATGAATTTCTACAGTGAGTGGTGATGAATATTAAGACCAATCGTCTGTATGAATATGTGGATTATGAAACAGACTTCTAAGATACAAACATTACAAACAGAACTTCTGGCTGCCTAGTAATCACTAGCTATTAGTAAGTTAAATGCAAACAGGGACAACATTGTTTTACTTCACCTTAAACACATTCAGAAGACAAAATAACAAGTCTGTGGAAAATTCATTTTTTCCACTGTGGAAAAATAACATCAGTACATTAATGAAAGAAAAATCTTTCTGCTAACAGGAATAACATTTACCAAGTAAACATGAGCACATCCACAGACAAGAAGAAAAATATTCTGACAAACAGTAAGGAAGGAGTTTCTCTTCTTCTAAGACATCACACAGGAGAAAAAACGTATTCCTGCTCACATTGTGGAAAAGGTTTTACTCAACAGAGTTGTCTTACACAACATATGCACATTCATACAGGAGAAAAACCATATATGTGCTCACAGTGTGGAAAGAGTTTTACTCATCAGAGTAGTCTTATAGTGCATCAGCGTATTCACACAGGAGAAAAACCCTATTCCTGCTCACAGTGTGGAAAGAGTTTTACTCAACAGATGAGTCTTCAACGGCATCATCATATTCACACAGGAGAAAAACCCTATTCCTGCTTACAGTGTGGAAAGTGTTTTACTCATCAGAGTGATCTTAAAGTGCATAAGCGTATTCACACAGGAGAAAAACCCTATACGTGTTCACAGTGTGGAAAGAGTTTTACTCATCAGAGTAGTCTTAAAGGGCATCAGCGCATTCATGCAGGAGCAAAACCCTATTTGTGCTCACATTGTGGAAAGAGTTTTACTCATCAGAGTAGTCTTAAAGGGCATCAGCGCATTCACACAGGAGAAAAACCCCATTGTTGCTCACAGTGTGGAAAAAGTTTTATTGATCAGAGTCATCTTACACAACATATGCAGATTCATACAGGAGTAAAACCATATATGTGCTCACAGTGTGGAAAGAGTTTTACTAAAAAGAGTGGTCTTATAGTGCATCAGCATATTCACACAGGATAAAAACCCTATTCCTGCTCACAGTGTGGAAAGTGTTTTACTCATCAGAATGATCTTAAACAGCATCAGCGTATTCACACAGGAGAAAAACCCCATTGTTGCTCACAGTGTGGAAAAAGTTTTATTGATCAGAGTCATCTTACACAACATATGCAGATTCATACAGGAGTAAAACCATATTCCTGCTCACAGTGTGGAAAGAGTTTTACTATAAAGAGTAGTCTTAAAGTGCATCAGCGTATTCACACAGGAGAAAAACCATACTCCTGTTTACAGTGTCAGAAAGTTTTTCTTCAAAAAAGTGATTTAAAAAGACACCAGCGCATTCACACAGAAAAACAAACTTATTCCAGCTCATAGTAGTGTAATGTTTTTGTAATACTTTGAATTAATATGTTGTAATTCATGATGGTTTGAATAATTGCAGGGAACAGATGGAATGATTATTTGCGGGATGAGCTTGTGAAATTGTAGGAATGGGTTAGACTTAGGGGGGCAGGTAACACTTGGTAAATGTATTAGTGAGACTGGGGGCTCAGAAAAGAACAGAGTCCAGCCCCTCTCAAGGACATTGGAACAAGAACCTGAGCTGTGCGTTGAGGTGAGCCTGACTATATCTAGCGATATCACTCAATCTCCCACACCAGCTCAGGTTCCTTTCCCGCCAGTGAAGTAACGTTCAAGTTCCTAAAGCCAATTTCAGCAGCTGAGGATCACGATGCCTGTTTTAGGAAAACAGAGTTATGATTTAACAAGTCTTACTAAGACAGAGCTCATATAGGAACACAATGATCAAAAGGAGAACCGAGACAGAGACACACAAAGACGAGATAAACAGAGAAAACTAAGATATAAACATACACTCCCATGCAACTCTTGAAGAACTAATAATTAAGTAGTTAGGATGAAAAAGTTAGAAACAAAATCTGTTGAATTCCCGCCTGATTTTTAATCTATAAGTAAGCCCCTTATTAGAAACCGAGATAGAGATATCGCTATATAACATCTTATTAAATCCACAAAATAAAAGAACTAATGCTTAACTCCCAAATCGCACCTGTTTTCTGGCACCCATGCACAGCGCATGCACAGTAAAAGCACACCTGTTTGGTGGATCCAACTTGTACCCGTTTTGGGACATCGTTAAAGCATATGCGCAGTAAGAGCACACCCGTTCTCTGGTGGATTCAAATCGTACCCGTATTCAGCTGTCGTTAAAGTGCATGTGCTAACAAAGCACACCTGTTCTAAGGTGATCCCAAATCGCACCTGTTTTTGGGCATTCTTAAAGCGCATGCACAGTAAATGTACACCCGTTCACCCAAATCGTAACCGTTTGCGGATATTGTTATTCTAAGGTGATCCCAAATCGCTTTCTTCTCTCTTAGAGATTAATAATACTCCCAGATATTTAACTTCATCATTTTACTTTTAAGTATTTAACTTTTCTATTAAATACATTAATCCCATGCAACTTTGTTTTATTATTCTTTTGAAGAGCTATAAATTGTGAAGTTAGAAAAAAAAACTTTGGGGAAATAGGACGACACTGGAGAATACCCTGCTGGATTTTTAATCTTGAAGTGAGTCCTAGATTTAAAGAAACCGAGGTAGAGATATCACTATATGACATCTTAAAAAATCCACAAAAATAAAATAACATATAATATAAACACAGGCGTGGCATGGTGGCTTAGTGGTTAGCATGTCCAGGGTGTATCTGCCCAGTGCCTAAAACGTTCTACCCTAGATGGGCGTGGGGAACCCCCAGCGAGCCTAGTACAGGATTAAGTGCAAGATTATGAATGAATTAATATAAACACATATAAACACGTGATATTTTCCTAAAAGAACAGATATATTTATGGTATCAGAAAAAGCTGAACTTAAATTATCCACATAAAATAAAATGGCACCAATGTCAAAAAAGGAATCTTAAGCTTTAGATTAATCCAATTTCCAATGTATTTCCAAAAAGTTTGTAAATAGTGACATAAGAAAACATCTAATCTTTTTCAGACTTGCAAAAGCCACATAAATGAACTTCTAATTATTTTTTTCCCAAGATATACAGCCACATGATATATCTTATGTATTATTTTTAAATGAGTTTCCTTTACTTTAGGAGATATAGGCCAAATAATAAATTTTAATGGGAAAATTGTCATGGTCGGTCACGGAGGGGCGGTGCTTCCAGGGGTAGGCTCGCCCCTCATTTAGTCTGCACATTATGTATGCCTTGTCTCTGTCCACGAATATGTATGCCTTGTCAGTGTCATCTGTTTGTATTCTTAGTTTTGCTTAGTTATGTTCGCGTGTTGTGTTTAGTATCATGTATGCTTTGTCTGTGTCACCTGGTGTGTGTGTGTGTGTGTGTGTTCTCAGTCATGTTATGTTATGGTCCCGTTTTGCGTATTGTCAGGATTTATGTTCCTGTGTTTTGTCATGTCATGCTTTGTTATTGTCACATGGTCACGGTTTGTTTTGGTCACATGGTGTGGGTTGGTCTGTGTTCACGCCCCTGTAATTATGAACACCTGGGTTCCTGATCACAGTTCCCTATTTAAGCAGCTCACGCCCGTCACTCCTGGCTAGATGGTCCTGGTTTGTGCACCTACCTTTGTCACGCCTCGTCCACTCTGGCCCACACCCCTAGTCTTGCCTTGTTCCTAGTCTCGCCCTGTTCCTAGTCTCGCCTTGTTCTTAGTCTCGCCCTGATCCTAGTCTCGCCCTGTTCTCGCTTCGTCCTGTTCTCGCCACGTCCTGGTCACCACGCCCTGTTCTTGTGTTGCACCTCGTCCTGTTCTCGTCTCGTCCAGTTACACCTCGTCTGCTGTTGGTCCTGTGTTTATGCTCTGTTCCAGTTCTACGTCCCGCCTTGTGTTCACCTGGTATTCAGCCACACTTCACCCTGCTCGACGCTGCGGATTGGAACACGGCCCCGCTGACGTCGGACGCCGTGACGTCAGGCCCCAGCGCCGCAGCCGCTCGTGTCAACCTGTCAATGTTACGTTTACCTGTGTGTGGCTGAATAAACTTTGTTTGACATCTATCCCCGCCCCGACTTCGTCGTTCCGAGTAGCGGATCCACCCACTCCTCACGGTTTGCTTTGGTAAACCGTAACATTACCATCTAGCCAGCATTGATCCCTCGGATCGACTCGTCTACGGGGCGGAACCGGCATCTTCTCCATTCACCGGATGGCCGGCTGACCCTCGTCTCGATCGCTTCTTCCGCCTCCAGGAGGATTTGGCGGACACGATTGGGAAGCTCTCGTCCCACTTGAGGACTTTTTGCGCTTCTCTGCCCGCATCACCCACGACTCGAGGACCTGCAGGGACGCCCACAGACTCCGCTCACCAGGTACCGGATCTGTCTTCGGTATGGGCTATACAGTGCATAGCCCATACAGCCTGGGGAGGTGCCTGGGGAGCGGCGCGTGGGATTTGTGGAGCGGCACATGTCCCATGTGGATTGGCCCTATGTTCCGGCGGAGCGGCCGGAGGCTCCGGTGGAGCGGCCCGAGGCTCCGGTGGAGCGGCCCGAGGCTCCGGTGGAGTGGCCCGAGGCTCCGGTGGAGCGGCCCGAGGGTCCGATGAAGGAAACCGAGGTTCCAGTGCAACGGCCCGAGGTTCTAGTGGACTTGGTGCCCCCTGCTCCAAGTCAGTTGCCCCCTGCTCCAAGCCAGTTGCCCCCTGCTCCAAGCCAGTTGCCCCCTGCTCCATGCCAGTTGCCCCCTGCTCCATGCCAGTTGCCCCCTGCTCCATGCCAGTTGCCCCCTGCTCCATGCCAGTTGCCCCCTGCTCCATGCCAGTTGCCCCTTGCTCCATGCCAGTTGCCCCTTGCTCCATGCCAGTTGCCCCCTGCTCTGAACCAGTTGCCCCCTGCTCTGAGTCAATTGCCCTTTGTAGTCCCTCCAGCGCCTGAGCCCGCTGCTGCCCTGAATCGGCGTCCTCGCCGTCTCCGCGCCCTGAAGGGACCCCCGCGTCGCCGTCACGCCCTGAGGCGACCTCGTCTGCGCATCCGTCGCGCCCGGAGGCGGTCTCGCTGCCTCGGTGCCCGGACTTGGCCCCCACGGACCTCTAAGCGTCTTGGGACTGTCAGCACGGACCTCGGCCCACCTTATGCACCCCAGGTACTTTCTGTCAGCCCACAGGGTCCGGGGCCCCCTAGTGCTCTATCCCTGAGCATTTCCTCGGCAGGCTCCCCTACAAGACTTTTTAGGGTGCCAGGAGGCACCCGTTGAGGGGGGGTATCTGTCATGGTCGGTCACGGAGGGGCGGTGCTTCCAGGGGTAGCCCCGCCCCTCATTTAGTCTGCACATTATGTATGCCTTGTCTCTGTCCACGAATATGTATGCCTTGTCAGTGTCATCTGTTTGTATTCTTAGTTTTGCTTAGTTATGTTCGCGTGTTGTGTTTAGTGTCATGTATGCCTTGTCAGTGTCATGTTGTGTGTATTCTTAGTTTTGCTTAGTTATGTTCGCGTGCCGTGTTTAGTATCATGTATGCTTTGTCTGTGTCACCTGGTGTGTGTGTGTGTGTGTTCTCAGTCATGTTATGTTATGGTCCCGTTTTGCGTATTGTCAGGATTTATGTTCCTGTGTTTTGTTTTGAGTATTGTCAGGTTGTGTTTAGAGTATTGTTATTGTCATGTGTTGTGTTTAGCCTTTGTCATGCTGTGTTATGGTCCTATGTTATGTTTAGTGTTTGTTATGCTTTGTTATGGTCACGTGTTGTATTTTGTCATGTCATGCTTTGTTATTGTCACATGGTCACGGTTTGTTTTGGTCACATGGTGTGAGTTGGTCTGTGTTCACGCCCCTGTAATTATGCACACCTGGGTTCCTGATCACAGTTCCCTATTTAAGCAGCTCACGCCCGTCACTCCTGGCTAGATGGTCCTGGTTTGTGCACCTACCTTTGTCACGCCTCGTCCACTCTGGCCCACACCCCTAGTCTTGCCTTGTTCCTAGTCTCGCCCTGTTCCTAGTCTCGCCTTGTTCTTAGTCTCGCCCTGTTCCTAGTCTCGCCTTGTTCTTAGTTTCGCCCTGATCCTAGTCTCGCCCTGTTCTCGCTTCGTCCTGTTCTCGCCACGTCCTGGTCACCACGCCCTGTTCTTGTGTTGCACCTCGTCCTGTTCTCGTCTCGTCCTGTTACACCTCGTCTGCTGTTGGTCCTGTGTTTATGCTCTGTTCCAGTTCAACGTCCCGCCTTGTGTTCACCTGGTATTCAGCCACACTCCACCCTGCTCGACGCTGCGGATTGGAACACGGCCCCGCTGACGTCGGACGCCGTGACGTCAGGCCCCAGCTCCGCAGCCGCTCGTGTCAACCTGTCAATGTTACGTTTACCTGTGTGTGGCTGAATAAACTTCGTCGCTCCGAGTAGCGGATCCACCCACTCCTCACGGTTTGCTTTGGTAAACCGTAACAAAAATGTCATTATAGGTTTAAAATTGGTGTAAGGGGTTTCTTGAAAAAATCTTTATTATAGTCATAGTTGATCCTTTGTCTCATACCATTTATAATAACCTTATTATTACGCTTTAGGTTGACTAAATCACAGTCAAATAACTTTTAATGTCAGTAACAAACAAAGTCATTTTTGAATAAACAATAATATTTTTGATTAATTGAATTAATACTAAAGGGCTTTACACGCCTTCTTTAGTTATTTTTATTCTTAAAGCCATCATAATGACAACAGTTAAAATGAAAAATTTCAATAAAGGATGAGAATTCCAAAAGATCTCCCTGACTGTATAGGAGATCCTAAGAGAATTATACCTCTGTCATACTAATCCTTTCGAAATATTGACTTCCTATCCACCGTGATTGCCCTATTATACCATATAACTGATCTATGAATGGGAAAATTATGTTGGAATTTCATTTTCCAATACTGATGAATTTGTTTGTGGAAATTTGATAATTTAATTGGAATCTTACTAATTTCAACATCATATCTGGCAAAGAATTCAACATCTCCTAGTTGTTTATAGATCCCACCAGGAATATGATACCACATTGAATTTTGTTGCATAATCAAGGACGTTTGCAATTTAGTCCTGAATGTACCGACCATGGCGAAACCTCTCAAATACTGCTGTGCGAACAATGCCGAATTCAACAAACACACAGCAACGTGTGCACAATAAGCTCATGCTCACTGTAACAGATGCCTAGGGCACCTGTTCCTTATTTGAGTTAATTAACTTTCGTTCATGTTTGTCATTTAATTTAATTAACTCTGTATTTTCATTGGTTTGCTTTGTGCACGTGGTCGGTTGTCGGTCGGTATTTATCCCCAGTGTTCTCCTTCCTCCGTGCACGTCGTTAGTTTTATGTTCGCTCGCGTTTGTGCCTCCTGTGTTTATGGTGTCCCTAGACCTTTAAATAAAATTCCTTTGTTTCGTTACCTGTGGTGTCTGGCTCCCTTAAGCGCATTAGGGTGCTTCGGCTTTGCGCTACGGTTGCGCAGCCGTTTTTGGTCGAGGTAGGTGTGCGTGACAGAAATGACGTGCCAATCAATTTGGGGAGTCCAGGGCACAGGTAAGAGTTTTTAAAAATTTTTCTTTGCGGGGGCCGTAAACCCTCGTACTCGCGGCGCCATCCGTCGTGTCCCCGAGTACGCCGGTATGCTCAGCCCGCTCTCCCGGAGCCATAAAGACGGCTCTAATTCAGAGGTGTCGGAGTGGTACGACTCCGATGATGAGTGGATGTGGAGGAGTGGTTACGAGTCGCTCTGAGCAGAGGAGGGTGTTGATCTGATCGAGATCTCCGATGACGAGACGGGGGAGTCGTACTTGTATGGGCATATTCTGCCTATACAAACCCTCCTAAACACTGAGAAGTTCTGGACTGGTCCAGTCCGGTTTGTTAAACCCCCCGTTGCGAGACCCGGGCGTGGCGCTCGCCACCGGCACGGAGCCAAGACGCAGTGTGCACGCTGCGCTGCTGCTGAGCCCGGTACGCGCGCTGCATGTCAGTCATGTGCAGCAGCCATGACCGTGCCGGAGCGCGCCGTGTCTGAGTCGCGCTGCGAGGGGGCGGTACCAGAGCCACCACTGGTGTCTGTGGAGGAGTGTGGCGTGAATATGGCCAATCCCTTTATCTGGCGGTGGGCGTCTATATGTACTGTCTATATGCAGGACGGCGATCCCGAGGTGGCGGCGAGTGAACGGCGTACTGGATGTGCTGACGCGGCCGGCCAGCCAGAGGGTGCTAATCACACCCACATGCCAGGGGGTGCCAGCCGGCCTGGGCACACCAGCCTTTCAGCGCGTGCTACCCCTGCCACAGCGCCTACAGTGTGCGTCAAGGGGCTGCACGCCGCCGAGCCCTTCCACAAGGGGGCAGCACGCCGCCGAGCCCGTCCACAATGGGGCAGCACATCGCCGAGCCCGTCCACAAGGGGCACCACGCCGCCAAGCCTGTGCACCAGGGGCCGCACGCCGCCGAGCTCGTGCACCAGGGGCCGCACGCCGCCGAGCCCCTCCACCAGGGGCCGCACGCCATTAAGCCCGTCCAGAAGGGGCCACAAGCCGCTGAGCGTGTACAGAATAGCCCGTCCACCAGGGGCGCTTGCCTCGTTCCACAGGCAGAGGATGTCCACTTCACCACGCAGACAGAGGGCGTTCTCCACACCTCATCTGCAGAGGGCACCCACCGGACCACGCAAGCAGAGGGCGTCCTCCTCGCCCCGCAGCAAGAGGTCGTCCACTTCGCCCCACAGCCAGAGGTTGTCCACGCAGCCTGAACACGCAGCCAGACACGCAGCCTCCATGCCTCGTCCGCAGAGGGCGCCCACCTCGCCATGCAGCCAGAGGGCGCTCCCCGTGCCTCATCCGCAGAGGGCGTTCACCGAACCGCACAGCCAGAGGGCGTTCTTCATGCCTCGCCCGCAGAGGGCGTCCACCTCGTCACGCAGCCAGAGGCCGACCACCTCATCACGCAGCCAGAGGGCGCCTGCCGTGCCTCGTTCTCCGGGTCAGGTCACTAGAAGGCGCCTGCCAAACCTGGCTCAAAGGTCCTCCCTCCCGTTTTTTTTTTTTTTTTCTTGTTCGCGTCCCACCGTTGCGCGACTGTAGGGATGGGGGTACTGTAACAGATGCCTAGGGCACCTGTTCCTTATTTGAGTTAATTAACTTTCGTTCATGTTTGTCATTTAAGTTAATTAACTGTATTTTCATTGGTTTGCTTTGTGCATGTGGTCAGCTGTTGGTCAGTATTTATCCCCAGTGTTCCTTCCTCCGTGCACATTGTTAGTTTCATGTTCGCTCGCGTTTATACCTCCTGTGTTTATGGTGTAGGGACACCATAAACACAGGAGGTACCTACATGAGCGAACCTTTAAATAATACACCTTTAAATAAAATTCCTTTGTTCCGCTACCTGTGGTGCCTGGCTCCCTTAAGCGCGTTAGGCTTTGCTTTACGGTTGCGCAGCCGTTTTTGGTCAAGGTAGGCGAGCGTGACACTCACACACCTGTTCTACAAGCTGTGTCTTTAATTTAAAAATAACCAGCAAACAGATTAGTCCTTTCACACCGAAAACCTAAGATATTGTTCCTACTGGCTTTGAGAAAAGATATGGTTCTTATAAATTGAACTGCTAATAAAAATTAAAGAAGGGAGGTTTCATTTAAAACTCCTAACAGGTTTAACCCTCAAATCACCATCTTCTCAGATTTCAGGAAGACATTTGTGATAATTGTTTGAATTCTACCTAAAGGCAGTGTAGTGTCTGTTCTGATAATGTCTTCCACTAACAAATTGAGGAAACGTGTCTTGGCGGATTACTAAGAAGATGGATTCAGACATTTCTCTGTACTATTTGGTTTATTAAATCAACATTACATAAAATATTAAACATATTGATGAAAAAAAAACATGATTATTTAGTGAAAGTTTAAATTTATCCACTATAAACTTGTATGTATCATTTTTAAAAGATAATATAAACCTACAACTTTACAAAATCTATAAATCTAAACATGGCTGCTCCTTGTTTACTGTTTATTTAATAATTTCTTCCTGACACTAATGTTCTTTTTATAAAACTATGTGAGGGACTTTATTATTTATATATTGTTACAATGATTACTTTATAAGGGCGGCACGGTGGCATAGTGGTTAGCACGTTCGCCTCTCAGCACTAGGGATTCCCTGTTTGAATCCCCATCTGGGTGGAGTTTCCATGTTCTCCCCGTGTCTGCATGGGTTTCCTCTGGGTTCTCCGGTTCTCTCCCACAGTCCAAAAACATGGATCAGTGAGTTTGTGCCCAGCGATAGATTGGCGCCCTGTCCTGGGTGTATTCGCCCAGCGCCCGAAACATTCTCCCCTGGATGGGCATGGGGACCCCCCCCCCCCCCCCCCCCCCCCCCCCCCCCCCCCGCGACCCTAATATAGGATAAAGCAGAAGATAATGGATGGATGGCTGGATGGGTGGATGGATGAATGGATGGATATTGTTACAATGATTACTTTATAAGGGCGGCACGGTGGCTTGAACATGGGGAACCCTAATATAGGATAAAGCGGAAGATAATGGAGGGATGGATGATTACTAGTAATAAGAAAAATTAATTCCGTGAAAATTTGCTGAATCTAATGAAACACTGACCCCTGGTGTCACTAAATAGACGGAACACCTGAAGAACGCAGGTTGGGCGGTAACTGCTGCAGATAGTCAGGTATGTAGTGTTACAGTCTGAAGCTACGGTGGGCGGGGTATACGTCAATCATTTTCGAATGCACATAATAAGATAGATTGTTCACCGTCAACCAGATAGTTCAACCGGTTTCAATAAAAGAGAAAGTATACGAGTTCGGTTCGGTGGAAAAAGGTAAAGTTTTATTTTAATCTGCTTCTGTTCTGTGTATAAGATAATACTCTGTGTTTAATCATGTAAACTATTGTATTAACATATAGTAGTAAACTAACTTTTGGATTGTGAGAGTTATTAATGTGACGGTTAGCTGTATGTAGTTCTTACATTAGATCTGATACAGTGGAAGATTAAAGTTCCGAATGTAGGAGAGAAGAAGTGCAGCTCCATTTGAATTCAGCAGTATTACTTACTAGTTTGATGTTTACGAGGAGAAACAAAATGAATCTTCAAAATGAATCTGTACAGAAGATGACGGAAGTAATCCTGAGAGGTGAGTGAAAGTAGTGACGTAATAAAACTGTTTTATACAAACTAACATTAAAACAATCAAAGGGGTTAAACCTCAGTCAGACCGAGTTTAGCACCAGAAACAGTCATGTTCAAATGATAATTATAATTTCATTTATTTTTAAAAATCTAAGCAGAATTCAACATGCCTGAACCTTTCTGTGTGGGATCTGTAGATCCTCTGCAGTCTTGTGGGGGTTCATTCCATGCCAAGCTTTGCTTTTCTGTCTTTATTGATCAGATTATTTAGTTGAGTTTGTTTTGTGTTTAGTCTGATTCAGGATCAGAGATCAGAATCATCTGAACCCAGCTGTGTGTCCTTGAAGAGTGAGTGGTCCATTGAGCTTCCAGAGAGTTTCAGAAGATCAGATGTTTCTAGTGGATCCCAGTAAGAATGTTAATTTTACATTTAGTCATTGCTATTATAATTGTTATTAATTAATTTATTTATTTGTATTTATTGTTATTTAAATAGAGAAAAAGATAGGTGGATAATATGAGTGCGGCTATGAATAAAGAAAGAGATGGGTGGAGGAAATAAGGACAAAACAGGACCACGATCTAGAACTCAGGAGAATTAGATCTAGTATAGCCAGGAGAGGATGGAGAAGGTGATAGACATTGAAAAGGTGGTGTGGGTGTGACAGTTATGAAGATCTTTAAAACATTTGATACCTCTGTTCCATCTCTGAGATTAAATATTGTGAGTGTAAGAAGAGGGAAATTTATGAGGATCAGTCCTAGGTGGTAAAGTCCTTAAGTAAAAGCAAATTTGTGTTTAAAATAAAAAATCTTCTGATACCAAACTGAAAAAATTAACAACTTTAAACTGCATGTAGATCAAATATAAACATAACTATTTGCAGTATAATGAGCTGGTACATCTTAGACTTTGTACATCTTTACTGAAACGTGTAGTTTACTTCAGACCACTAGAGGTCAGTAAGACACCATGCTGCAGTACTACTATGTTTAATTTATATACTGTATGTATGTGTTGAGTTCTGAGTAAAGAACGTTAATTTACACTAATAATCTGGTGCGTGTTTTTACAAGGATAACAATTATTACAATACTATCTTTCTGAGGTTTTGATGTAAATCAGACATGGAGCTGTGTTTGTGTGTTTTAGTCTGATAAAGCATCAGAGATCAGACTCATCTGAATCCAGCTGTGTGTCCATGAGGAGTGAGGGGTCCATGGATGCTCCAATGAGGTTCAGAAGATCATATGTTCCTGGTGTATCCCAGTAAGAATGTTTTATTTACATTTAGTAAATGCTTTAATCCAATTCAAATAAGAGAGCAATGCTGTTCTGTATGCTGTACATAAAATATAAAACATTACAAAATAAAGCTTATTAAGTATAAGTAATAATCCAAGATTTAATTTAAAACATTTATTAAGCAGTTTTTTTAAGTTCTTGAAAAAACAGAATGCTACAAGGTTCTGATGATCTATGGGAACTGTATGACTTTTGAATATTAATATAGTCCTCCGCATCCCATTACCAAAGGTTCAATGCCTGTTCGATTAATTAAATTATCTTACTCCAAAGATATTACTTGCTTAATCTCAGAGATATTTTATAAGCATTCATGATTCTGTCAGAGGCTTTTAATAATACATGGACAAAGACTTTATTGACATGTGGACCTGTAATTCATGTCCCTCAGAGGTCGATCTTATAGATGCTTAATATATACCATTAATATGAGATAAATTAGCCTTTGATTTCCAATTATAAAGGATTAGGTAGAACATTGGTTTAAAGTAATATCAAAGTTGATTACAAATACAAAGGTAAGGTTATCAAAGTACAAAGGTAAGGTTATTTAAAGATTACAACACAAAGTTTGTTTTTACTACTGCTACTATGGAAAATGAATGCTACCTCTGGGCAAAAACACACGTGTAGCGAGAAAGTTGGGATGCCGGAACCAAGAGAGTGCACTGGGCCGAGCAGAGCAAGGCAGGCCTTGGCTAAGCAGAGACTGATTAGGCTGAAAGCAAGCAGAGCAGGGCCCAGCAGACCCACTGGCCAAACCCAGAAAGTAGAGAAGTGACCAGGAGACCAAGAAAGCGAAGAGCTGCTTGTTATAGTATATATAAACTTCAAAACCCTTTGAAGTTTCTGATAGTTCTTGACTATCATTTCTATGTTAAAGAGGCCAGGTTATCAGACAGTGAAAACTGTCTAGTTTAGAACTGGTTTTATGTACAAATGGTAGATTCTGAGACTGATATGTAATGAATCGGATTGTTTTCTAAAGAGCCAAATGTGTGATGCTTCATGCTGGCTCGTTCCTGTAATAATTTGAAAGAAAAAGACTTGTCAACTTTCCCATACTAATTGTTGTTCTGACACTTGAAAGGGGGTCTCAGTAATTATGCTGATTACCGGTTCTGTGTGTCACAAATCGTCTGTAAAGATAGTTCTGGAGACGAGGATGCAGAACAAAAGGTATTTATTGAAGAGCAAGGCAGAGGTAGGGTAGTGCAGGAGGAGGATGGTGCGAGGGGGGGCGTTGCCAGCTGGACCCAGGCCGGGGTGATAAACCTGGACGGAGGACTGGGCAGAGCACAACACCGAGCCAAACCAATAACAAAATAAAACAAAGTACACAAATATAACTACGCTGTAGAAAGAGAACCCTACACTGGCTATGCGTGAGAAGAAGTAGAAAGAACTAGTGAGGGTGTCTAGGATAGACAAAATAACAAAACCTAAGACAGAAAGAATAGGCGTGTCAAAGAGAGTGTTAGACGAAAACCTGAAGGAAGAAAGAGTGTAGAAAGTGCACAAAGAGGTATGGTGAACTACACGGGACGACGGACGGCTTGGAACCAGACTGAGACAAACAAGGGATGGGAAGACAGCCAAGGTATTAGTCCACAGGGAAGGAAATAACGTTAGTTCACCAAGATAGAGCGTATTAGTAAAAAGAAGGGAACCGTTAGTATGCTGAGTGAACAATGAGACACGGACACCCTCAGGTGGTGGCGCGCCAGCGGAGCAGGCTAGGGCGAGCGCGAACTCCGCCCCACCCGGCCGAAGCCGAACCACCTGAGCGGACGGACAGAGATCGCTCCCGGGACGCAGGACACTAGGGACAGGATGAACACTGAAAACAGAAAGAGGATTAGACAGACACCAGGGAGCGATCACAGATAAACACAGACGTTCACTCATACAACGACAAAGACTAATCCTAAACACGGAAGTGAGGGCGCAGATGCTAACACACAGCTAACATGAACAGACACGCACTCACCGAGACCAGATATACTACGAGACACAAAGCAGAGAATAACAGCCAAAGAATCGCTTGGTATGTATGCATGACAGGGACAATACTTCGCGATCCGTCCCGTGTGAAGACAGGGCTTAAATAAGGTAAATGACCCATCAAACAAATTAGCCTCACCTGGTGCCGGAGCGAGAGCGAAACTAGAAGGCGGGGCTAAGAGGGCGAGTGACAGAGCGTGCAGGAGAGACAGATGCAGAACCCGGATTTCTTACATAGCCCCCCCCGAAGAGGTCGTCAAGGGGGCACCACCGGGGGCAACAGGAGACGACCTACCGGAACCAACTCGGGGAGGGTCGGGACGGGAACGGGTGCTGCGGGTGGCTCTGCCCGGGGCAGAAAGGGGACCAGATGATGGGTCGGAATCAGGACGTGGTCTGGAGCGGGGACGACCCCTGGGCCTACGGTGTATGTGGGACGGTCGTGGGGGAGTTCTCTAGCGATGCGTTGGTGGGGTTCACTGTCAAGGGGACCGGGTTTAAAGGGTTTGAGGAGGGAGACGTGGAAAGATGGTGAGATTCTCAGTCGGGGGGGGTAGTCCTAGTGTCACCGTCACGTCGTTAACTCTCTTAACTATGGGGTACGGTCCAATGTACTTGGCACCCAGCTTCTGCCGGGTACCCGAAGGTCTCTGGTGGAGAGCCAAACCTGGTCTCCAACTTGGTAGGAGGGACCCTCACTCCTCCTGCGGTCTGCAAACCGTTTGGTCCTGGCGTTGCTTTCCGTAATCCTCTGGTGGACCGTTTCCCAGACCTCTTCGCTCCTGCGGAACCAGTCGTCGACGGCCGGTGCATTAGATGGAGTGGGGTCCCAGGGAGCAAAAGGGGGTTGGAACCCCAGGGAACATTGAAAGGGAGTGATTCCCGTGCTGGAGCTCCTGAGCGAATTTTGGGCTATCTCTGCCCAAGGGAGGAAGGTTGCCCAGTCATTCTGGTGGCTCTGACAGTAAGTCCTGAGAAACTTGGCCAGCTCCTGGTTCGCCCGTTCACACTGCCCGTTGCTTTCTGGATGGTAGCCAGATGTGAGGCTTATGGATGCGCCAAGTTTCTTAATGAACGCCTCCCAGACGGCCGAGGTGAACTGGGGACCTCGGTCCGACACAATATCCTCCAGGAGGCCGAAGTGACGAAACACCTCTGCGAACAAGGCCTCAGCCGTCTGGAAGGCTGAGGGCAATGCGGGCAGGGCGACAAACTTAACCCCCTTGGAGAAGCGGTCCACGATTGTCAGGATGGTGGTGTTCCCCTCCGACACTGGGAGGTCCGTGACGAAGTCGATGGCGATGTGAGTCCACGGGCGTTGGGGAACAGGGAGCGGGTTCAGTTTCCCTGCTGGGAACTGGCGTGGGGTTTTGGTAGCGGCGCAGGTAGCGCATGATGCGACGTCTCGGGCCACGTTGTTTCTCATAGTCGGCCACCAGTATTTTTCCCGGAGCTTCTCAAAGGTGCGATTGCCACCTGGGTGTCCAGAACTGAGGTTCGTGTGGGTCCAGGCAATTAGCTCTTGGCGCAAGCGGGTGGGCACGAACAGTCTGCCCAGAGGCGTCTCCCTCAGATGGGCCTCCGGACTCTCCCTGTTAGCGGCCCGGATCCGTTCATCCAGTTGCCAGGAGATGGTGTGGACAAACACTCGGGTAGGCAGTATGGTCTTAACTGGTGGTGTTGCCTTCTCCTGGTCTTCGTACCATCTAGACAGGATGTCTGCCTTCGCATTATCTTTCCCTGGTCGGTAAGTCACTGAAAATTCAAACCGGTTGAAAAATAGTGACCACCGGGCCTGTCGAGCATTGAGTCTCCGGGCACACTTCAGGTACTCAAGGTTCCGGTGGTCCGTGATCACTTGGACTGGGAACTTGGCGCCCATGAGCCAGTGCCTCCACTCTTCGAAGGCCAGTTTGATGGCCAGTAGCTCTCTATCCCCCACGTGGTAGTTTTGTTCCGCGGGGGAGAGTTTTCTCGAGAAATAGGTGACAGGGTGTAGCCTGGGGGGCGTAACTTGTCGCTGCGATAGGACGCCTCCGACTCCCAGGGAAGACGCGTCCACCTCCACAACGAAAGGGCAGTCTGGATCAGGGTGAGCGAGCACCGGAGCTGTGGTGAATGCCCCCTTTAGCCTCTCGAAAGCCTGCTGCGCTCTATCCGACCAGGGGAGTCTCCTGGGTTTTCCCTTGAGTAGTTGCGTCAGGGGGAGAGCGATCTGGCTGAAGGATCGGATGAATCGGCGAAAGAAGTTGGCGAACTCCAGGAAGCTCTGAAGCTCCTTTACAGACTGGGGTGTGCTCCAATCCAGGACAGCTTGTACTTTCGCCGGGTCCATCTGGATTCCTTGATCCTTGATTATATACCCCAGAAATGCGATTTCCCGTTTGTTGAACTCACATTTTTCGGCCTTGACGAACAGTCCATGTTCCAGTAGTCTGCCCAGGACCTCTTTGGTGTTGCGGACATGGCTGGCGGCGTCTGGTGAGTATATAAGTATGTCGTCCAGGTAGACGATGGCGCATCTCCCCAGGAACTCTCGTAGGACATCGTTGACCAAGCATTGGAAAACCGCCGGTGCGTTGGTCAGTCCGAACGGCATGACCAGGTACTCGTAGTGGCCGGATGATGTGCTAAATGCCGTCTTCCACTCATCTCCTTCCTTAATTCGGACCAGGTTGTAGGCATTACGCAAGTCGAGTTTCGTGTACCATCTGGCGGCGCGTAGCTGTTCCAGAGCCAAGGGGACGAGAGGAATGGGGTAGGTGTAGCGTTTGGAGACCTGATTCAGTTCCCGGTAATCAATACATGGCCTTAGGGAGCCGTCCCTCTTAGGGACAAAGAAAAAGCTGGAGCTGGCAGGGGATTTCGATGGTCGGGTGAACCCCTGCGCCAAGGCCTCACTGATGTATTCCTCCATGACTGTGGTCTCCTTGACCGATAGAGGATACGGTGTGGAACGGGGGATCTTGGCGTCCGGCAGGAGTTCTATAGCGCAGTCATACTCTCGGTGAGGTGGAAGACGACATGCAAGTCCCTTGCTGAATACCTCCGCCAGGTCTCGGTACTCCTCCGGGACGTTATCAGGGAGACTGCCGGGAGGTTGGTCAGTTACCGCCACGTGCAGTGTCCGCCCCACCGGGACCAGGCATCGATCCACGCACTGTGGAGACCAGGCTACAATGTCCACCGGTTCCCAGGTGATCCTGGGGTTATGGTCCCGCAGCCATGGTTGACCCAAGATGACCGGTGAAAGAGGCTTCCGCATGATCAGGAGTGACCTCATCTCCTTGTGGAGGGCGCCCACACCTAGAGTGATGGGTCGGGTTCGATGAGTCACGGTCCCCACCGTGGCTCCATTGACTCCCGAGATCTTAATGGGAGCTGGTAGGGGGACGGAGGGTACCTGGAGACATCGTACCAGGCGTTCCTCAATGAAGTCCCCCTCCGAACCCGAGTCGATGAGGGTAGTCACTGTGAAAGTATGCGACAGGTGAGACAACTGGGTGAGTATCCGAGAATTACCCTTATAAGCGGGTTGAATCGGGCTCACCTTGCGGAAGCTGGGCGTCGGAGGTCTTGTCCCGGTCCTCCTCGCTCCTCCTGCTACCTCTGCCTGCTTGTCCTCCACTTCAGCCGACTTCCTGGGGCATTGCGCCACATGATGTCCTGTTCCCCCACAGTACAGACAAAGGTGTTGGCGCAGACAAAGGTGGTCCGGAAAGACTCTAGGAAGGCGGTCAGTGACGTGACTTGGTATGTATGCATGACAGGGACAATACTTCGCGATCTGTCCCGTGTGAAGACAGGGCTTAAATAAGATAAACGACCCATTAAACAAATTAGCCTCACCTGGTGCCGGAGCGAGAGCGAAACTAGAAGGCGGGGCTAAGAGGGCGAGTGACAGAGCGTGCAGGAGAGACAGATGCAGGACCCGGATTTCTTACACTGTGTCAGAAATGTGCAGGTTCATAATTGTACTACACCGCATTGTCTTAGCTTAGTGTACAAGTGATTATTCTTAATAAAGAATCACCTTTACAAGTCGATCATATGCATACCAAACATGACATGGTGCAAACCATAATAATACACAATTATTATTAATTCAATAAAACACAAGTTTCCTTATTTCTACAGAACTTCTGAATGCACTATAAGAAACTGCATTCAGTTTTTGTTTAAACTGAAACAGAAACAAAAACAGAGTTAAATACATAACTTGCACAAAGAAATCAAGAGAGGGACAGAGTCAGGTGGAGGAGCCTAGTCACGGGAGGAGCCGAGTAAAGGGCAGTGTTGCCAGGTGTAAGATAGTTATCATATTTGTTCGATAACTTTTCCCTCTGTATGATGTATGATCAATAATCCTTAAAAAGGTCAAACATATGACAATTTGACCAGTCCGTGATGGTAATCGGTTGTAATCAGCCTGTCGAAACTGTCTTTCTGAATTTTTTTGTGAACCTTGAAGGCATCTGGTGAACAGATGCACAATTGGCTGGAAGTTTCATCCAATCATGCTTTTCTAAATGTGGGCTATGAGTGATGTGAATGTGTTTGCCTCAGAACAACGGCCATGACTGGCTGAATAGTCCTCTGCGCCTGCCTCATGAGTGAGGAAAAGAAAAAAATAAAAGAACTTTAGATGAATCCATTCCGTACTGATGCAACAAAACTGTGAGTGCCTGTTAGACGCTATTCAACACTAGAGTAAATACGGAGCATCAATGGACTTGTTATTTTGGTTATGATGGGTGTATGATAGTTTCCCTCAAAATACGATAATTTTATGTCTCTGATATGATAATCCCACATTTCTCAAATGGCAACACTGATTAGGGGTGGAACAAAATCAGGTGGAGGTACAGAATCATGTGGAGGAGCAGGATCAGGTGGAGGAGAAGAATCAGCTGGAGTTACAGAATCAGGTGGAGGGACAAAATCAGTTGGTGGAGCAGAATCAGTTGGTAGAGCAGAATCAGGTAGAGGAGTAGAATCAGCGGGAGATATAGAATCAGGTGCATATCAATTGGTGGAGCAGAATCATTTGATGGAACAGAATCAGGTGGAGGAGCAGAATCAGCTGGAGATACAAAATCAGGTGGTAAAGCAAAGTCAGGTGGTAGAGCAGAGTCAAGGGGAGGAATAGGATCAGGGAGAGGTACAGAATCAGCTGGAGGTATAGGATTGGGGAGGTACAGTATCAGGGGGAGGTACAGGATCTTGTGGAGGAAGAAGATAAGGTGGAGGTAAAGAATCAGGTGGTAGAGCAGAATCAGATGGAGGAGCAGATTCAGGTGGAGGAGTAGAATCAGGTGGAGGAACAGAAAATCAGGTGGAGGAGCAGAATCAGGTGGAAGAACAGAATCAGGTGGAGGAGTAGAATCGGTTGGAGGTACAGAATCAGGTGGAGATACATAATCAGGTGGTGGAGCAGAATCAAGTGGAGGAGTAGAATCAGCTGGAGATACAGAATCAGGTTGTGAAATACTAATATTTAAATAAATAAACAGGTGAAGACATTTGTCAATTATACAAAGTAATGTTAAGAAAAACCTTGGGGATCAGGAGAAAGGAATTGACTCTGTGACTTTGACAATGTTTTTACTCTTTTCTTTATATTTTATCACATTAAAATAATTTTATGACATTCTACATGGAATGTGAATTAAAGTGTTGATTTTTTTTTATTTTATCTACAGAGTTCTGCTGAAACCAGAAGATGAAATGAAGAATAAACGATATATTAAAGATTTAAGGTCAGATCTAATCTACTACAGTCTCCTGAATATTTCAACATCCTGAATTTACACATTTAGGTTCTAATTCTGCTTTAAGGACAGATCCACATGAACTTTCTAAAGAATATAATCTGAATAGAATTATGTTTCTTTAGTATTTTTGATTTTGAGTCTTGACCATATTCCAGATCTGACTCTTCTAGATCTACAGTTCAGCTAAAGTTCAGATCATCACTGATTAATAAGTTTCAGCGTTTGAATGAACTGATTTCAAACAAAGGATCTCCAGCTCTTCTGAATGAGATCTATACTGAGCTCTACATCACAGATGGAGACAGTGGAAAAGTCAATGAGGAACATGAAGTGAGACAGATTGAGACAGCATTCAGGAGAAGAACTACAGAGGAGACACCCATCAAATGTAATGACATCTTTAAACCCTCATCAAAACCAGAGCGCTCCATCAGAACTGTTCTGACTAAAGGAGTTGCTGGAATTGGAAAAACTGTCACTGTACAGAAATTTTTCTTGACTGGGCTGAAGGAAGAACCAATCAGGACATGATCTTCATTTTTCCACTTCCTTTTAGAGAGCTGAATTTAATGCAGACACATAAACTGAGTCTAAATGATCTTCTTCAGCTCTTTTAAGAGCTTTTAAGAGCTTTTTTCTTCAGCTCTTTTAAGAGCTTTTAAGGAGATCAAAGACACTGATGTTTCCAGATTAGAGAATGTTCTGTTTATTTTTGATGGTCTGGATGAATGTAGATTTCAACATGTCTCGCTTTCTGAAGGGTTCAGTGAATAATGCCTTTTGGAGTGAGAATGGACACCTGGATCTTTACCGCCGATTCCTTCTCGGTCTCTCATTGAAATCAAATCAGAAGCTCCTACAAGATCTTCTACCACAGAGCGAAAGTAGCACTGAAATCACACAGGAAACAGTTGAGTTCATTAAGCAGAAGAGTTATGATGTCATTATTTCTGTCTCAGGTTGTGTGATGTGAATCTATCAGAGGAAAACTGTACAGTTCTGTCCACAGTTCTCACATCAAACTCCTCCAGACCGATAGAACTGGAACTGATTAAGAAGAACCTGCAGGATTCAGAAGTGAAGAATCTCTGTGCTGCACTGCAACTTCTACATTCTGTACCAGAGACACTGAGGTGAGATGTTTCTTCAGTTACTGAGGGTTTACAGCAAAGCAGGCAGGGTGGAGGTAATGCAATTTAAATTAATCTTTCAGCTGTAAATCATCTTAATGGGACTGAATGAGGTCATAATATCTCTCATATATACATTCAGTGTGTGATCTAAAGATAGACACTAGAACACAGAGAAACTTTATTAAAGAAATGGAGAATCATATCAAAGAAAATCAAAGTTTTAAACATTTTCTTCTCTCTACAGTTTAGATGGATACAGCATCACATATGAAGATTTTGCTGCTCTGGTTTCAGCTCTGAGATCAAATCCGTCATCATCATCAAACCCCACAGAACTAATTCTGAACAGTAATAAAATCAAAGATTCAAATATGAAGCGTCTGTCTGATCTGCTGATGGATCCAATCTGTAAACTAGAGAAACTACAGTGAGTTACTGTCTGACATTTACACATGTGTGTGTTTGTCCATTTGTGTGTCTGTTTGTCTGTATGTGTGTGTGTGTGTGTGTGTGTGTTTATTTGTCACAACTTCACTTTAAAACAAATGTTACTTGGAGCAATACAACTGACTTCCAAATGAGAATGGGGTGTATTTATATCAGTACAGAATGTTCATCCTGCACTTCTTCTGATGGTTTGTGAGATGCTTCATGCTGCATTGCATTGTGGTCTATATGGTGCTTTGCAATGGACATTGAAAGTGCACTTTAAATCCTGAATCAGGAAATGGATCACTGTTTATATTAATCTGTATTTATATTAATGGTACATGATTCAAACTAATGTTCCTATTTTCCTACGTTTACATGTTTCACGCATTGATACAAATGTGAAAAGGTCAGAGTTGTCCATTATTGTCTGGCTCAGCCAATCAGGTTTAAGGACTGAAACTACCTGTTTTATAATCCTAATTAATGGCCTATTAAAAGGTTTCTCATTAACAAGGTGTCACACAAGGAGTATATTGAGACCTCTTTCAAGACCTTCACGACCGTATTGTTATGATACATCCTGATGGTATTGATTAAAGACAGTTTCTAAACTTCTGAAAGTTTTAGTAAGCCGTGAATAATAAGCCGTGCATAATAACATGTGATTGGAGGTGCAATATATTGAAGTCAGCGCTCTTCCGAGCTGAAACATGTATACAAGATGCTGGCTATATTATTGGCTTCACATGTGCCATAGGTTTTGCAAATGACCAGTCACCAATTAGAGCCATTGCACCTGCACAATACACACCACAGAACACAAAGCATGACGTCTGACATCAACATAAAAACACCATGCCCACATTGAAGTATGGAGGTGGAAACATCATGGTTTCTCAGCATTTTGTAGTCAGTATTTATATGACAGAAAAAATGATGAATGAGAAATGTATTTAATAAGAATCTGCCACCAAATTTAATTATAATTTATTATAAGTTATGTATAATTTAGTAATTTATAATTAAGGGAGTCACGGTGGCTTAGCGTTTAGCACGTTCGCCTCTCAGCGCTAGGGATTCCCGGTTCGAATCCCCATCTGGGTGGAGTTTCCATGTTTTCCCCGTGTCTGCGTGCGTTTCCTCCGGGTTCTCCGGTTTCCTCCCACAGTCCAAAAAAAAAAGTCAATTGAATTCTCCAAATTGCACCATGTAGAGTGTGTTTGTGTGCGTGTCTGTGTGTGTGAGTGTGTGCCCAGCGATAGATTGGCGCCCTGTCCTGGGTGTATCTGCCTAGCGCCCAAAACGTTCTCCCATGGATGGGCATGGGGAACCCCCCCCCCGCGACCCTAATATAGGATAAGGTGGAAGATAATGAATGAATGAATAATTTATAATTAAGTTTATAATTCATAATTTATTTTAATAAGTTATTAATAAAGTAAAGAAGGTGAATGTGAGTTACAGAAAGCACTTTCTACTCCTATCCTATTTAAGTTAAATTTATTATAATTGTAATATAAACAGTATTTGATGTTATAAACAGTAATATAATATAAACAGTAATATGTAATATAAACAGTATTTGATGTTTAATGATGTTAAAAATCATAGAAACTTAAACATGATTGTGTTATATTCTCTTTTTCACAAGGTTTTATATAAATAATAATGTATAGAAGGTGAAAGTGAGTTACAAAAATCAGCTTCATGTTTCTCTTCAACTCTTAGAATCTTATATTGCAGAACTGAACTGCTGGACTTTTCTTCACTTACTGAATTTATTAACAGACATTTTTTATGATCTTTTCTCTCTCAGGCTGTGTGACTGTAAACTGACACAGAACAGTTTTAGAGAAATATCCTCAGTTCTGGGATCAGGTTCCTCCAGTCTGAGAGAACTGAACCTGAGTAACAATGAGTTGCAGGATTCAGGAATGATGAAGCTCTGTGATGGACTGAAGCATCCAGACTGTAAACTGGAGAAACTGAGGTACGTTCATTATTTTCACATCTGCACTGCAACTTTTAGACTCAATATCTGAACCTGACCCCCACTAGCCCACAATTATTATGACAATGATAAAGGAACATCCATTCACCTTCAGAGCTTCAGTATGATGTAATAACATTCATATATGACTTTAAATCAGACATTAATATTTAATTACATTTAATCTGGCACGGTGACTTAGTGATTAGCACGTTCGCCTCTCAGCGCTAGGGATTCCCGGTTCGAATCCCCATCTGGGTGGAGTTTCCATGTTCTCCCCGTGTCTGCGTGGGTTTCCTCCGGGTTCTCTGGTTTCCTCCCACAGTCCAAAAACATGGATCAAGTCAATTGAATTCTCAAAATTGCCCCATATAGAGTGTGTCTGTGTGAGTGAGTGTGTGCCCAGCGATGGATTGGCGACCTGTCCTGGGTCTATCTGCCCAGCGCCCGAGGCGTTCTCCCCTGGATGGGTATGGGGAACCCCACCGCGACCCTAAAGGCTCATTTATGCTCATGAGCCAATGGAGCCAATGGAGAGAAATGAATAGTGGAGTGACATGTACTCTACCCAACTCTCTTAATTTTGCGATACACCTGGGACATGCATAATCCAATCAGCAGAAATCCCAGGATCATAAATCTGATTTACTGAACTGGCTTCAGCTCTGAAATCAAATCCATCATCAAACCTGAAAGAACTTGATCTGCGTGGTAATGAACCAGGAGATTCAGGAGTAAAGCTGCTGTCTGATCTACAGAACAATCCAATCTATAAACTGAATAAACTATGGTGAGTTATTGATTTATATAAAACTATAAATATATTTAGAATAGAAATAATCCTAAATATGAATTCAGTAAATGTTACATTCAAATCATAAAGAAATCAGATTCATAAAGTTACAAACTAATTTAAAAACAAACTTTCACATCATTAAAATGCTGTTTAATAAAATAAACATGTTAAATAAAAGAGATGAGAAGAGAAAAAATATGTAAATGTTTATAATAAGAATGTTAAGAAGAAGAGAATGATGAGAATCCACATGATGAAGAGTGAAAATGAGGAAGAGGAGTGAATGAAGGAGTTCAGTATGAAGGAACTCGAGTTTGGAGGACAGAGCCCTCACCAAAACTCCACTGAACACAAACTCCAACATCTCATTCAACATCACTGTCTCTCATCTCATCAGCTTTGACTCTGATCAATCTGATCGATTCCTTACACACGCTCGCTCCAAAATATTGTGGAAAGTTGAACAGAACAGTGGAGACTGTTAGAGCGTCAGATATACTGATGAGCTTCATGTAGATTTAACATGGAGATAATGATTAGAATCAAATAGGAGTTCAGTCAGTGTGTGTGTATTCATACTGTAATAATCCTCATGATGTTTTCTTCTTTCTTACAGATACTGATTATCTCAGTGTCTCAGACAGGATTGTTGGTAAATTTCAGGCACCGGGCAAATACACTCAGAACAAGGGCACCAATCTATCACTGAGCACACTCACACAGACAAACGATAAGTGGCAATTTAGAGCAGTAAATTTACACTGAAACCAGGTTTTGAGACTGGGTAAAAAAAAAAATCAGAGAACCTTAATGAAACCCATCTGGACACAGGGAGAACTTTGAAACCGCTGAGAGGCGGACGTGCTGACCACTAAGTCACCGTGCACCCCTAATCAATTTTAATATTTTTTAATTAAACAAAGCTCTAGTTATGTCATCATGTTAATACTAATTTCAACAAGTTTAGACTGATGAATCAGACTGATGAATCAGATCAAATGAAGATCACATGAATAGATTTGACAAAATTCCTATAAACATCACATCCCTCCTTAATAAATCACTAAAGCATCATCACTTACAGAAGAATCTCTTTTTATTTTGTGTTACGGTCTGTGACCGGAGCTTAGTGGATCCGCTACTCGGAAAGAACAGTCTGCAGGCTGAGATGGAAGTAAACCGGGGTTTATTGCACACACAGTGAGGAGACAGTACTGTGTTGAGACACAGTACACAGAGAGCGGTACACAGAGAGCGTGACTAGCGGCGTGATGAAGCTGCGCACGTCGGAGCCGCGTCCCAATCCGAAGTACACATAGGTGGGGAGGTGACTCGAATGTGGCTGTAGTGGAGAACGAAGAGCTGCACACACAAACACAGAGTTTCGGGGCAATTACAACACAAAGGTAACCAGGGCAAACGAGACGAGAAGAGAGCTGGAGCAGCCGAGGTGTAGTACAACATAGGCACATGACCATCTGGCGAGGAGGGACGGGAGTGAGCTGCTTAAATAGGAACCCGTGTTTGGGGAACCCAGGTGCACAGAATTACAGGGGCGTGGAGACCAGACACACCCACACCACGTGATGACCCAACAATTTTGAATTTGAACATGAATATTTAAGCATTTCCATTGTTCTGGGTGAAGTGGTGCATTTACTGTTACAGCTGCAGGTTACAGTGTTTCTGTTCATGACTGTAACCTGTACCATGACTGTAAAGTCATTTTATATTCTGATGTCATTCAACTTAGAAACATTTTGAAGTACAATAAATAGTACAAACATATTTACATATTATTCGAATAATTTACTATTATTGATAATAATAATAATAAAAACACCAGTGTTTAACTTATTTTGTTATTACAGATTTTATTCACATGATCAGTCACTGAAATTTAGTTTATGAAGTAACAGTTTGTTGTGAGAATAAACCGGTTCTTATTTATTCATTCATTCATTCATTATCTCCCGCTTTATCCTCTATTAGGGTCGCGGTGGGGTTCCCCATGCCCATCCAGGGGAGAACGTCTCGGGCGCCGGGCAGACAGACCCAGGACAGGGCGCCAATCCATCGCTGGGCACACACTCACTCACACATACACACTCTATATGGGGCAATTTTGAGAATTCAATTGACTTGATCCATGTTTTTGGACTGTGGGAGGAAACCGGAGAACCCGGAGGAAACCCACGCAGACACGGGGAGAACATGGAAACTCCACCCAGATGGGGATTCGAACCGGGAATCCCTAGTGCTGAGAGGCGAACGTGCTAACCACTAAGCCACCGTGCCGCCCCGTTCTTATTTATATATAATATAATTATATAATAAATCATTTTAAAATGTTTATAATCTACTGTTCCTCATGTTACATCGTGAATAGTTTATTACTACAATAAAGTTTATATAATTTATCTTTTTTATCATAGTATTATGTTCATATCAATACAGATGAAAATGTAAACGCTGTAGTTGTTTATTTGTACCACAAGATGGCAGTAGACGTTTAAATAAAACAATCACTGCAGCTGTACACAGAAAAGGAAAAACAACACTTGATAAGAATCTAAATGCAGAATATTTAAGAAGAAAGTGCACTTCTTTTGTTTAAGCGTCCGGTGTTTCACACAAGTTCAAGTTCAAGTTCAAGTAATTTATTTATATAGCGCTTTTTATAACAGTACATTGTCACAAAGCAGCTTTACAGAATGAAAAGTCTTTAAACCCCCAAAGAGCAAGCCGAAGCGACAGTGGCAAGAAAAAACTCCCTTTTATGTTGTTATTTAAGGAAGAAACCTTGGGAGGACCAAGACTCAGTGGGGGACTCATCCTCCTTGAGCGGCCAGGCAGCAACAACAGTGTAGGACAGCCATGTACAGATATTAAACAAGTGGAAAAACTAACAACTGGAAAACTATATGTGAGTCCATTAGGGGGCGTCCTGCAGGACCGCCTTGTAAGGTTCCATACAGTATTAGTCAGCAGAGCCATGGATGAAGGTCTCCAGGAAGCCAGTCACACCTCAAAAGAAACAGACCAGGAAGGCAGTTAAAGCTAATAATAAAGCACGGCATTTAATTAATAAGTAATTAATTGACACAGTGCAGCATGTGACTCCGGCATCACTGACTAGAGCAGCATAACTAAAAGAGGCAGATACTGCAGACTCTACATAGTTGGGATGGCGCCCCGGAACAGCATCATTTCAGCGCCACACCTCCCCATTAATGATGAGGTGGGTGAAGAGGTGAAACGACAGCATACACTGATCAGAGATTACCCCCCAACACAGCCAAGTCTGAGATCCACATCTTTATCTACAGGGGATTAGTTAAACGCAAGATTAAATAAATGTGTTTTTAATTTATTTTTAAAGATTAATAGTGATTCAGAATCACGAACAGTAACTGGAAGGCTATTCCAAAGTTGAGGAGCCTTGTGGGAGAACGCTCTTCCACCAGCAGTAATTTTATTTATTCTAGGATCGATTATATTAGCTCAGCATTCTTCTCAGATTGAGATATTAATATGTTTATTTTATATTTAATAAACACGAAACATAAAACCTTAAGTTCACAATAAAAAGTTAAATCAGTAACTCAAGTTATAGATTGAATCGTCTGAATCGATTCCCAGTGAATTAGAAAATCAGAAGAGTGACTCTTCAGTTAAAAACTAATAGATTTTGTTTCAAAGTTCAAATACATGATAGAATTTAAAGATAGAATTAAAGATATTAAATCAATAAATGAATAAGCAGAATCTTATTTATTAAATAAATCATTTGTTTTAATAAATCAAATGTTTATAATCTGTTGTTCCTTAGTAATACACATATTTCACTTTATTTTATTTATTAAACTTTATAAAATTATTTCTTGATTTTATGCATTTATATTAATTGAAATTTTTAAAATGATTACATTAGCTTTAAATGTATTCATTCATTCATAATGAGATATTAATATCCACCCATTATCAGAATCAGAATTACATTTACAATTAGTCATTTAGCAGACGCTTTTATCCAAAGCGACTTACAAATGAGAACATCACAAGTCGGTAGTTATGAAGAAAACCAGCTACACTGTAGAATTATCAAACCTGATCGTTATATGATGCTACGTCCCCCCCCCCCCCCCCCCCCCCCCCATTCATTCATTATCTTCCACTTTATACTATATTAGGGTCGCGGGGGGGGGATGCCCATCCAGGGGAGAGCGTCTCGGGTGCTGGGCAGATACACCCAGGACAGGGCGCCAATCTATCGCTGGGCACAGACTCACACACAGACATGCACACAAACACACTCTACATGGGGAAATTTGGAGAACTCAATTGACTTGATCCATGTTTTTGGACTGTGGGAGGAAACCGGAGAACACGGAGGAAACCCACGCGTCTGGGTTTCATTGGTTGTTTCTGTGCACGTGATCGGGTATTTAGTTCCGGGGTTACATGTCGTCCGTGCGCGTCTTCGTTTTATGTTACACTTGTCCTTCGTACCTGTATGTTTGGTGTTTTGAGCACCTTTAATAAATATTCTTTATTCGTACCACCTGCGTGCCTGGCTCCCTTCTGCGCGTTAGAGCGCCGCGGCTCTGCACTGTTTCATTCCAGGTGGACCTTTGTGACAGAAAGACGCGCCAATCGTTTTGGGAGTCCAGAGCCCAGGTAGGTGATTTTTTTAATTTTTCTTTGGTGGGGCCGTATAGCCTCGTACTCGCGGCGCGCTCCGCCGTGTCCGCGAGTGCGTCGTTATGCGGAGCCCGCCGTTCCGGAGCCGGGGGAGCGGCTCAAACAGCGTGATGGCGGAGTGTAGCGACTCCGATGAGGAATGGATGTGGAGGTATGGGTTTGAGGTGCTCTGCGCAGAGGAAGGTCTGGACATTGTTCAGATTTCCGATGACGAGGCGGGCGAATCTTACCTGTATGGGCACATTCTGCCCGTATGCACCCTCCGCAACACTGAGGAGTTCTGGACGGAGGGTCCAGTCCGGTTTGTTAAACCCCCGATGGCGAGACACAGACGCAGAGCGCAGCGACGGCGTGGAGTGAAGCTGCAGCGGGCGCACAGCGCAGCTGCGGAGTGCGAAGCGTGGACTGCGGGGCAGTCACGTGACGCGACCGCGCCGGTCCGTGCCGCGTCTGGTTCGCGCTGCGAGGGGGCGGTACCGGAGCCGCCGCCTGAGTGTGTGAGTGTGTTGTGTCCCCCGTCCTCCTATGTGTTGTGTCCCCCGTCCTCCTATGTGTCGTGTGACACATGTCTGACATGTAACATGAAACATGTCTGACATGTTTGTCTCCATGTGTTTGGGCGTTGCGGCCGGGGTTTATGTTTTTTGTGTGCAGGATGGAGAGCCCGAGGTGCCGACCGAGGTCATGCCAGCGTGCGTGCCGGCCGAGGTCATGCCAGCGTGCCTGCCGGCCGAGGTCCGCCCAGCGTGCGTGCCGGCCGAGGTCCGCCCAGCATGCGTGCCCGCCGAGGTCCGCCCAGCGTGCGTGCCCGCCGAGGTCCTGCCTGCGTGCGTGCCCGCCGAGGTCCAGCCAGCGCGCGAGCACATCCCGAGGCCCAGGGGCATCACGCCGCCCATCCCGAGGCCCAGGGGCGTCACGGCGCCCATCCCTCGCCACGCTGGCAGGGGGCGTCCGCCTCGCCACGCCACCAGGGGCCGTCCTCCGGACCACGCATTAGGAGGGCGTGGCCCAGTCCTGATCCGCCACGGGCGGCCACCGGACCACGCAGCTAGAAGGCGTGGGCTGTAAAGAGCAGCTTCTCAGCTTTCAGAAACCATCAGAATTTTTCTGTACAGTATTTCAAAGCAAAACCTTAAAACTCATTTGCGACTGACTCGTAAAACGTATTCATACTTTTCTGCCGAAGCTCAGATTCATTTATTCAAAAGTTTTCAGCCAAAATGATCATTTATTAGAACTGAATGTGATATTCACTGCTGACCGACATATTTCATGTTATTTAATTTTATCCAATATAACTAATGAATGATCAAACAAAATGAATGTAACAACACTTTTAAAATAGATAAATAATCTCATGAAAGGGCACTTTTTAAAGAGGACAGAGGGGATCTGGGCTAAAGTTCCTGATGTTTCTAAACAGTAAAAACGCCTCTGACCACACGTAAACAGTCAGCAGGTTCCAGTAACAAGCGATTTATTCCTAAACTCAAGTAACTCAAACAAAGCATCACAACCCGAACCTACCTGTATCGTAGTTGAAGCTCTCTCGCAGATGAGACAGCGGGGCTTAAATAACAAAATGATATGGTCACGTGACTAAGGGTAATTAACTAAATGAGGCACAGCTGCGAAATGAATGAAAACAAACCGAAATAAGGAAAACAAATCTAAAGTGAAACTCAAACACAAAACCAAACGCTGTCCTGACAATCAGATGCCGAGGGTCCTGTCGAGCGATGTGGAGGCCGAACGAACGTCCAAAGGTGATGGAGGTCTTGAGTCAGGAGCAGAAGGAAACTGATGGTGGCGAGGAGCGTGTGTGGGCGGTGTGTCAGAGGGAAGATTATTGGATGCCTCTCGAGTCACAAGAGGAACAATGAGAATGTGATGAGTCTGAAGACACTGAAACCTCTGAGCATGTGCAGAGCAAAAGAGGCGAAACCCCGTGTCGGTGCGCGTATCACTTTAAGGAAAACGATGTGACCGACCCAGCTCCTGTATCCATTGGTTTTGAACCAAATTGTATTTATAAGAGAGAAAACGTATCGACATGTTTGTGGGTTTTGTTGGATGGAGTTTGTGTTTTTCTTTGCATTGCATTGTTTTTTATTTTGGCTTGTTGCCATTAAATACCATGAATCAACCAAAGAAAAGGAAGTTTTCTCCCATGTGGGATCATTTTGATATCATCACTGAGAATAATGTAAATCAGAGGCGTCTTTAAAAATTGCCCTTTTATGTATTTATCCATTTTAAAACTGTTGTTACATTCATTTTGTTTGATTATTCATTAGTTATATTGGATAAAATTAAATAACATATGAACTATGTCTGTCAGCAGTGGAGAGCGCATTCAGTTACAATAAATGATGGTTTTGGCTGAAAATCTTTGAATAAAGGAACCTGAGCTTCGGCAGAGAAGCATGAATCCGTTTTAGAGTCTCGGATTCATGTTGGCTGTATAGAGTCTCAGAAGATGAATATAAAATACATAATAAATGGTTACAAAAAGAAACAAAACACATTTGTACAGGTTCAATTAAAATGTAAGATCATGCATTATGATAAAGAGGAAATGTAAAACATGTTTAAGACTAAAACAAAAAAGGTAATTTAAACTTTAATTCTATCTAAACTCCATTCTCCATTCCAAAATCTATTAATAATTCAAATCTAAATAAATGAGTTAAACCTGAACTCCCATATATGAGCTCTATTGATTCTAATGATTCCACATGTGCAGATCCTCAATTACAGAAGGTTCATCATTAAAGCAAATCCACAATAACAACAAATTCCTTAAAAATATATTTTAAAAAATCATAAAAATATTGAAATTTCTTGACTGTTCCATAAGTAGCAGTCTTTTATAACAATTCAAATGTAGCAAACTGAAGTACTTAGCATTTCTACTTTATATTCCACACAGTGATTCTCTTTTTAGTTGGTAAAGTTGAGCAGTTATTGGAAACAAAATGTCCAGAGTTTCTTAGAGCATCTAGCTTTCCAGTATTGTGGACATTGTTGTGGTGAAGTCTAATGCTTGTTTTCATAATTGTAATTTTTTCCTTCCAAATATACACATAATTTGGATAAAAACTTGACTACTGTAATGCTCATATAAACGTTAAGAAATCAGCAGTTTCGTTACAAAAGTATTGAATGCATTTTACTGAATAGACAAACAAATGTACAGGGAAAATCATCAATGGCAGACAACCGCAACTGATGAGAGCTTTGATTCTCAAATATCCTGCTTATGTATATAATACCGTCCTTCTGTGTGTGTGAGTGTGAATAAACCTTCCATATATAGTGGGGACTTCCTGAGCCCCCAGTCTCACGAATACATTTACCAAGTGTTACCTGCCTCCCTAAGTCTAACCCATTCCTACAATTTCACAAGCTCATCCCGCAAATGAAATTAAGTATTACAAAAACATCACACAACTATGAGCTTTAATAAGTTTGTTCTTCTGCGTGAATGCACTGATGCCGTTTTAAATCATTTTTTTGAAGGACACCTTTTTTACATTGTGAGCAGGAATATGTTTTTTCTCCTGTGTGAATATGCTTATGCTGTTAAAGATTACTCTTTTGAGTAAAACTCTTTCCACACTGTGAACACATATGGGGTTTTACTCCTGTATGAATGTGCATATGTTGTTTAAGATGACTCTGAATAGTAAAACTCTTTCCACACTGTGAGCACATATAAGGTTTTTCTCCTGTGTGAATACGCTGATGCACGTTGAGACTACTCTTTGTAGTAAAACTGTTTCCACACTGTGAGCAGGAATAGGGTTTTTCTCCTGTGTGATTACGATGATGCACTTTAAGGCGACTCTGGTCAATAAAACTTTTTCACACTGTGAACAGGAATATGTTTTTTCTCCTGTGTGAATACGGTGATGCAGGTGAAGATTTCTCTGTTCAATAAAACTTTTTCCACACTGTGAGCAGGAATAGGGTTTTACTCCTGTATAAATGTGCATATGTTGTGTAAGATCACTCTGTTTAGAAAAACTTTTTCAGCACTGTGAGCAGGGATATAGTTTTTCTCCGGTGTGAATACGCTGATGCACTATAAGATTACTCTTTATAGTAAAACTCTTTCTACACTGTGAGCAGGAAAAGGGTTGTTCTCCTGGGTGAATACGCTGATGCACTACAAGACTACTCTTTTTAGTAAAACTTTCTCCACACTGTGAGCACATATAGTGTTTTAGTCCTGTATGAATGTGCTGATGTTTTGTAAGATTACTTTGATTAGTAAATCTCTTTCCACACTGTGAGCAGGTATAGGGTTTTTCTCCTGTGTGAACACCTTGATGTCTTAGAAGAAGTGAAACTCCTTCCATACTGTGTGTCAGAATATTTTTCTTCTTGTCTGTGAATGTGCTCATGTTCACTTGGTAAAGGTTATTCCTGTAGGAAGAAATATGTATTTTTTTCTTTCATGAATGTGCTGATGTTATTTTTCAATAGGGGGAAAAATAATTTTCCATAGTTGTCATTTTGTCTTCTGAATGTGTTTAAGTTGAAGTAAAACAATGTTGTCCCTGTTTGCATTTAACTTACTAATAGCTAGTAATTACTAGGCAGCCAGAAATTCTGTTTGTAATGTTTGTATCTTAAGAAGGTTGTTTCATAATCCAAATATTCATACAGACAATTGGTCTGGCTTAATATTCATCACCACTCACTGTGGAAATTCATAGGAAGAGTTCATAGAGTGTGGACACTCCAGAGTCACAGTTGTCCAAAACTGCGTGGCACATCTCTGAGGTTGTGTATGACAATAGTCTTCTCCAATACTGCCACATTAAAAATACTTTAGAGCATCTTCATAGCCTATTAGAAGGCCAGTTTGCATCCCTTTTATAGCCACATCAATTTTATTTCCTTCAAACCCATCTGGTCTTGCTTCCTGCCTTCTCCTAGGGCATGAACTTAAGACCTGTTTCTATTGACTGTCCCATTGTTCAAATTTCTCCCGCTCATCTTGCGACCGGATATTCATGGTCTTTCATACACTAATTCCACCATTGACATTTCATCAGTATCTCCCAACAGTTCATTAGTTGATCAATCCATCGGGAATTACTAAATATTGTTTCAGAGTATTAAAAAACCTTACAATTCCCCCCTTCGCACCTTTTTAAAGGTGCGAAATACCTTAATAATTTTATCATTTTAATAACAATACATTGGTACTATATAATCATATTTATAACGTGGTGTAATCCTAATGTTAGTGTACGGATGGTGCTGAGGTTACTTCATTCCTCTGAAAAGACTGTGTCTCTTAGAGGTTCTTCTGTTCCTCCACGTAGGTCCAGTGCATATCAATACATTTCTAAACAATTAATGTAATATTCTCCTTTATGGTGTACGTTTTTATGAAAATGTGCGGTGTGTGTCACAGAGCATAGTTGTTGGTTTTCTTGGTCTTGGAGACTGTCCATGTCTCCTACCAGACCATTCCTCGTCTGTGGTCTTCGCTCTGGTCCCGAAACTTATGACTATGTAACCGTGTTCTGCTAGAAAATAAAAATAAAAACATAAAAAATTTTTTACAGGTTTAAATCTCTCCTGATATAGTCCAATTGATACATTTTTCCAACCTTCAACCATTCATTTAAACAATTTATTATTTTATGATTAAAGTTAGGCTGATACTAAAAAAAAATCTATTATAAGCCATATTGCTGCATTAACTTTAATCCTCCCATCTCCCCCGTTCTGTTCAGTCAAGTTTGCGACAGTTTCTGTCCCCCCTTTCGACTTTTATTACCAGTGTTTATTACCAGCAGATGACCTCTTTCACCTAAGCAAAACTGTAGTATCAAAACATGCTTTTAACATACTTTTAACCTCCCCCCTTTTTTAAAACAAAACTAATTTTGTTTCAAAAACATGGTTCATAATAATTTATGGTCTGGATGTAAGTTGTCCAAGGCAGTGTAGGGGTCTGGGAGAGTTATGTGATCCATCAGCTAAAGAGATCTTGCTGATTTCCCCTAAGTGATAAACAATGCACCACCCCACACTGCATGTAGATCATATTCATACACCTCTATGGAATAGCCAATCTATAATACTATTGGGAAAAAAATCAACAAACAGATTAATATTTTTCTGGATTAAACTGCTCCGTCAGCTCCATCCACTTAAACCTGTGAATCAACTTTTTTGTTTAGTCAAATTAAACAGAACATCAAACAAACTAAAAAAATATTTTTTAAAGAGATCACACAGTGTCACGATCACCTGCTGCACCTGTCCCTCGTTGTCGGTCCTCATTGTCTCACTTGGGTGATTGGTTGGTTTAGTCACATGTTTAGTTAGTCTTCTATTTAATCTGTGTTATCCCGGTACGTTGCGCACGTCTTTGTTTTGGTGTTTCTATACCCATTGTTATGTTGTTCGTTTGTTCCCCATTTTGGTTGGTGTCCCTACACCAATTTTTTATTAAATTCTACCTTTTGATTTTATCCCGATGTCTTGGACTCTCCTTCCGCGTAAAACCACGGGACGGCGCTGCGCACCTTCTCCGCGTGGGTCGTATCCCGTGGGAGCGCTCGCCGTGGGCCGACGCACGCATTCTTCCCCGCGTGGTCGGTACCCGGGAGCGCTCACCAGGCGCGAGCGGCTGAACGCAGCTCTATTCCCGCGTTAGCCGCCCCTCCTTCCGGGTCAGAACGGACAACACATGACAGAAAGACGTGCCCACTATCTGGAGAGTTCCGGACATCTGGGGTCACCCACGTGTGCTGAGGACCAGACGCTGAACCACCGCTCCGACCGAGTCCGAGAACCGGGGACCGCCAGCGGCAGAGCCCGGCTACCGGAGGGCGGCAATCGTCGAGTCGGGACCGACTGAGGCCGTTCGCCATCGGTCCCGAGCACCAGAGGCCGCCCACTTCGGACTCGGAGCACCAGGAGGTGCATGCCCCAGCCTCGCAGCCAGAGGGCGTTGCTCTGTGCTGCGAGAGGACGCGTCTTCGCCGTCAGCTGGGAGCAACCGGCTGGTTCAGCCCGAGGGACTTGTTACCCCCCCCCGTTTATTATTTTTGCATGTTTATATTATGGTTATTATTTTTGTTCTTTTTCTTTGGGTCGCTTTCCTTTTTGCGCGACCCTTGGGGTGGGGGTATGTCACGATCACCTGCTGCACCTGTCCCTCGTTGTCGGTCCTCATTGTCTCACTTGGGTGATTGGTTGGTTTAGTCACATGTTTAGTTAGTCTTCTATTTAATCTGTGTTATCCCGGTACGTTGCGCACGTCTTTGTTTTGGTGTTTCTATACCCATTGTTATGTTGTTCGTTTGTTCCCCATTTTGGTTGGTGTCCCTACACCAATTTTTTATTAAATTCTACCTTTTGATTTTATCCCGATGTCTTGGACTCTCCTTCCGCGTAAAACCACGGGACGGCGCTGCGCACCTTCTCCGCGTGGGTCGTATCCCGTGGGAGCGCTCGCCGTGGGCCGACGCACGCATTCTTCCCCGCGTGGTCGGTACCCGGGAGCGCTCACCAGGCGCGAGCGGCTGAACGCAGCTCTATTCCCGCGTTAGCCGCCCCTCCTTCCGGGTCAGAACGGACAACACATGACACACAGCATAGGTTAATACACATATATTTTTCCTGTTAAATCTGATAATTAAGGCTGCATTCAGTGCACAACCTGGAAAAAATAAAACCTTCATCAATCAATTGATAAAAAACAAGGAAAAGTTATCACATTATTTGTATTATATGTGTCTCTGCAATCCTTTTTCTCATGGTCCTGTGGAGAAAGTATAAATATTATTCATAACTTTATCCTCATTAGGTAACGTCAGTCAGTCAAGTCTAAGTTCTTAAAAGTCAAACCTTAATCCGTCATTAAACAAAAATGGTGCTCTGTCTATTTTATGCGTCATAATTAAAAATATTTTAATAAGCTATGAACTATATTCAACAACAGTTAAAACCACACACAACTGCCTTCTTTTCAAACAGCAATAAATTCTTCACACCCCCAACCTCTACACTCCTGTGACCTCATAACAGACACACACATCCAGACACCCCCTACTCACACACATACACACAGAATGTTAGAACAGATTTAGAACAGAGTGCAGCCAGAACCTATGAGAAATATGTTTAATTTTCAACATTAAATTACCTATTTAATTTAGAATTGAAAAATTCTTCTTACCAGTAACCCAACTACTTGCCCCCTTGATTCCATCCCATCCCACCTTCTTCAATCCATTGCCTCCTCCATCACACCAGCTCTCACACACATCATTAACTCCTCTCTCACGTCAGGGACTTTTCCAAATTGTTTTAAACAAGCCATAGTCAAACCCCTACTCAAAAAACCTACGCTCAACCCAAATTTGGTCGAGAGCTACAGACCTGTTTCTCTTTTACCTTTCCTGTCTAAAACACTTGAACGGGTGGTATCCACACAGGTCTCCAAATTTCTTAATCAGAATAATCTCCTTGATCCCAATCAATCCGGTTTTAGATGTGGTCACTCCACGGAGACAGCATTGCTCTCTGTGATTGACTCACTTAAATCTGCCAAAGCCAAATCTCAATCCTCGGTCCTCATTTTGTTAGACCTTTCTGCAGCTTTTGATACAGTAAATCATCAGATTCTACTGTCCACTCTAGCTGAATTAGGCTTTTCTGATACGACACTTGAATGTTTCCGATCCTATCTCACAGGAAGGACCTTCAAAGTGTCATGGAATGGGGAGATCTCTAACTCTCACCAAGTACGCACTGGTGTGCCTCAGGGCTCTGTACTTGGTCCTCTCCTCTTCTCTCTTTACATGACATCACTGAGCACAGTCATCCAGACGCATGGTTTCTCTTACCACTGCTATGCTGATGACACTCAACTTCATCTGTCTTTTGCCCCTGATGACACCACCATCTCAAATCGGGTATCTGCATGCCTCTCCGACATATCTGTCTGGATGAAGGCTCGTCATCTCAAATTAGACTTAGAAAAAACAGAGCTTCTCATTATCCCTGCTAAACCCTCAATCCATCACAACCTGACCTTCCAAATTGATGGCTCCACAATCTCCCCAACTGATTCGGTCCAGAACCTTGGGTTCACTATAGACTCCCACCTTAAACTCTCTGATCATGTGATCAAAACTGCCCGTTCTTGTAGATTCCTTCTTTATAACATAAGGAAGATCAGACCCTTTCTGACTGAACATGCTACCCAACTGCTTGTTCAAGCCCTAGTCTTATCCCGGCTTGATTATTGTAATGCACTTCTTGCCGGTATCCCAACTTCCACCATCAGACCTCTTCAACTAATTCAAAACTCTGCAGCCCGACTCGTGTTTAACCAGCCCAAGCGAACTCATGTCACTCCATTACTCACTTCCCTCCATTGGCTTCCTGTAGCTGCTCGCATTCAGTACAAGTCGCTGACTCTGGCATACAGAACCATTTCTGGATCTTCCCCCTCTTACCTTCACTCTATCTTTTCAAAATACACTCCGACTCGTTCACTTCGCTCCAGTGAGGACTGTCGCCTGGCGATTCCACCTCACCGAGGAGCTAATTCTCATTCTGTGGCGTTCACCACTGCAAAATGGTGGAACGATCTTCCCAACTCTGTCCGTAAGGCAGAATCTCTAAACAGTTTTAAGAAACTACTTAAGACGCATCTATTTAACAAATACCTGATATAAAAAAAATTAAAAAAAAAAAAAAAAAAGAGGGGGGGGGGGTGGCGCAGCTTCGAATAACAATCAGGTTTGATGAACTTACAGTATAGTTGGTTTTCTCCATGGCTTCTGACTTGTGGTGTTCTCATTTGTAAGTCACTTTGGATAAAAGCGTCTGCTAAATGACTAAATGTAAATGTAATGTAAATGTAGAATTGTCAAGCAAATATTTCAAGTATTTTAATAGCCAAATCTATTAAGTTATTTATTTATCTTTTACCCTATTTTAATTATTTTAAAACCTAAATTCCATTAATTAATTTGTGTAACATGTGATTTTAATGCTTGCAGCAGTTCAGGTTCAGTCAGACTGGGTTCTGTAAACAGTTGCTCTTAGAGACAGATATACTGATGGATCGGTGAAATGGACAGCTCTCTGATCCTAAGATACTGTCCATATTAATTCCTAGCGTCGGCATCTCCCTGATCTGAGCGAGTCTGGGATCAACAGACCCTCACCCATCTTTGGCCGAGCATGCCCTCACTTTTCGCTAGAGATTCTCACACCCCATCATGTCTTTTCAGAGCATATTGCTTGATTCCAAGCACTGACATGTTCACCTTTATTGAACTGAGTAAGTCCTTTATTGAAGCAGTAAACATTCTCATTATACTCATATACTCTATACTCATTATTAAACTTAAATTTACTTTACTTTATTCTAAATCACTGTTTCTTAACTTAATATTATAATGTTATTTTACCCTCACTTACTTATACCATAACTTATTTATTTTATTTAGTATTTACTCATTTGCTTTTTGGTTATGCTAGTTTTAATATTTAAATTTTACTATTTTTACCTAGAATATAAGCTGAGAAAAGTGTAAAGTAGAAGATTAATTCTTTCACTCGTGACATCATACACTCAGTCTTAATCCACACAAACCCTCAGAAGTAAACAGAATAACGTTATAACCCTCTATAACACTAATTCAAACCAGACTGGTCACAGAAATTATCTAAGCTATTCTCAGAAAACTGAGGTTTCCGATTTCAGAAAAACCCTTTGAATATGAGGAGTGTCGACTGTTGAGCTTGTCAGTCTCAAGGGTACAGTCATTATTAACAGTAATGGGTGTCGGGCCGAAAACATCACATATGGTAAATCATCTGTATTTCCTATTTGAAATATCATTCCTTTTCCATACAACTTTTTTTGCATTTAATATTGCCAACAAGTCTCTACCCATTAAATTTACTGGACAATTTGGTGCGTTTAATTATTGATGTTTTAATGTTCTACCTCCAATATTAGTTACCACAGGTTGTTTATTAATATGAGTATTTATTGTCACCGAATATCCTACTGTTTTCATAGCAGAGGAGGACAATGGTACTTTTAAATGTTTATTTGAACATGAAACTGTTTCCCCAGTATCAACCAATAATGTAGTCTTTTGTCCTCCATGGTGCAGGAAACCTTTGGCTCTATTTTTTGGGGTATTACCCATTCTGCACCCTGATATTCTGGGCTTTGTCAATATGAATTTTTAATGCCACTGCACTGGTGGTATCTGTGAGGGATTTGAAACTACTGGTGCCTGAGTTTGTTGTACTGGTTGTTGTATTGATTGTGACGGGCCTTGTACTTGTGTAGGCATTGTTTGTGGTTGATAATATTGTGGCTGTTGTATTCCTGGAGGTTGCTGTCTGTATGGGCAATTTTTCGCCATGTGTCCAAACTGATTACAGTTAAAACAACCCCGGGCTTGTACCATTGTCCCTCTAGGTGCTCCCCCTCTACTTCCTCTATTCGGCCTCTGTCCATTTCTTACTCCCCCCCCGGCCCCAAACATATTGAGATCCCGGACAAGGAGTAAGGTCAACCCCTGTCTGTGGATAATTTACCCCATATGTTGGAAAGGGATTCCCATCCTGTGTTGTAAATGATTGTGACATTTGTGGCTGTGTAAACATAGGCTGGGGAAGAATTTGCTGACCTGTTGACTGGGATGACGGAACAATCAACTGCGTATTTGTTTTGTCCTTCTTGTCTTTATTCTCCTTTTCCACTTGTAGTTTAAGTAAGCATTTAGTCAGTTCTTTTATGTCGTCATCCTTTTTATTTTGTGTCTGTCTATATTTTAATTCATAGTGTGTTATGATTTTCTCCCATTGTTCGTAAGGCATAACATCTATTTCTACTACATCATCTAATTTAAGCTGTACTGACTCTGGTAATGCCTTTACCACTTGCTTTCTCCACAACATTTCTGTTGCTGCAGACTTATCATGCCGTTCTCCTGTTGCCTCCAGCCATAAGTCACTACACTTTCTTAAAAAAGTCACCATGTCTTCATCCTCCTCTTTTTTCAAGGCTACTAAAGATGTCAAACTATGAGTTGCTGGGTATAACTCTTTAAGAGTATCCCATAAATCCTTCCTTATGCTTGACAATGGTGTTTCCTGCTTTTTCTTTCGAACTCCCGCTGTTATTTCAATCTATTGTTGTAACGGGGCGACCAGCCACTAGGGGTAGGCGACGAAGTGCCGGTGAAGGGCGGCGTCCTGGTGGGAGAACTGCAACTCCCAGAAGGCGCCGCGCTAATCAACGGCAACAAGGCGCACCGGCCGGCGTACCTACTTAAACAATGCGACAAGCCTCACGCTTTGTCGCACTGTAACCTGACGCTTGCCGCCACGTGACACTGTGACCGGTTTACCTTTGTTAGTGGGTACGACTGGGCCCGTTTAGAGGGGTCAGCCGTGGTACCGTCAGGAGACGGGAGGTATCTCAGCTCTTAGACATTCAGACATAGACAGCGCGTGGTGGTGGGCGTGTCGCTGGTTGGACAGTCGCCAGCGCTCGCCGCGTTTAGCTCGCGAATCGGTGGAGTGTGTGTGTGCGCTTTGCGTGTGTGTGTGCGCGCGGTCGAAGCGCACCACCCTCGTTGCCGACACGCGCGTTAGCGTGCTATAAGTCCGCACGCGCGTATCGGATGTTTTTGTTTTTCCTCACTCGCGGCTCCGAGCTGTCGAGGAATTGTGTTTAGTGCGCATGCGCACAGACGTTGTGCATTCCGCACGCTCCTTTACTTCACGTCAGTCGCTGCACAAAGGATTGTGCGGAAGCGCGCTCTTCCCTCATTTGTAGTTTATTTGAACCGTGTTTTTCAGCCGCCGGGAACCCGGTAGGCTCCTTAGTTGACTTATTATACCGCTGTTCAGCGTGATTTATGTTTAACGTTCCTGACTTCGATCCCCGTACCGTGCAATCTGCAGAACCAGTTCACTCCCTATTATAATACCCCTTTATTGTTCACACCTTTTAATTTGTTCTCATTTGCGTCCTTGATTATTATTTCCCGGGCACTGGGTGATAGTCGCCACTAGGGGCTTCCACTGAGTCCGTAACTTGCTTCCTCCTCTCCCCTCACCATAACAATTGTAACTTCCTTTTACCTTCTAATCTAACTATTATCGCTCTTATATCTCCCAAACACAACGTTTCTCCTGCTGTATATTGTTCAAACTTAGTCACCCACTCTTGTCCACTCTTAGTTAATGGTGGCAATTTAGCTAGTAACCCATCCATATCTCTGTGGCTCCACGGTTTGTAGACCTGTTGTCCAGTTTGTATGGTAATTAAAGGATATTGGGGGATTTCACAACTTTGAGTTTGAGTGATTTCCCGGCTGTCCCTCAGTTTATCACTTTCATCCTCATAAGTTGATAAAAATTCGCCCGAACCATCAATGTCATCTGTCATTGTACCATAAATCAGCCCTTTCTGTACTACCAATCTTACATTTTTGTGATTCAGGAGCTTCCCTTCTTCTTCCTGTTGTTTTTGCAACCTTTTTTCAGCCACTTTATTTCTTAATACTCTCTTTTTAAGTCATTTTGATTCTTTCTTAATACCTTCAGATACTTCACTATCACTTTCTTCCTTACAGTCATCACTTTCAGAACTGTGGGTTTTTCTATTCATTAATCTTTTTTCTATTTTTTGATCTCCTGTCATTTCCATGGGGATATGCTGCCTACATGTATATGGCCCTCCAATCTCATTTACCGAGCGTGCAGGAGTGTGTCCCCATTGTGCTTGTGTGTTCCACGTGTCTGATGGATTTATTGGAGGTTCAGCTGGTACATTTGTAGATCTATTAGGGTATTGTTGATCTGTGCTTTTTAGTACAACCGTGGAATCCTCTGGATCTGGCTTGCGTTTAATATGTGATTGTAAGTTTGCCACTTGATCCTGTAATTGTTTTATAACCGTTTGTTGGTCTAATTCCTCCGGTATATCTAAAGCACCTCTTTTGATCTCTAAATGTCCACTTTCTATATTCAATACAGGAGTTTGCACTACTGTTTGTGTACAGGTTTGTGGTATCTGAGGATAAATCGGTCTGTACGGTGGTGGGGGTGGTATGGGAGTGGTTAAATCTATGAGGGGATCTGTTGGTGTGTCTAGTTCTAAAGACAGAGCTTTATCACTTTGCACTGGTGAAGTTAAGTTCTCATCCTGTTTTAATGTACTTTGTGTGGATGTTTCAGGTGGAGTCTCTTGCTTTAGTTTATCTTTGGTCTGCCTTTCTAATTCTGCCCTCATATGTGTCAGGAGCAACAGACAACGTGAATTTTGTTTATTCACCTCGTCCAATGTCCTTTTGAGTTTACCAAACCGATATGATCCCCCTTGTTCCCAATCTTTCTCAGCTTTTCTAATTTCACCCTTATAATAATCATATACTTTTGTCCTATCCTCCTGAGTAGGAGCTGGGTCTGAGTTTCCAGGCATCAGACCTCTTAATTGCCATGATGTAAACAATGTTGTTAAATGTTTCTGCACTTTTGGTCTTTTATTTGGTTCTGTTACAGAGGCTATTCTGTCCCACACTTTTCCCATAAACTCTTCAGTGTTCATTTTAGTTTGGTTTATTTTTCTTTTACTTAATTACAACACAATCACCCCGTCCAACATGGAACTTAAGTTCCCAATTGATGTCCCTTAATTGACAAAGTTATTAGCCAAGCTTCTACCTTCTCAGGCGGACTAAAAGTCCTTTGTCAATGGTAACAATCAACTGAGCCCTTCTGTTAAGTTCCTCTATACTCAAATATTCTACTCAGTCTCTAGGTCCTAACGACCAAATATATCACAGAGTGGTTTCGTAGCATGAGTATCAGCCACACGGGTTTATATTAGAGCTGAGGATTCATATGATTACACACTTATCCCCTCAGATACACCTTATACACCATATAATTCACAATTTAACGACCATACTATACCTCTTACCGTAATATCTGCTCCAGTGTACAAATGTCGTCACATTTGTCTGAATCAGCAGTAATATAGGCTAATATGTTATCTGGGATCCCAACATCAACTAAAATACTTAAAAATATTAAAAACTAACCTATTCTTAGAAAGCTCCGGGTGTCCTTTGTTGCCCCTTCCACACTTTCTTTCATCGCCTGAAACTCATCGAGACTATAATGTACAGTTTCTACGTGCCCGGGAAATATAATTAACCAGGGCCAATAGACCTCATAGACAAAACAGTTCTGTTTTCAGCGTATACTAACTAAACTAGAAAGCAAAAAGGTCTCCAAGTTTCCCTCTTTCTGAAGCTTCCTTAACCGACTGAAAAACATAGAGACTATAATGTACAGTTTCTACGTGCCTGGGAAATATAATTAACCAGGGCCAATAGATCTCGTAGACAGAACAGTTCCGTTTTCAGCGTATTCTAACCTTAAAAGCTAAAATAAATCTGCATTGGGTCTCCAAGTTTCCCCAATAAACTGCACGCGTCACACTCCTAAACCATAAAAATATCTAAACTAATCTTAGTAAACAAAAAGGTCGCCTTGTTTCCCTTTTTTTTCCGGTTTTCTTTTCCCATTAAGGCCAATTACTGCCACTATACAGTCCCTATCCAACACATGAATTAACAATGGGGATGAATAAGTCTCCTAGATGAAGGCAGTTCAGTTACTTAATGTTCCCTCTCTAATCTATCCAAAATAATATTAAAGTTCTTACCTGTACTTCTAGTTGTTGTCCTGGAAATAGGAAGAAGTCAGATGTCTGTGTGTGAACCTGTGTAAAGGAGGTGACAGGCCCCTCTGTGTCTCAGTGAAGAGCACAAAGGGAGGGGGCTCTGTTCTCCCCCGCTTAATGTGAGTCTACAAACTTTACCAGATGAGTACCAGAGTACCGTCTCCGCGGTAGCTGGAGACGGACGGCTGCCGGGTTGATGATCTTGGAAATGGCTGCCTGATCTTGTAGGCGGGGCCTGGCGGTGGTGGCGTTTGGCAGAACGGGTGGCTGTGGCTTGAGCTTGGCGGAGGGCTATAAGGGTGTTCTTCCAGGTCCTGCGGCATTGACGGAGGTGTTGGGCCATGGACGGGACGCTGATTTCATGCTGTTCCTCTGGAAAAAGGGGGGGTTAGTAGCCCAGCGCGACCTCAAAAGGGGATTTTCCCATGGCGGAGCTGCGCCTGGAGTTAATGGCGTATTCGGCCCAGGTTAGGTGGTCGCTCCAACGCTCCGGATGTCGGGCGGAAACACAGCGTAAGGTGGTCTCCACCACTTGGTTAGCCCTCTCTGCCTGGCCGTTGGCCTGGGGGTGCCCCCCGGAGGTCAGGGAGACAGAGGTCCCAAAATGATTGAAGAAGGCTCTCCATACCTGAGAGATGAATTGCGGTCCCCGCTCCGATACGATGTCCATGGGGATGCCGATGGTCCTGAACACTTGGTCGAATAACAGCTTTGCAGTCTCCAGTGCTGATGGGAGCCTAGATAGGGCCACAAGGCGGATCATTTTCGAGAATCTGTCAATGACTATGACAATAACTGTGTTACCCTTGGACTCCGGCAGACCTGTGATGAAATCCAAGGCAATGTGGGACCAGGGGCGCCCAGGTTTGGAGAGCGGCAGGAGCAGGCCGGAGGGTGGTTGGTGGGATGCCTTTTTCCGTGCACAGACCGTGCAGGCGAGGGTGAATTGTTTCACATCGGCAGACAGCGTGGGCCACCAAAACCGGCGTCTAAGGATCTCCTCCGTCCGGGCGGCCCCAGGGTGACAAGCCCAGCGGGACTCGTGACCCCACTTGAGAACGGTGGGACGAGCGGCAGTGGGTACGAAGGTACGATCCCGTGGTCCGTCCCCCGGATCTGGGTCCTTCACCAGCTCACGGTCGATGATGCGCCGCACCTCCCACGAGACACCTGCAATGAAGCATTTAGACGGCAGAATGGTGTCGTGCGGTGCATTTACCTCTTCCTCCTTCTCCGGGAAGAGTCTTGACAGGGCATCCGGCTTGGTGTTGCGGGTTTACATTTACATTTACATTTAGTCATTTAGCAGACGCTTTTATCCAAAGCGACTTACAAATGAGAACACCACAAGTCAGAAGCCATGGAGAAAACCAACTATACTGTAAGTTCATCAAACCTGATTGTTATTCGAAGCTGCGCCATTTTTTTTTATTTTTTTTTTTTTATAACAGGTATTTGTTAAATAGATGCGTCTTAAGTAGTTTCTTAAAACTGTTTAGAGATTCTGCCTTACGGACAGAGTTGGGAAGATCGTTCCACCATTTTGCAGTGGTGAACGCCACAGAATGAGAATTAGCTCCTCAGTGAGGTGGAATCGCCAGGCGACAATCCTCACTGGAGCGAAGTGAACGAGTCAGAGTGTATTTTGAAAAGATAGAGTGAAGGTAAGAGGGGGGAGATCCAGAAATGGTTCTGTATGCCAGAGTCAGCAACTTGTACTGAATGCGAGCAGCTACAGGAAGCCAATGGAGGGAAGTGAGTAATGGAGTGACATGAGTTCGCTTGGGCTGGTTAAACACGAGTCGGGCTGCAGAGTTTTGAATTAGTTGAAGAGGTCTGATGGTGGAAGGGTTCCTGGTCGATAGACGAGGGTGAAGTTGAACCAACAAGGCCAAAAAAAGAACAAGGCCCAACGTGCCTGGCGCGAGTTCAGCCTCTTGGCTGACTGGATGTAGGCCAAGTTCTTATGGTCAGTCCAAACTGCGAATGGCTGCCAGTGGCGCCACTCCTCCAGCGCGAGCTTGACCCCAAGAGCTTGCGGTTCCCCACGTCATAATTCCTCTCAGCCACTGAGAGTTTCTTATAGAAGAATGCGCAGGGGTGAAGGTGGCCATCTGTAGACTTTTGGGAGAGGACAGCCCCGACTCCTGCGCCCGAAGCGTCAACCTCCACAACAAACTGTTTGGCGGGGTCCGGCTGTACCAGGACCGGAGCAGCAGTGAAGAGGTCCTTCAGGTGGTCCATGGCCTGGTGGGCTTCAGGGGTCCAGCGAAAGCGCTCCTTGGTGGACGTGAGCACAGTCAGGGGCGCGGTGATGTTACTGTAACCCCTGACTAAGCACCTGTAGAAATTCGCGAACCCCAGAAACCTTTGTAGCTCCGTCCTGGACGTGGGGGACGGCCACTCTTTGATCGCCTGGATCTTCGCGGGGTCAGGTCGGATGGCCCCAGGGGAGACGATTAATCCCAGGAAGTACACGGAGGCCTGGTGGAACTGGCACTTCTCCGCCTTCAAAAAGAGCCGGTTCTGCAGTAGTCGGTTGAGGACCAGACGGACATGGCGGCGGTGCTCCACGAGGTTCCTGGAAAGGATGAGGATATCGTCCAGGTAAACAAAGGCAAAGCGGTCCAGGAAGTCTCTCAGGACGTCATTCACCAGGGCCTGGAAGACGGCGGGGGCGTTCTTGAGTCCGAAGGGGACTACCCGGTACTCGTAATGCCCACTGGGGGTGTTGAAGGCCATCTTCCATTCGTCCCCTTGCCGGATACGGATCAGGTGGTAGGCATTCCGCAGATCCAGCTTGGTGAACACAGTCGCGCCCTGTAAAGACTCAAATACGGTAGATGTTAGTGGCAGAGGGTATTTGTAGGGGACTGTGATGTTGTTTTGACTCCTATAGTCAATACAGGGTCGCAACGAACCGTCCTTCTTGGAGACGAAGAAGAATCCTGCTCCAACGGGAGATGTCGATGGCCGGATTAATCCCGTGGCAAGGCACTCTGTGACATAATTCTCCATGGCCTCCATCTCAGGACGAGACAATGAATACAGCCGGCTGGACGGAAGAGGTGCACCAGGCAGGAGATCGATCACGCAGTTGTAGGATTGGTGGGGTGGAAGTTGGCAGGCTTTGTCCTTGCTGAAGACCTCGCCCAGGTCGTGGTACTCCGTGGGTACCTGGGAGAGGTCGATGGGAACAGCGTTACGGGAGTGAGTCGTCCTGCGGGGGGGTACTGCTGCATGGAGACAGGTGGAATGGCAAGCATCCCCCCAGGAGAGGATCCGAGAGTTCACCCAGTCCAGATGTGGGTTGTGGCGGTATAACCAAGGGTATCCCAGTATGACCGACATCCCTGGGGATTGGAACCCCGAGAACTGGATCTCCTCACGACGGTTCCCATCGATCCACAGCTGAACGCGGTTGGTGCGATGAGTGATGGAGGACAGGCAGTGCCCATCTAGGGCCACGGTGTGGAGGGGGGAGGCCAATGGAGATAACGAGATTCCATCTTGGCGGGCAAAGTCAACGTCTATTAGATTCTCCTCTGCCCCAGAATCTATAAGAACGTTGACCGGCAGGCTCCTCTCCCGGAGGAGAAACGCCGCGGTGAGGCTGAGCCTGTGGGCTTGGGGTTTTTGGGCCCCAAGTTTTTAGGACCCCAAGTTCTACTGCCGAGTCGGGTCTTTTGGCTGCACCGGACATGCCTTCACCTGGTGATCTGCCTTACCGCAGTAAAAACAGAGCCCTTGGTTCCGACGACTACTGCGTATCTCTGGCGTGAGTGTAGTGCGTCCCAACTGCATGGGTTCGGGCTCCGCGGATTCCGAAGGGGGGTGCGGCGAGGCAGTGTGCGACGGACAACCCTGACGAGGTGGTGGGGCGGGTGGAATCCCAGCATAGGCGTTCACGCTCGTTTATGCACCCGTCCAGGCAGATAGCCAGGTCTATGAGCCCTTGAAGTGTGTCGGGCCGGTCACGGGTTGCCAGTTCGTCCCGAACCCGATCGAGCAGAGCGTGACGGAAAATGCCGCGCAGCGAGCGCTCACACCAGCCCGACTCCGCGGCGAGCATCTGAAATTCTACTACGAACTCTGCTACCGATCGGATTCCCTGGTGTACGGTGAGCAGACAGCTCTCTACATCTTCCATGTGATCCGGACGGTCAAAGACGGAGCGAAAATGTTTGATAAACGTGGCATAGGAGGTGGCATAGGAGGGGAGACAGTGCCCTGAGACGCCTCCGCCCACTTCAGCGCTCGCCCGCGCAGCAGTCCGATAACGAAGGCGATCTTATGTGCATCGGTTGGGAAACATGAGGGGTCGATTCCGTAATAAAGTTCACACTGGAAAATGAATCCTCGGCAGTTCTGCAGATTACCGTCGTAAGGATCGGGCTGTACCGCGGCCTCGTCGGAGCGGGCTACTGACGCGAGAGGCGGTTCTGGTACCTGGTTTTCAAGGCTCGACGACGCGGGCATCCTCCGTGACCCAGACGTTGAGGAGGGTGCAGGCCGGGTGGCGAGCACCGACTGAACCTGTAGCGCCAGACCGCTGACCATGTCCACCAGTTCTCCTTGGCGGCTGTAGAGCGTATCGAGACGGGAAGAAGTTTGCTCGGCGGATGGGGGTGGTGCTGGCTCCGCCCCAGTGTTGTGTCGCTCCGAGGGATCCATGTACGGCCAGATAGTAATGTTACGGCCGGACGGCCGATACGCGGTTGGACGCGGTTGGTTGGAGACCAGTCTGAAGCAGAGGGTAGGATGCAGAAACCGGGTTTATTACAGACAGTTGTGTAATGATTAGAGGCGGCGTGGATGAAGTGTTCGTGCAGCGCGGCGGCATGTTGTGGAGACGGAGCGCACGTCCGGGTTCCGACGTCACGCTCGGGACGCATCCCAATCCAGGCGCCCTAGCGGTAGGTGGCTTGGTTGGTAGGTGCAACGCTGGAGCGCTGCAAACACAGAAACATAAACAGACGAGAGCGGGGGCAAACACGACAGAGGATCCAGGGACAGACTAGACGAGACGAGGCGAGGCGTGGGCTGGGTAAGGCGAGGCAAGACGGCAAGGTGAGATCGTGGCGTGGGAGCTAGAAGAGTCGAGGCTTAAGAGGTACGTGGGCACAAGACTATCTGGTGTGGGGCAACGGGGGTGAGGTGCTTATATAGGGTGTGGTGATGGGAAAACCAGGTGCATGGAATTACGGGGGCGTGGAGACCAGACATAAACAAACACCACGTGACACAAAAAACCCCAACATCACCCCCCCCCCTCAACGGGTGCCTCCTGGCATTTTTTTTTATAAATAATCCTCTTTAACAGAGGATCATTTGAATATCAAACACTCAATAATTAACTCCAAAATAACTCCATAATTAATATTTGTTCATTTCATCACAAGTTGACTTTTTTCTACAAAGGCACTGGAAGTTGTATATTATTGTGAAAAGAGGTACAACATGCCTAACACCACCACTTCACCGTGATTTATTCACAATAATCCAGAATCGTATATGCCTTATTGGTTTATTACCACCACCTACTGAGCTAGAGTCTGATTTGAGGAGTTACTTATGAAACATGATTTAACATGATTTTTACTATAAAGTCAAAATTTGGGACAGATCAAAAACACATAAAAAACACAGATTGTAATTTACTTATGCTTACATTACCAGCATGTCATGCTACATTACAGCCGAGACATAAGCTTACACTGAGACCTTAGAATCCCTCTGACAACAGCATCAAGACCAGTCATTAATCAAAGGGTGATATAACTGTTACATCACACACATTAGCTTTACCATCACAGATGTATTGAAAACTGTAAGTAAGTATATCAAAAAATATTTTCTCATCCACTTTTATTAGAGGTGGTCACAACAGATAATTTGTTTGCAGTCTCAGTTTGTCCTGTGTATCCTCATCCACCACATCCAGTAACCTCCTCCTGATTTTACTCTCCTTCGTATAACTGCTGTATCCATCCTCAGCATCATTTTGGACATAAAACCAATATTCTTGCTGTTAAATTTAAAAAAAAAGAAAAAACTTTCTGTATTTAACCAAATTAACAGTGTTGAATCACTGTGGGGTCTGCTGTCTTAATCCAGTTTTCTGTGAGGGGAGGGGAGGGGGGGGGGTTCAGTTTTAAAAACAATATGTGTCAGGGTGCGAACCAACAAAGAAGTCACCAGACGGGTTTAGCGTGCAAAAGGGTCCTGCGACAGTTTATTACAGTTTATACTGTAAAACATAAAACAAGGCCGCAATGCGGTGCTGCACAAAACAAAACTGAGGGCAAAAGAGAAACAAAAAACGCAGCCGCTAAGCGATGCTGCCGAAAACCAAACGAAAGTGTCGTAAAGTGCACAGGCTCGTCCAAGACGATGCAGTCCGGGCTTCTAATCGGACCAAGGCGAAGGCAGGAGGACTTCAGCGCTGGAACAAAGGGAATAGACAATAACTCGCACGTACACACGATAAACCAACACACCGTGGCAAAGTGCCACGGCGACTATATAGGGTCGCTAATGACCCAAAACCCGACACAGCTGTGCTAGAATTCCGGCGAAGCGGGCCGAGCGCCCTCAGGCGGGAGAGAGAAGGGAAGAGAGGAAGTGCTGACAGTACCCCCCCCCCCCCCCACAAGGGGAGGGTGCGAGGCTGAAAGGGTGGACTTACCTTGGCGACGCGGACGACCCCTACCCCGTTGTGCGACCCAGCTGCGCTCCTCCGGACCGAACCCCTCCCAATCCACCAGGTATTGAATAGTAGAACCTCGGCGTCGAGAATCAAGTAGTGATGACACCGAATAGATACTAGGGTTCTGCTACAAAAGGTTTCAAACGTGAGGTATGGAACACAGGGTGGGTGCGCCATCGGCGAAGCAGGTCTACCTTGTAAGCCACTGGGTTAATTTGTTTTAGAATACGGAAGGGGCCCAAAAAGCGTGGAAGGACCTTCCGCGCTAATCCACGGCAGCGAAAGTCCCGAGAGCTAACCCAAACCTTGCTTCCAGGGGCATAACGCGGAGCAGTTTGTCTACGTCGGTCAGCAAAAGCCTTGTTACGGCGCACGACCTGGCTGATGCGTTGGTGCACTTGCCCCCATACTTCCTCACTGCGGTTAAACCAATTGTCCACTGCTGGAGCCAGAGAAGGCTCGGAATCCCAAACTACAAATGGGGGCTGGAACCCTAGAACGCATTGGTAGGGGGTTACACCGGTGGCTGAGTGTCGAAGAGAGTTTTGTGCGATTTCGGCCCAAGGCAAGAACCGCGCCCAGTCGGTAGGGTTGCTGACCGCGAAGATGCGCAAGAACTTGCACAGCTCTTGGTTGGAGCGCTCGCATTGACCGTTACTTTCTGGGTGATGACCGGAGGTTAGACTAACGCTGGTTCCTAATTTCTCAAAAAACGCTCGCCAGACCGCGGAGGTAAATTGCGGACCTCGGTCGGAAAGTATGACTTCTGGAATTCCAAATATGGGGAACAGGTGACGAAAGAGTAGTTCTGCGGTCTGAAAGGCAGACGGCAACGCAGGTAATGGTAAAAATCTAACTGCCCGAGAAAACCGGTCTACAATAGACACAATGGTGGTGTATCCTGCGGACTCGGGCAGGTCAGACACAAAGTCCAGCGCAATGTGTGACCACAGGCGCTGAGGAATGGGCAACGGTAAGAGTTTACCGGCCGGGAGGCTTTTGGGAGTTTTGCAGGCTGCGCAGACCGAGCAGGATTGTACAAAATGTTGATTTTGTGTGCTCCGTGCCACCCCTGTGTGACCAGAGCACAGCGAGGTGTGGGCCCACGTTAGCAACTGATCACGAAACGCCCGGGGGACGTAAGTGAGATGAGCCGGACAGTCGGCCGGTGCAGGCTGTGTTTGTAGTGCTTCTCGTATCTTAGCGTCAACCTCCCAGCAGATGGAGCGTAGGAAACAGCGAGCGGGCAGTATGGGAGAACCTAAGTCTGGGTCCGGGTCGAGGTCCGCATGGAGCCGAGACAACGCGTCGGCCCGTCCATTGCAAGTACCCGAACGATATGCGATGGTGAAATTGAAATTATTGAAAAATAGGGACCACCGCGACTGCCTGGCATTTAAGCGCTTGGCCCCCCTGAGGTACTCCAAATTCTTGTGGTCAGTAAGGACCAGAAAGGGCTGAGATGCCCCCATCAGCCAGTGTCGCCACTCTTCGAGGGCGATCTTGATGGCAAGGAGCTCGCGATCCCCAATGCTATAGTTACGCTCGGCAGCCGAAAGTTTACGCGACAAAAACGCAATTGGGTGAAGAGCAGTGCCCTTGAGCCGTTGGGACAGCACGGCACCAACCCCAGTGGACGATGCATCCACCTCGACGACAAATTGCTGGTTAGGATCGGGATGAATAAGAAGCGGGGCAGACGCGAACTTTTGTTTGAGACTTGTGAAAGCCCTTTGGGCTTCCGAGGGCCAGCTAAGCACTCGGGGCTTGCCCTTAAGCAAATTTGAAAGGGGAAGCGCAATGGTGCTGAATGCTCTAATGAACCTTCGATAGAAGTTTGCGAAGCCCAGAAATTGCTGCAGCTCCCGTATTGTGGTGGGCTGAGGCCATTCGAGAACGGCGCTTACCTTGCCGGGATCCATTTGAATTCCCTGGGCTGATAACAGGTAGCCGAGGAACCCTACTGAGGGTCGGTGGAACAGACACTTCTCTGCCTTAACGAAAAGGTGATGCTGCAGGAGACGCTGCAGTACGGTGTGAACATGGGTGACGTGAGATGGGAGGTTGGACGAGTAAATTAGAATGTCATCAATGTAAACTATTACGAAATGGTCGAGAAAATCTCGCAGCACATCATTGATGAACGCTTGGAATACCCCCGGGGCATTAGCGAGGCCAAACGGCATAACTAGGTACTCATAGTGCCCCGTGGTGGTAACAAACGCGGTTTTCCACTCATCCCCCTCCTTAATACGGATGAGATTATACGCACACCGGAGGTCCAGTTTAGTAAACACCCGGGCCTCCTTGAGCCGTTCTAGTACTAACGGAACTAAAGGGAGAGGTTATGCGCGCTTTCGGATAACGGTGTTGAGGGCGCGGTAATCAATGCACGGTTGAAGGGTAGAGTCCTTCTTAGGGACAAAAAAGAAACCTGACGACACTGGTGATTTGGAGGGTCGAATAATACCCCTGCGGAGCGCGTCCTCAATATACTCCCGCATAACCCTAGTCTCGGCTACCGACAGCGGATACGGGGTGACTCGGGGAAGTTTGGCGTCTACTAATAGGTCGATCGCACAGTCATACTCACGATGCGGTGGTAACGGCGCTTGTGAGGCTGAACCGAACACCTGGGCTACATCCTGGTACTCACTAGGGACCCCCTCAGGCAGAGGGGTAACAGTCACTGAAGGGCTTTGAAGTTGCCGTCTAGGGTACCTGATGCAGTGCGTCTTGCAAAATGGAGACCAACGCATGATCTCCTGGTCGGACCACGAGATAACAGGGTCATGCCGCAGCAGCCAAGGCAACCCTAGAATAACAGGATATGCAGGGGAGGAAATGAGAAAGAACGTTAATTTCTCCACATGAGTGGCACTTGAATACATAGTTAATGGTTTCGTGGCGAGGGTGATACAACCCGGATGAAGGGGACGCCCATCAGCGGAACAGACGCGGACCTTGGCTTGGAGTTCGTCGGTAGGCACGCCCCATCGACGTGCCGCTTGACAGTCCAAAAAATTTCCTTCTGAGCCCGAGTCAACTAGTGCCACAGTTTGTTGACAAAACCCCGCAAACGATAATGTGATAGATAAAACACAAGGCTTACTTCTAGTCATAACTACAGTGCTTACCGCGAGAGGACCCGGGGTCGAGGTCTTGCTTCCACTGGGGCTTCTAGCTCCTCCGCGGTTTTCTGGACGGGTGGGGCAGGCGGCCAACAGGTGATCGTCCCCTCCGCAATACAGACACAGTCCCGCCCGTCGGCGACGAGTGCGCTTGCTCGAGGACAAACGAATCGCCTCCACCTGCATGGGAACCTCCGTAGTGGATGACGAGGACAGGAAAAACGGAGCGCGGTTGCGTTCCCTCCTGCGTGCGCTGAGCAGTTGGTCATAGCGGATGGCTGCGTCAATCAAGTCGGCCAGTGACATGTGAGCATCCCGACACGCCAACTCGGCCTTGATTTCGGCTCGCAACCCCGCACGAAATACAGTCAGAATCGCCTCATCGTTCCAGTTTGCGTGCGCCGCGAGCGTGCGAAACTCCAACACGTAGTCCGTTGCAGAGCGCGTCCCCTGCTGTAACTCCAGCAAGAGGTCCCCTGCCGGACGCCCCTGGCGCGGATGGAGGAAAGTGTTTTTAAACAACTCCATAAAGAGGTCGAAGTCGCGCGCCACCGCAGCTTGCGAATTCCACAGCGCCGTGCCCCAGCTACCGGCACGCCCACACAGGCGTGATAGCACGAAGGAAATCTTCTGCTCCTCTGTAGCGGGCGGGCGATTAGCCAGATAGAGAAATACCTGTAGTAAAAAGGTCTCACACACCTCTGAGTCACCGGAGAAACGTTCGGGCTCAGCGACAGGTAGCAGTGAAGTCTCCGAACCACGCTCCTCCCCAAACTCTGCGTGCGTTGTTACCCGCTCAGAGCATCGAGGGCTAGCTCAGGATCGGGCTTGCTCTAAGCGATCCTGGCAGTCCGCCATAGCGCCCACGGCGGCCGATAGCTGCACAATATCTTGGTGCAGCGCTCCAAGAAATCGGCCCTGTTCGCGGAGCACCGAAGATGAGTCGAGTCCGGGCGAATCCGCAGGATCCATCTTGTTTGTGTGGTGTTGGTTTCTGTCAGGGTGCGAACCAACAAAGAAGTCACCAGACGGGTTTAGCGTGCAAAAGGGTCCTGCGACAGTTTATTACAGTTTATACTGTAAAACATAAAACGAGGCCGCAATGCGGTGCTGCACAAAACAAAACTGAGGGCTATCGCAAAAGAGAAACAAAAAACGCAGCCGCTAAGCGATGCTGCCGAAAACCAAACGAAAGTGTCGTAAAGCGCACAGGCTCGTCCAAGACGATGCAGTCCGGGCTTCTAATCGGAACAAGGCGAAGGCAGGAGGACTTCAGCGCTGGAACAAAGGGAATAGACAATAACTCGCACGTACACACGATAAACCAACACACCGTGGCAAAGTGCCACGGCGACTATATAGGGTCGCTAATGACCCGAAACCCGACACAGCTGTGCTAGAATTCCGGCGAAGCGGGCCGAGCGCCCTCAGGTGGGAGAGAGGAGGGAAGAGAGGAAGTGCTGACAATATGTAAATATACAATTTCTTTTGATAGAATTTATTAAGTTTAATTAATTAAATTATCTAATATTCTCTTACTCATTTATATAATAAGAATATAAATATAACACTTTTAAACTGTATAAATATAAAATGTAAAATTGTATCTTTAAGAGAAGCAGCAGAGTTTACAGATATTTTCTCTAGATTGTAATTTCATGATTCTCTTTTTAAGTGCCTCATTAACATCCGCAGAATGAACCATTAACAACTGTGAATCTTACCTTCAGTTATTGTTACTATATACTACTAGAACCTGTGACTTAAAGTGGGTAGATGTAGGTTGATGATGGAGCAATTGTTGGTTTCGTGTACATATACAGTATAAGGACATTTTAATGGGATTTGCCTTTGCTTGTTTATCAGGATAAGGTAACTCATCACTTTTCATACATTTTCATACATTCAACATTTATTTTCTCCTCTGTTTCAAATGGCCTTGCTTTTTCTATCTGAGCGCAAGGTGTGAATTTCATTTCTATTTTTAAATGAAATATGTAGAGATGAGAAGCCTGAGCTACAGTTTAATGATTAAATAATCAGCTATGTGTAAAGTAGTGAAATATATATGTAGAATTGTCTATTATGACAATTTTTTTCATTTATTTATTTTGTTTATTTTCAGTAAATATAATTCAAATATTGATGTTTAATACTCTTTTCTATCTTAGGTTTTGGGGGAAAAGTTTCTGTGATGCAAATGAATATAAGAATCAACCATTGCCACATGCCAGATGAGATGATAATGGAAGCCATATCACCTCCACGAGACTTCTATTGTTCTTACAGTAAGCTTTACATTACCTTAGTTTACCGTTTCACAATCAAATCATACAAATTAGGTGGGGTTCTGTAATGCAAATGAATACATGGAACTGAGCCAGTTACCATAATAAGAGATTTGCTCTTGACCTGCTAGTCTCTACCTTTAACTTTTGATAGGCTATTTAAAAGCAAAGAAATTTGAATGAGATATAAGGGTATGTAATGTTAAATCTCTGTAAGTTTGATTATTTTGTAACTATGTATTTTTACATCTTATTTATTGTGTTGCAGTTTCTAATGTTTCTTATGCTAACATAACTTCTTATGGGCTGATGCACTATAAGACACTATAAGGCACAAAGGGAAAGGGAATTTTTTAAATTTTAAAGCAGATGGTAGCAAGTCTCTCCAGAACCAATCACACCATCAGTGCCCCTGATGGCATCAACCTCCCACTAAAAATAATTAATCTAGAGACACAGCTGGCGACCAGCAAATGGATGGTAAATAAATAAAAATAAACTATATTAATTAAAAAAAATATTATAGAATAACTGGTTGCAGTATAAAATAACTGGTTTCAGTTCTAGTTTCAGTCTAGTGCCTATTTGCACCTTGAGTTCAACGTGGGATTGTTCCGGAGGGGGCGTGTCCTGGTGGTAACATTTAAAAATCGGCAGTTTTCACTAAAAAGTCAGAACAAGTCAGGCGTTTGTGTAGGAAGTTGTCATGGTTGGTCATGGAGGGGCGGTGCCTCCAGGGGTAGCCCCGCCCCTCATTTAGTCTGTTTGCACTATGTATGCCTTGTCTCTGTGCACATTATCTATGCCTTGTCTCTGTCCACGTATAGTTATGCCTAGTTATGTTCACGTGTTGGTTTAGTGTCATGTATTACCTTGTCAGTTTCATGTTGTGTGTATTCTTAGTTTTACTTAGTTATGTTCGTGTGTCGTGTTTAATATCTTGTATGCGTTGTTAGTGTCACCTGTTGTGTGTACATTTACATTACATTTACATTACATTTAGTCATTTAGCAGACGCTTTTATCCAAAGCGACTTACAAATGAGAACACCACAAGTCAGAAGCCATGGAGAAAACCAACTATACTGTAAGTTCATCAAACCTGATTGTTATTCGAAGCTGCGCCCCCCCCCCCTTTTTTTTTATTTATTTATTTTTTTATAACAGGTATTTGTTAAATAGATGCGTCTTAAGTAGTTTCTTAAAACTGTTTAGAGATTCTGCCTTACGGACAGAGTTGGGAAGATCGTTTCACCATTTTGCAGTGGTGAACGCCACAGAATGAGAATTAGCTCCTCGGTGAGGTGGAATCGCCAGGCAACAATTCTCACTGGAGCGAAGTGAACGAGTCGGAGTGTATTTTGAAAAGATAGAGTGAAGGTAAGAGGGGGAATATCCAGAAATGGTTCTGTATGCCAGAGTCAGCGACTTGTACTGAATGCGAGCAGCTACAGGAAGCCAATGGAGGGAAGTGAGTAATGGAGTGACATGAGTTCGCTTGGGCGGGTTAAACACGAGTCGGGCTGCAGAGTTTTGAATTAGTTGAAGAGGTCTGATGGTGGAAGTTGGGATACCGACAAGAAGTGCATTACAATAATCAAGCCGGGATAAGACTAGGGCTTGAACAAGCAGTTGGGTAGCATGTTCAGTCAGAAAGGGTCTGATCTTCCTTATGTTATAAAGAAGGAATCTACAAGAACGGGCGGTTTTGATCACATGATCAGAGAGTTTAAGGTGGGAGTCTATTGTGAACCCAAGGTTCCGGACCGAATCAGTTAGGGAGATTGTGGAGCCATCAATTTGGAAGGTCAGGTTGTGATGGATTGAGGGTTTAGCAGGGATAATGAGAAGCTCTGTTTTTTCTAAGTTTAATTTGAGATGACGGGCCTTCATCCAGACAGATATGTCGGAGAGGCATGCAGATACCCGATTTGAGATGGTGGTGTCATCAGGGGCAAAAGACAGATGAAGTTGAGTGTCATCAGCATAGCAGTGGTAAGATAAACCATGCGCCTGGATGACTGTGCTCAGTGATGTCATGTAAAGAGAGAAGAGGAGAGGACCAAGTACAGAGCCCTGAGGCACACCAGTGCGTACTTGGTGAGAGTTAGAGATCTCCCCATTCCATGACACTTTGAAGGTCCTTCCTGTGAGATAGGATCGGAACCATTCAAGTGTCGTATCAGAAAAGCCTAATTCAGCTAGAGTGGACAGTAGAATCTGATGATTTACTGTATCAAAAGCTGCAGAAAGGTCTAACAAATGAGGACCGAGGATTGAGATTTGGCTTTGGCAGATTTAAGTGAGTCAATCACAGAGAGTAATGCTGTCTCCGTGGAGTGACCACATCTAAAACCGGATTGATTGGGATCGAGGAGATTATTCTGATTAAGAAATTTGGAGACCTGTGTGGATACCACCCGTTCAAGTGTTTTAGACAGGAAAGGTAAAAGAGAAACAGGTCTGTAGCTCTCGACCAAATTTGGGTTGAGCGTAGGTTTTTGAGAGTAGGGGTTTGACTATGGCTTGTTTAAAACAATTTGGAAAAGTCCCTGACGTGAGAGAGGAGTTAATGATGTGTGTGAGAGCTGGTGTGATGGAGGAGGCAATGGATTGAAGAAGGTGGGATGGGATGGAATCAAGGGGGCAAGTAGTTGGGTTACTGGCAAGAAGAATTTTGGAGATGTCAGATTCTGTGACAGGGGAGAAGGTGGAGAGGGTTGGATGGCTGGATGTGTGAGATGTAGTGCTGTGGAAATGGTGAGTATGAAAGAGTTTGCTGATGCCCTCAATTTTTTCTGTGAAAAAAGTTGCAAAGACATCAGCTGACAGAGAAGTGTTGGGAGGGGGAGAGGGAGGAGTTAGTAGGGAGTTGAAAGTACTGAATAAGGTGCGGGCATCTGAGATGCATGTTACCTTGGACTGGAAGAACAAGGATTTCGCAGCAGTTACATCCTTGGAGAAAGTGGCAAGTGAAGACTGGTAAGTTTCTAAGTCTGAAGACAGACCAGACTTGCGCCACTTTCTTTCGGCAGAACGAAGCGAAGTACGTTGCTTCCGAAGCGTCTCCGTGAGCCAGGGACTGGATGGAGAACTATGTGTTTTCCTGGTGGATTTTGGACAGACCTGATCAAGACATGAAGCCAAGGTGGAGCAGAATGTGCTTGATGCAGTGTTGGTGTCAAGGGTTAAGAAGTTACTGATGCTAGGAAGGGTATCTGTAACCAAGTCGGCAAAGAGTGTGTTAGAGAGGGCACTAAGATTGTGACGTACCTGAGATGTTTTACTGATGATCACGGGAGAAGGTGGAAGAGAGACAGAGAACTGTATGAAGAAGTGGTCTGATTCATGAAGTGGAGTGATGTGTATGTCAGAAGAGAGACATGAGCGCGTCATGATGAGGGTCGAGCTGGTTGCCAGCCCGGTGGGTAGCTGAGGTGCGGAGTAGATGGAGGTCCAGGCTGGAGATGAGATCGAGGAACTCAGCGGCGTACGGTCGGACACTAAGTGAATGTTGAAATCGCCGAGGACAACAAGAGGACAACCATCATCTGGGAGAGATGATAATAGCATATCAAATTCCTCGACAAAGTTATCTAGTTGACCTGGGGGACGATAGATGACAAGAAAATGACATTTAACCGGTTCAGTGATTGTCAGTGCATGGAATTCGAATGAGACAGTGTTTGATAAAAGTGTAAGAGGAGAGAATTTCCATTTGTGGGTAATAAGCAAACCTGTGCCACCTCCTCTTTTGCCAATACGAGGAGAGTGAGAGAAGTGGAAATTAGTTGAAAGGGCAGCTGGTGTGGCGGAATTCTCTGGGCGAATCCACGTCTCAGTGAGGGCTAAAACCTGAAGACCAGCATGAGCTGCAAAAGCAGGAATGAAATCAGATTTCTTGGTGGCTGACTGACAATTCCATAGTCCTGCAGAGAAGGTTTGTTTCACTTTATCCTATATCAGGGTCGCGGGGGGATTCCCCATGCCCATCCAGGGGAGAACATTTCAAGCGCTGGGCAGATACACCCATGACAGGACGCCAATCCATCGCTGGGCACACCCACTCACACAGACTTTATGGGGCAATTTGGAGAACTCAATTGACTTGATCCATGTTTTTGGACTGTGGGAGGAAACCGGAGAACCTGGAGGAAACCCATGCGGACACGGGGAGAACATGGAAACTCCACCCAGATGGGGATTCAAACCGGGAATCCATAGCGCTGAGAGGAAAACGTGCTAACCACTAAGCCACCGTGCCGCCCGGATTTGAAGTCAGAGCTCTTAAACAATTCACCTATCCTGACTGTTGTAAATGAGTTACATCAAAAATCTTTCAACAAATGCCCCTAACTTTCACATGCAGGTTTTATAAAGCTGCTCTGAGACAATAAGTTGAAGCATGTTCTGATGGTAGTGGTAACTTCACTGATATTGTGTGATAGAGTTCAACAGTGCACTGAAACAGCTTGAGTGAAACCTCAGTGCACAGTATATTATTCTTTAAAACTGAGTGCTCTGTACATAACACTCTGTCCTCCATTAGCTTCACTGGGATTCAGTTTCATCTCATATCAAGTATTAACTTTGCTGTTAAAGTTGATACTATATATAGTTAAAGGACTGTAGTATCGGGACAAAATACAGTTTCAAACCGCATGAAGGAAACCGTTTATTAGTACTTTATTTAATTACTAGTATAACACCAGTTAAATTGGTTTATTATGGGTTGTAATGTGGTGTAGGACATAGTGGCTTAGTGGTTAACACGTTTGCCTCTCAGTGCTAGGGATTCCCGATGTGAGTAGTGTATAAGATGCACAATGTGTCAAAATTGATTGATTTATGACCTGATTTATGACATGGGCGGGACATCCGGTTATGGAATGTGCAATAGTGGGTGGTACATCCGGTAGGGGTTGTCCCTCGGTGGGGGTTGTAACCCCTCCTACCCCAGCCTAACCCCTCCTAGAAGGTGTGTCAGAAATTTCACGTCCCTCCTCCTCCCAGACCCCAGCCATCTCCCGCCCCCCTACACAGACACGCAGCCCGATTTAAACAATTTTAAAATGTTATAGCGTGTACACTAAAACCTGGTAATCTAAATCATATGTTTAAAAAGTTTTAAAAACCATGACACTCACTAAAGTCCTGTAATTAAATCATTTGTTTAAAAAGTTGTAAACAGTTTTAAATGTTTTTTATAAAACGAAGCTGGACTTCGGTGTATTCTTAAACAAGGTTTTTACTAAAAAACTTGGTGTATTTTTAAAAGTGTTATAAAACGATACTTGGACTTCGGTGTATTCTTAAACAATGTTTTTAGTAAAAACTTGGTGTATTTTTAAAAGTGTTATAAAACAAAGTGTGGACTACTGCATTAGCTTTTAGTAAAAAACTTGGTGTATTTTTAAAAGTGTTATAAAACAAAGTGTGATCTTCGGTGTTAACATTTAGTAAAAGTTAAGCTTTTAGTAAAACTTGGCGTATTTTTAAGCTTTTGTTAACCTTTTTTGTAAAGGATTGTAAAAAGCTTTTTTAAATAAATCTTTTGTCGAGATTTAACAAAAGTAGCGGCAAAAATAAATGAGAGTCCAATGAGAAATGAGAGCCGTGTTTTTAAACAAGTGTGGTTTGTTTTATCTGCACTAAACAGGATCCATCATTATAAAAGCATTTGTAAGCTATATGTTACAAGTTTTAAAAACCAAAGAGGATCATTTTTATAATTTATTTACAGCTCTGGGAAAGGAGACAGATTTGTTTATTTTAATCTGGCGCCATAGCATTGTTTTATGTCACACAGGTGTTCTAAGATAAGTGTTTTTATCACTTTATGAGGTTATAAACCTGTGTTTTATCATGTAAAATTGCCGGCGCCGACGCAATTTATTTTGGAACACAGAGGGTCGTAAATACCATTGTTGTAATACCACGCATGTGTGAAATGTGTGAAAACACCCCATTTGGCGCGCAGACGCCGTCGGAATACACAGCTATCAGACAAACCCACCCAATCTTAAAATCTTATTTCTTACTGGTTGTGAGAAAAGGCGCAAAAAATCGGCGGTTCATTTCAACTCGGCCGAAAGCACTGTTATTTTGCTTACGAGTGAACGCAAACCAGTCGCAGCCTTCCTACGCTTAAGCAGCCGTCCCAACAAAGTTTGAAAATGGCCTATTTCTACGGTAGGTACTTATTATTATTATTATATGCCATGTAGCTTAACGAATACACTTTTATAACATTTTTTCTGTTTATAAAAAGGTTTTTCGTTAATATGTAGATGTAGATGTAGATTTGAACATCGGTGAGCAGATGTCATTTGACAAAGTCTTTTGGAATGAAGACGTTCCAAGAGAGTGGAACGCGATCGTTTTTCCAGAAGACGAAGAAGATCGTCAGACGCCATTTGCTCTGGGGCAACCGACCTGGGCGGAAAACTCTCCGTGCGAGCTTCTATTAACGGTGGAACAACAGGCGCTGCCGTGTCACACGCCCGAGCAGACCACATCGCAGCAGCTATCCGGGGGAGCTACCGGCGTTGTCGACGCCCCGCAAAAGGTGATACAGTGCGGATGTTCACAAGAAATAACTGCTTTAAAGGAACAGATTAACGGTTTATCTGAATTGTTAAGGGTACAGGACATAGCCAACAAGATTCGCGACAATGTGTTAATAGATAACATCACCAATATACAAAATGC
>JAFMOC010000062.1:5000-165000 GCA_019802505.1 Corydoras sp. C115
CCCCGCGACCCTAATAGAGGATAAAGCGGGAGATAATGAATGAATGAATGATATTTCTTAGACGATAATCATAACATCAAAAATGTCATATTCCCATCTGCTTTCACTTTACAGGTCATCCCGAATCATGTAACCGAATCTTAACACTTACTCCCATACACGACACACAACAGTTACACTGCACAAAAGAAAGGTACTCTGTTATCAGTTGGGATGTGTAATATACATCTGTAGAACACACACGTGTCACGCCGGCACACTACACACAAACTCCACAGAAGAGCAGGAGTCTGCTGTCTGAATATCTTTGTCTGTGTCGTGTGTACTTAATGTGCTAGGCAACATCAGACACATTCGTGGTATTTAATATGCCACAGTGGATCAGCAGGAAAATATGTGAAATCAGACCCGACACCAATTCTGCATTTTTTTTTTTCCAGTTCAACCTCAATAATCAGCATTGAAGCAGAAATCCTGAGGAAAATTCCATTCCATATTTATGTAATAGATATTCTACGTGTGTATTTTTTAATGTATAATACACATTTAAAATGATCTTCCAAATGCCACTCCATGACTGGAACACGGAAAACTGTCCAACAAACCAACATCGCTATATTATTATTATTATTATTATTAATACTCTAATCATATAGCTACATAAAATAAATCTTATAGCAAAGAACCACAGAATGAAGCTGCATTAAGGGTGTAGTGTATGTGTAAGTGTACGAGTGTCCCAATTGTGGGCAGAGGGTGCTGGAGCCTATCCCAGTTCTTAGTGGCTAAAAGGCAGTAATATAGCATTGACGGGTCATCAGAACAGTAATGCAGACACCACAATTCAACACATAACGCTTTAAAGACCACAGACAGAAACTTAAACCAGAAAGTTTTAAACCATGATGATGATTACATTACTATCACCAACCAACATTTGCATTTAACCTCTAACAGCATACTGACTGACTGAATGCTATTAACTTATTGTGTTTGTTAAGTTTAGGAAGGTTTTTCACTTATCTTCCGCTTTATCCTCTATTAGGGTCACAGGGGGGTTCCCCATGCCAGTGGAGAACGTTTGGGTCGCTGGGCAGATACACCCAGGACAGAGCGCCAATCTATCACTGGGCACACACACTCTATATGGGGCAATTTGAACAACTCAATTGACCTTGATCCATGTTTTTGGACTGTGGGAGGAAACCGGAGAACCCGGAGGAAACCCACTCGGACACGGGGAGAAAATGGAAACTCCACCCAGATTGGGATTCGAACCGGGAATCCCTAGTGCTGAGAGGAGAACATGCTAACCACTAAACCATCGTGCCACACGAACTGCATATTCATATAAAGAAAATTCAGGGTTCTCCTGTAAGCATAAAGTAAACGGAGTGTGCGGCAAGTACAACTTTTTTGTTGTACCATGTGTTCTAAAGTTCTGGCTTCCAGCACAACAGGTATTTTTCATGTGAAATGTCGTGATGCTGAGGCACGCTTACAATTACCATATTTTCCTTTTTTTTCACACTTACAATTACAGTACTGTACAATTTTAAAAACACCTAATTGTACCGTATTTTCTGGACTATAAGGCGCACCTAAAAGCCTAAAATTTTCCCAGAAATCGTACGTGCACCTTATAATCCGGTGCGCCTTATACGTGTACTGAGCTCCAAATTCTATAAAAGTATTGTTGTGCGACCGAAAATTAATTGGGAGCTCGCCGTCATTCCGGGAGGATTAAATAAAGAACTCTGACCGCTGGACATTGGTGTAAACGGGGCGTTTAAAGTAAAGTTGCGGGCGGCGTGGGAGCGATGGATGATAGACGGCGAACACACGTTTACTAAAACTCGGGAGGCGGCGGCGGGGCGAGTTACGCCACCGTCTGTGAATGGATTGTGGATGTCTGGGCTGAGGTTTCTGCTGTAACCGTCGTCCGAGCTTTCACGAAACTCCACATGACCAACTCGGACATTGATGAGAGGGAACACCGGAGTGCAGCTTTTTAATTCAGACACAGAAGACGAGGACTTTGATGGATTTGTGGGAGAAGAGTGATTAAAAATAATGTGTGTTTTGTCAAGTAGTAGAATAAACTTCAATTATAAATCAGCGTTTTGCATCCTTTACTTTTCTTGTCGATCGTATGTTTTAGCGAGTGCCTTATAATACACTGCTGTACAGAATAAGTACCGTACAGAAATAGAGTCCCTAATTCAGACTGCGCCTTATAGTACGGTGCGCCTTATACGTGGGTCAAATACAGAAATAGACCCCGTAATTCAGACTGCGTCTTATGGTCTGGAAAATACGGTAATGAAACTTCATTTTAATACAATGCGGTTGGTTATCTGAAAAAAAGCAAAAAAATAAATAAATAAAAATATGCGACAGGCAATTTGTAACTGAGCTCCCTCCAGACGCGCCATTATAGCAACCAATTAGCAACGATTATGTAATTAAATGTTTACATTATATTCTCCAGTGAATATGTCTTATCCCTACTGTAGAGGCCGTCTGAGACCATGTTGATTCGAAAAAGGGAGTTAAAGTCATGGGGTGATTTCGTCTCAGACCCAGCCTTCATTGAGTGCTGGAGAAAATCTCCAAATCCTGAACTGAAAGCAACAGACTCTGGAAACAGAGAAGGATGACGAAGAGCATTACTACTGTGCTGTTTGAGGTGAAATTCCTGGACTATTTAAAGACTGAATAAAAGCCAAAACGCTCGTGAGGAATGTTCTCATTAATGAGGAATGAAGGCCTTGAGGTTTTAAGATGATCAGACACCGTCATCGTCCTGACGGGAGCCAAACCACAATCTGAATGTGCTCTTGTCCTGAAGTCAGACAGCCAGCATGCAGAACAAAATAAACCGTAATTCGACAATTCAATTAAACAATTAAAACACTCCCCGATACAAAACCTCCATCGATTCTGCAGGCATCAAGTTGAATCCGGCTATTTCCTTCCCGAGCTAAATAGATTGAACTGTTAATAAATTAGAAACGGCAGACGCTACAGGTCCATACCGGCAAAAACAAATAGACTCAGGGACAGCTGCTTTCCCAAAGCCATTAGAATATTAATATTAATATTAAACGGGAACCTGCACTAATTGGCACGTTAAACGTTTACACATCACATGTTTATGCACAATACATTTTTGCACAGTTTTTCTTAATGTCTTTTTCTATTGTTTTTTTATTTATTTATTTATATATTACGCCGTGTGCATTTTAAGGTGGATCTCGTTGTACAACGCATACTGTGTGTGGGGTATAATGACAATTCTTTCTTCTACATTTAGTCATTCAGCAGACGCTTTTATCCAAAGCGACTTACAAATGAGAACACAAGACAGAAGCCATGGAGAAAACCAACTATACTGTAAATTCATAAAACCTGATTGTTATTTCATGCTGCGCCCCCCCCCCCCTTTTTTTTTTTCTACAACAGGTATTTGTTAAAGAGATGCGTCTTCAGTAGTTTCTTAAAACTGTTTAGTGATTCTGCCTTACGGACAGAGTTGGGAAGATGGTTCCACCATTTTGCAGTGGTGAACCCACGGAGTGAGAGTTAGCTCCTCGGTGAGGTGGAACCACCAGGCGGCAATCATCACTGGAGCGAAGTGAACGAGTCGGAGTGTATTTTGAAAAGATAGAGTGAAGGTAGGAGGGGCAGATCCAGAAATGATTCTGTAGGCCAGGAGCCAATGGAGAGAAATGAGTAATGGAGTTCTTCTATTCTAAATGGTTTTAAGATGGCGGCACAGTGGCTTAGTGGTTATCACGTCCTACATTTACATTACCGTATTTTCCGGACCATAAGGTGCACCGTATTATAAGGCGCAGTCTGAATTACGGGGTCTATTTCTGTATTTGACTCACGTATAAGGCGCACTGTACTATAAGGCGCAGTCTGAATTAGGGACTCTATTTCTGTACGGTACTTATTCTGTACGGCAGCGTATTATAAGGCACTCGCTAAAACATACGATCTACAAGAAAAGTAAAGGATGCAGAACGCTGATTTATAATTGAAGTTTATTCTACTACTTGACAAAACACACATTATTTTTAATCACTCTTCTCCCACAAATCCATCAAAGTCCTCGTCTTCTGTGTCTGAATTAAAAAGCTGCACTCCGGGTTCCCTCTCATCAATGTCCGAGTCGGTCTCGTCACCGGGCGGCCGTTCGGCGACGATGCCGGCTTTCGTGAAAGCTCGGACGACGGTTACAGCAGAACCCTCAGCCCAGACATCCACAATCCATTCACAGACGGTGGCGTAACTCGCCCCGCCGCCGCCTCCGAGTTTTAGTAAACGTGTGTTCGCCGTCTATCATCCATCGCTCCCACGCCGCCCGCAACTTTACTTTAAACGCCCCGTTTACACCAATGTCCAGCGGTCGGAGTTCTTTATTTAATCCTCCCGGAATGACGGCGAGCTCCGAATTAATTTTCGGTCGCACAGCAATACTTTTATAGAATTTGGAAATCAGTACACGTATAAGGCGCACCGGATTATTAGGCGCACGTCCGATTTCTGGGAAAATTTTAGGCTTTTAGGTGCGCCTTATAGTCCGGAAAATACGGTACATTAATATTACATTTGGTCATTTATTGGACGCTTTTATCCAAAGCGACTTACAAGGTGAACACAGGGTTAATCACAACATCCCTGGAGCAATGAGGGTTAAGGGTCTTGCTTAAGGACACACACTGGTAACTTCAGTGGACCTGGGATTTGAACCCCCAACCTTCAGATTGACAGCCCAACGCTCGAACCACTGAGCTACCACATTACCGCGTTCTCCTCTCAGCGCTAGGGACTCCAGGTTCGAATCCCAATCTGGCTGGAGTTTCCATGTTCTCTCCGTGTCCACGTGGGTTTCCTCCCACAGTCTAAAAACATGGATCACGGTCAAATGAATTCACCAATTTGCCCCATATAGAGTGTGTTTGTCTGTGTGAGTGAGTGTGTTTCCCAGTAATAGATTGACACCCTGTATCTGCCCAGCACCCGAAACATTCTCCCCTGGATGGGCATGCGGAACCCCCCGCTACCCTAATAGAGGATAAAGCTGAAGATGATGGATGGATGGATTTACGATCCAATGTTAAAATGACCGTATGGCGAAAGGGTAAGACTTTTATTAAAAGAACGATGACTAAAATATTCCCACAACAAACCAGCCTCCCTGAGCAAAGACAGACGGCCAGACTGCTGGACGCACTGCGTTAACGTCCAAATCATCAGAAATATGGATCTTATAACGTTGTTTACTCCCGCTGCGCCCGTGGCTATCTGCACAGCCGTAGATAAGCCGAGCGAAAGCGGCTCGCTACCACCCAGAATGAAGCGGACACGGTCAAGTCGGCTTCCAGGCATGGCAACTCCCGAAACGGCCATTCGGATGAAGAATCAAGCTTGCCATATTTAGTAAACAACAAAGGAAATGAACAAAGAGGAATAAACACTTGCTTCTATGCTTGACCCCCATAATGACCGCAAACAGACCATCAAAGTCTTTTAGTGGTCAAAGCGGCTGAAAATAAATGAATAACTTCAACTCTCTAGTCATGTCCATTAATTATTTCCTTTTATCATGTATTAACTGATAATTACAAAATGCTGAGATTCATGGCACCCATTTGGCTCTTTGTTTATTGCATCAAAGTCATACATTCTTCTTTCTAAACAGGGAAACAACGGCTCTAACCATTCACAGATTTCTCGTGTGAGAAAGCTGACCAATCGAGGCTGTTCCTAATGAGCGGTGCACAAGACTTTCACCCAATTATACACTCGCAAGTTTTACGGTGAAGCATACGGTGAAGCATAATGTTAAACACTTGACGCATGTTTATCGTTCCTGATTGACCGCGTTAGGGTTTCCAACGCCTTCCATCACACCTGCTGCATTTGTTCCACAACCCACCACGCTGAGGTCACTCTGAAGATTAGATCTAAATGGCTTCGGGTCCATTCCTAAAAGCCCGTTTCTGCATCACGCGGTTCAGTGTCGGTCATGCCGGTGTAATATTTCACGATTACTCACCGTGTTGAATGTCCTTCATATCAAGGTGAAGACTGGACATGAGGATTCCAACAGCCTGAGAACGTTTATTGTTTAGCAGCTTCACCACCTACGAACACAAGCATTTCAAATTACATTTAGTCACTTAGCTTTTACACAAAGTGGATTACAAATAAAACACCACAAATAGTTAAGAAAAAACAACAAGAATTATTAAAACCTGATTATCCAATGCTGCCTTTTAATTATTTATTTTTATTATCCATCCATCTCTTCAGCTTTATCCTCTATTAGGGTCGCGGTGGGGTTCCCCATGCCCATCCAGGGGAGAACGTCTCGGGCGCTGGGCAGATACACCCAGGACAGGGTGCCAATCTATCACTGGGCACACACTCACTCACACAGACACACTCAATATGGGGCAATTTGGAGAATTCATTTGACTTGATCCATGTTTTTGGACTGTGGGAGGAAACCGGAGAACCCGGAGGAAACCCACGCCGACACGGGGAGAACATGGAAACTCCACCCAGATTGGGATTTGAACTGGTAAATCCCTAGTGCTGAGAGGAGAACATGCTAACCACTAAGCCACCGTGCCGTCTATATTTTGTTATTATAGTATTAATATTCATTCATTCATTATCTTCCGCTTTATCCTCTATTAGGGTCGCGGGGGGGTTCCCCATGCCCATCCAGGGGAACGTCTCGGGCGCTGGGCAGATACACCCAGGACAGGGCGCCAATCCATCGCTGGGCACACACTCACACAGACACACTCCACATGGGGCAATTTGGGGAACTCAATTGACTTGATCCATGTTTTTGGACTGTGGGAGGAAAAGGCGGCACGGTGGCTTAGTGGTTAGCATGTTCTCTCAGCGCTGGGGATTCCCGGTTCGAATCCCCATCTGGGTGGAGTTTCCATGTTCTCCCCGTGTCCGCGTGGGTTTCCTCCGAGTTCTCCGGTTTCCTCCCACAGTCCAAAAACATGGATCAAGTCAATTGAGTTCTCTAAATTGCCCCATATAGAGTGTGTCTGTGTGAGTGAGTGTGTGCCCAGCGATGGATTGGCGACCTGTCCTGGGTCTATCTGCCCAGCGACCCAAACGTTCTCCCCTGGATGGGTATGGGGAACCCCACCGCGACCCTAATAGAGGATAAAGCGGGATATAATGAATGAATGAATGAATGAAAAAAATAATAATAAAAAAAAAAACTTTCAGTAAACTTTGCGTCCATTTCTTAGACCGTGGGGACAAAAGATTGGCTTTCGCCCAAACAAACGGACACTAATTATTGATACGAGGATAAAAATAAACCATGTACGTTAAACAAATGTTCACACTTTGGCATAAGACTGTTTTACTCTGATGTAATGCACGAAATGAACAACATTTCAACCATTTACTGACATGTTTGAGAAAACTGTTTTGCTTTGTCATTATTGTGCCATAAATCAAGTAAAGACAATAAACCCAATTTATTGAACTGAATTATGGCTTTCAGATGTGCTTATAAACTTACAAAGGGTCTATAAGGATCTATATTTAAACATAGAAATGAGCCTTTGTCCATATATACATATTGGTTTGCAATTTACAAATAATTATTTTTAGGATTATAAAATGATTTAGTAACAGACCGTTTTGTAGTAAAATAAAAGCTGACTATAATGCATTATAAACTACAAACACAACCAATTTAAACATGACCCGCGGCTTTGTTGCATGACCCTTTACATTTTTTCTATTTCCAAGCTTAATGTGGGGTTTTGGTTTCATTGTTTTTGGTTTGTTTCACAAGTGAGCAGATCAGATTATAAAAATGATACTTTGGGCGGCACGGTGGCTTAGGGGTTAGCATGTTCTCCTCTCAGCACTAGGGATTCCCGGTTCGAATCCCAATCTGGGTGGAGTTTCCATGTTCTCCCCGTGTCCGTGTGGGATTCCTCCGGGTTCTCCGGTTTCCTCCCACAGTCCAAAAACATGGATTAAGGTCAACTGAATTCTCCAAACTGCCCCAAAGAGTGTGTATGTGTGCGTGAGCGTGTGCCCAGTGATAGATTGGCACCCTGTCCTGGGTGTATCTGCCCAGCGCCCAAAACGTTCTCCCCTGGATGGGCATGGGGAACCTCATTGTGACCATAATAAAGGATAAAGCGGAAATGATGGATGAATAATAATAATTACAAGAACATCACAAGTCAGTAGTTAAGGAGAAAACGTTATGTGTGTTACATGTTCTCCCCGTGTCCGTGTGGGATTCCTCCGGGTTCTCCGGTTTCCTCCCACAGTCCAAAAACATGGATCAAGGTCAACTGAATTCTCAAAATTGCCCCATAGAGTGTGTATGTGTGAGTGAGCGTGTGCCCAATGCTGGATTGGCGCCCTGTCCTGGGTCTATCTGCCCAGCGCCCGAAAAGTTCTCCCCTGGATGGGCAAGGGGAACCCCATCGCGACCCTAATAAAGGATAAAGCGCAAATGATGGATGGATAATAATAATTACAAGAACATCACATGTCAGTAGTTAAGGAGAAAACGTTATCTGTGTTACATGTAGAGTTATCAAACCTGATCGTTATCTGATCCTGCCCCCCCCCCCTTTTTTTTCTACAACAGGTGTATGTTAAAAATAGTTAAAAAGAGTATCTTAAAAATACCAAGTGACTGCCTTACAGACAGAGTTGGAAAGATGGTTCCACCATTTTGCAGTGGTGAACGCCACGGAGTGAGAATGAGCTCCTCGGTGAGGTGGAACCACCAGACGGCAATCATCACTGGAGCGAAGTGAGAGAGTCGGAGTGTATTTTGAAAATAGAGAGTGAAGGTAAGAGGGGGCAGATCCAGAGATTGCCCTTTAGGCCAGAGTCAGTGACTTGTACTGAATGCAGCAGCTACAGGGAGCCAAAGGAGAGAGAGGAGTAGTGGGGATCCCTAGTGCCGAGAGGCGGATGAGCTAAAGATCTGCTAAAGGCTAAGGGTCATTAATATCATGTTATACGTCTGTCGTACATTGAGTCCTGGCATGTTACAGAACGGTCGCCTGAACTGCATGCTGTATGTCCATCAGTATATTTCAGAAGGCTTCAGGGAGCCTCGGCTCTTCTCTAACGTCTATGGATTTTTTTCATATTCCCAGCGTGGACAACACATTTTTTTTTTGTAATTTTTCTTTTTTTTTTTAAATAGTCATTAAAATGTGTTTGGTGACAAAGCATTTCAAATACCAACCGCACAGCATCGCTGCAGCCAATAGCAGTGAGCCTGAGGATATACTGCTCTCTGTCTAAATGTTGATCTTTTATTGTGGCTTTCACTCCGCAGTATTTTATTTAAATTGCTAAAGAATCGGTCCACTTTGCATGCAACATTTAAGACTTGTTTAGATCACTAAGGGAAAGTGTTTTTTTTTTTTTGTTTTTTTTTTTCACAGTGAACAAAAAAGTATTACATTTCAGTAAATGTGCTGTACATTGAAACAAAACATGTGTAATCGAAAGTATACCGCAATCCGCAAAACATGCAATTTGTTATTTGAGCGAGTCTTTAATGGACTTTTCTTGCAATGAACTGCGAGTGCTAGATGATTTCTCTCTGGATTTCAAAGCAGCCAACTCCAGCCAATTAGTAAAACAAGAAACATGATAACAGACAGAGAGCGATGGGAAAACCCAAGTATAAGATTAGAAATTAGTAGCGTGTATTTATTACTAGCCTAAAGGAAAGACACAATTGCCTTGATTAAAGAAATGTAACGGATAGGTTTCGAGCTCAGTGGCGAGTGGAAGGCCGACAGAATGAAGAATAGAGCTGTTAAAAGCACCAAATTCTGGATCTCCTCCCTGTTCTATTACTCAAAGTAGTGGTCAGTTACTCAAAGTTCAAATAAAGGTAGGCACAAGTGGTCTAAACGATAACGGGGAATTGCTAAAAATGAGAGTACCTTATAAGAATTAGAACTTATATAAGCAATATGTGGTTATGCACAGATCCATCAATAAACAAAAATACAACTAATATCTGCAAATAACAGCCTTCGGCAATCCTGCGAATAAGATGACATTCATCAGTGTCAGTGAAAGTTCAGAACGCGGGAAGTTGCGGCCCTTAAACCTGAGTGGTTGACTAAAAAACCCGGAATTCTTTTACTCAGCAATCAATGTTTACATTAAAAACTGGACCAGATCACGTTTATTAACACTTTTGTTTTTAATTAACTTATTATCCATCCATCCATTATCTTTTGCTTTATCCTCTATTAGGGTCGCAGGGGGGTTCCCCATGCCCATCCAGGTGGGAATGTTTCAGGCGCTGGGCAGATACACCCAGGACAGGGCGCCAATCTATCACGGGGCACACACTCACTCACTCTCTAAATGGGGCAATTTGGAGAATTCAGTTGACCTTGATCCATGGAAACCAGAGAACCCGGAGGAAACCCATGCGGACACAGGGAGAACATGGAAATTCCACCCAGATTGGGATTTGAACCGGGAATCCCTAGCGCTGAGAGGAGAACATGTTAACCACTAAGCCACCTAGTATTAATATATTATAGATTATTATAATGTTTAATATCAAGTTTTTGTGGAAGAGATGTGTTTTGAGGGGGGCAGCATGGTGGCGGCTTATTATCCTATATGCTTTATCCTATACTAGGGTTGTGGGGGAAGGGGGGGGGGTTTCCTCATGCCCATCCAGGGGAGAACGTTTCAGGCATTGGGCAGATACAACTATACAAAGGAATCCCTAGTGCTGAGAGGAGAACATGCTAACCACTGTGATGCCCTTATTATTATTATTACTATTGTGTGTTTAACAGTTTTATAAATGCAATTTAAATTGTAGGATTAAGCAGTGTGTTTGAGATACATATCAAGCAATTTTAAAAACACCTGATGGTTACCGTATTTTCTGGACTATAAGGCGCACCTAAAAGCCTTACATATATTTATATATATACACCTATATTGTATATGTATATATGTATATGTAATATGTATATTATGAACATATCACTCTATGTACCGTATTTTCCGGACTATAAGGCGCACCTAAAAGCCTATAATTTTCCCAGAAATCGGACGTGCGCCTAATAATCCGGTGCGCCTTATACGTGTACTGAGTTCCAAATTCTATAAAAGTATTGTTGTGCGACCGAAAATTAATTGGGAGCTCGCCGTCATTCCGGGAGGATTAAATAAAGAACTCCGACCGCTGGACATTGGTGTAAACGGGGCGTTTAAAGTAAAGTTGCGGGCGGTGTGGGAGCGATGGATGATAGATGGCGAACACACGTTTACTAAAACTTGGGAGGCGGCGGCGGGGCGAGTTCCGCCACCGTCTGTGAATGGATTGTGGATGTCTGGGCTGAGGGTTCTGCTGTAACCGTTGTCCGAGCTTTCACGAAAGCCGGCATCGTCACTGAACGGCCGCCTGGTGACGAGACCGACTCGGACATCGATGAGAGGGAACCCGGAGTGCAGCTTTTTAATTCAGACCCAGAAGACGAGGACTTTGATGGATTTGTGGGAGAAGAGTGATTAAAAATAATGTGTGTTTTATCAAGTAGTAGAATAAACTTCAATTATAAATCAGCGTTTTGCATCCTTTACTTTTCTTGTAGATCGTATGTTTTAGCGAGTGCCTTATAATACGCTGCCGTACAGAATAAGTACCGTACAGAAATAGAGTCCCTAATTCAGACTGCGCCTTATAGTACGGTGCGCCTTATGGTCCGGAAAATACGGTACTCTAACTACTAGAACACGTTGGTCCAACACGACTTCAATCAGCTAATCCTGTACACTTATAATTTATTTGATAATAACAGGTTCAATATTTAGGACTGAAAGTCCAAGTTTCACAACTTCTTCACATCCAAACTTAAACGCAACACACTGTCTTAAGGCACTCCTCAAAAAACATGACCCCCAAACCCTGTAACCTCCATTAAAGTCGTTTAAATCATACTGAATGAGGCACATGTCCCGAAAGCAATAACAGAAATGAAACTGCGGAGTTAAAGCATTAAAAATGAGTCATATTCTCAAACGTCTGTAACTAAATGAGAATTTTTCTTATGCAGCAGTTAAATATTTGTGTGGAAAATCCTGGCATCTTCAGAGCAAATAAATGCACTTTAATGATTCATGTTTCTTTCCTCTCTTTCCCACTTTTAAGACTTCATTACAAGGATCTGCCGCTTCGTTTTCTCTGCTGCCAAGATGTGACCACAAACGATCCCCTCTTCCCACCACCGGCACCACCAGCCTCCATAATTGAGCAATCTTAGTGAGCAAAAGTTAATCGAGCTGTAACATTATGTATGGCTTAAGTTTGGAGACATGACGGCAATAAAATACAAATTAAGTATCAGATACAAAATAACTATATTTGTATTTCTAATTCAGAATAGATAGACAAAATATTTTAAGGGTTTTTTCATATGTAATAATATAATCTGGAAAATAATGTTCAGCGTGGCTTATATACAGTCTTTAACACAATGTAAGAAAGTACATAAAATATTCTGCTACTGCTACAAACCCATATGCATATGTGTGTGTGTGTGTATGTATATATATATATATATATATATATATATATATATATACACAGTGGGTTGCAAAAGTATTCATACCCCTTGAACTTTTTCATATTTTGTCACATTACAACCACAAACATAAATATATTTCACTGGAATTTAATGTGAAAGACCAACACAAAGTGGTATACAATTGTGAAGTAGAAGGAAAATTATACATGAATCAACATTTTTTTTACAAATAAAAAACTGAAAAGTGCGACGTGCAAAAGTATTCAGCCCCCTTTTCCCTGAGTGCAACCAATTGCATTCAGAAGTTGCCTGATGAGTGCTAATGACTCAAAAGGGTCCTCCTGTGTGTAATCTAATCTCAGTACAAATACAGCTGCTCCGTGACGGCCTCAGATGTCAGTTAAGAGAATATTGGGGAGCAAACAGCATCATGAAGTCCAAAGAACACACCAGACAGGTTAGGAATATGGTTTTGGAGAAGTTTAAAGCAGGCTTAGGTTATAAAAAGATATTTCCAAAGCTTTGAACATCTCACGGAGCACTGTTCAATCCATCATCCGGAAATGGAAAGAGTATGGCACCACAGTAAACCTGCCAAGACAAGGCCGCCCACCTAAACTTACAGGCCGAACAAGGAGATCACTGATCAGAGAGGCAGCCAAGAGGCCCATGGTGACTCTGGATGAAATGCAGAGAGCCACAGCTCAGGTGGGGGAAACTGTCCACAGGACAACAATTAGTCGTGCACTACACAAATGTGGTCTTTATGGAAGAGTGGCAAGGAGAAAGCCATTGTTAAAAGAAAACCATAAGAAGTCCCGTTTGCAGTTTGCCAGAAGCCATGTTGAGGACACAGCAAACATGTGGAAGAAGGTGCTTTGGTCAGACGAGACCAAAATTGAACTTTTTGGCCACAATGCAAAATGCTATGTGTGGCGGAGAAATAACACTGCACATCACTCTGAAAACACCATCCCCACTGTCAAATATGGTGGTGGCAGCATCATGCTCTGGGGGTGCTTCTCTTCAGCAGGGACCGGGAAGTTGGTCAAAGTTGATGGGAAGATGGATGGAGCCAAATACAGGGCAATCTTGGAAGAAAACCTGTTGCAGTCAGCAAAAGATTTGAGACTGGGGCGGAGGTTCACCTTCCAGCAGGACAACGACCCTAAACATAAAGCCAGAGCTACAATGGAGTGGTTTAAAAAAAAGAATATTCATGTGTTAGAATGGCCCAGTCAAAGTCCAGACCTAAACCCAATTGAGAATTTGTGGCAAGATCTCAAAACTGCTGTTTACAAAAGCTCTCCATCCAATCTGACTGAGCTTGAGCTGTTTTGCAAGGAGGAATGGACAAGAATTTCAGTCACTAGATGTGCAAAGCTGGTGGAGACATACCCTAAAAGACTTGCAGCTGTAATTGCAGCAAAAGGTGGCTCCACAAAGTATTGACTCAGGGGGGCTGAATACTTTTGCACGTCGCACTTTTCAGTTTTTTATTTGTAAAAAAAATGTTGATTCATGTATAATTTTCCTTCCACTTCACAATTGTATACCACTTTGTGTTGGTCTTTCACATTAAATTCCAGTGAAATATATTTATGTTTGTGGTTGTAATGTGACAAAATATGGAAAGGTTCAAGGGGTATGAATACTTTTGCAACCCACTGTATATATATATAGACTAGGGCTGTATTCAACTAAAGATTTTCATAGTCGAATCTGATTCGTCAGATTTTCCCTATAGTCGACTGATAGTCGAATCAGTTAAAATTTCACCACAAGATGGCGCTATAAGCGTAGTTTTTAAAAAACGATTTTTTTTTATATTTTACTTGTTTTTCTAACAAAAGAAAACCTTTTTTTTTTTTTTTTTTTTTTCTTTTTTTTCCTAGAAATTAGGATGATTTTATTTGACAAAAGGCTATATATATAACAAAAACAAAGACATTTCATGTAAAACTAATGCTTAGCAGCAGCCATGGACACCCCCATGTGGTCAAAATGGTACATTCGACTATGAGGTTCATAGTCGACTACGGTTCTCCGATTCGAATCGTCGAATATTGCAGCTCACCCCTAATATACACACACACACATTTTATATATATATATATATATATATATATATATATATATATATATATATATATATATATATATATATATATATATATATATATATATATATATATATATATATATATACACACACACACACACACACACACACACCTCTATCTATTTATATATTTTTTATATTTTTATATATACAGTATATTTTTATATATATATATATATATATATATATATATATATATATATGTATACACACACACACACACACCTCATGCACACTTGATTGCTATCACTTTTTAAATTGTGCAATTTTTTTTTTTAGGATAAATGGATTACAGAAAATGTTGGATAAAATGAAATATAGATGAAATGACGAGGACAGTATGTGTGTGCAATTCAAGTTGTGGGATTGTAGCTGACATGGTCGATAAAGTGGCATCTGTCCCGGCTAGTACGATCACAAAGCTTAAAAAATCCTGGGTCTGTTCGGTGCGAATCACAGTCATGAGTCTGTGGGTTCAGAGCAGTTGGTCCACTGTAAGCTCCACACTGTCTACAGAGGCGCATTTATCTGAATAGGTCTGCCAGACATCCAGCAGTGCCATGTGGATCTGATACAGCTCAAAAGTCTATGACTCTGTCTCTGCAGGTTGAAAGCATCAGACTCGAAACAAAGAGAAAAGCACCCCCTCAAAAATGACTACCAAACACCCATGGTTCGGTTGCTCCGGGGGATACAGTCACAAGAGAACAGAGGTCGGGTTGTGAAAGACAAGACCTGACTTTGAATGTGCAATGTTCCTCAGTAACGCTTTCTTCAACAGGACACCAAAGACCATTACCAACAAACCTGAGCGATAAATAACCTTTCTAATAGAATCCATGTTTTCAGGTTTCACAAGTCATCCTCAGCCCGAGGGGGCTAAATCCTGAGAGTGGCGAGTTCCGAGAACGGGGTCCGGGGGAGCTAAACGGGTCAACATGCCCAAAAACGGGTGAATGAAGTTGTTCAGACAGCATCTGCAGAATCAACCTGATGGGAAGTGGCTTTACATATTCATACTGGCTCACGGCAAAAGGCCACGGAGGAAGACACTGTACGGGCAGCTCTGATGCATACAGATGATACATGCAAACAGATGGTCAAGAAATGAACATTTATTAAAATTCCCTTACTTTTACTGGCTGGCTGGTACGACACAAGTGGCAGCAAACAGATGCTTTCACATGCCATATGGAACATTAGGTAGAAAAAGAAATTAATCAGAGAGTCAAAGATATTTGCCGTTACCTTAGGGACAAACTGGCTGTAATATTAAAGTACTTTTGTTTTTGTATCATGAACCAGTTAAGATATAAACGGAAGCGTCTTTCTACTTTGTTTTTCCTGCTAAATGACTCAAGTTGACACGATTCTTTTATTTTATTAGTGTATATCTGATTGTCAGTGGCGTATGGCATCCATGACTATTATTAAACGGTATTTCGTGTCGTTAAATCTGATTGGCAGAACTGTTTGTTCAACCGTGACAACATTAATAAGCCACACCTCTGACCACTTCATATTTGTACCAACGCTGGAAACCGTGGCAGAACATTTCTTTAAATCACAAACAATACGAGTACATGTACAGTTTAAATATAAACAGCGAGCTATGATGAGCAATAATGTAGTTATCTAGAGATCAACCAATGTTTACTATACTGTGTGTGTGTGAATATATATATATATATATATATATATATATATATATATATATATATATATATATATATATATATATATATATATACATATATATACATATATATATATATATATATATATATATATATATATATATATATATACATACATATATATATATACACACACACATACATACATACACACATTTTATATATATATATATATATATATATATATATATATATATATATATATATATATATATATATATATATATATATACACATACATACATACATACATACATACACACACACACACATACAAACACACGCACATACACGTGTGTGTATATACACATTACAAATATACACACACCTATATCTATCTATCTATCTATATCTATTTATATATACAAATATATATATTACTGTACACACACATAATACATATACACACACACACGCGTGTGTATATACACATTACACATATAAACACACACACACATACATATATATATATATATATATACATATATATATATATATATATATATATATATATATATATATATATACATACACACACTCACACACACACACACACACATATACAAACAAACGCACATACACGCGTGTGTATATACACATTACAAATATACACACACACCTATATCTATATATCTATATATCTATATATCTATATATATATATATATATATATATTACTGTACACACACACAATACATACATATACACACACACACACACACACACACACACACACACACACGTGTTTGTTAACGATGATTGAAATCAATCTAGCATTGTGTTACAAAGCAAAACTCTGCAGCAGTAATTTGATTAAACAAAGTAGTTCTAAAGGGAAATCCTCCAAAAATAAAGTAAATTACTTTTTCAACAACAAGATCATAAGCGCACAAATGTGAAAAAGAGAAAAGCCATTTATATTTATATTACATGTAGCCATTTATATCAAGATTTGTCAATTTTTTCATCTCAATAGAAAACATTTCAAATGAACCATTTCTTCATTTCTTTCCTTTTATCCTTTTTTTTTTTTTTTTTTACTGTCTGCACAATGACAGCTCACCGATAATGATTATATTTGACAGTACACATGATTTGGCATCAAACCTTTGGAGCATGGCTGTTTAAAACACAAAAGCAGGGTACATGACCACCTGAAGAGAAAAGTGTGTGGTACAAACCACATAGTTATCCATGACCTTACTCCGGTAGGCCACAGACACACTGGTTGAATACACAAACCGCAGGAAACGGGTCGTAATTGATGCATGTTGCATTTCCTCTGTATGTAATACCTACTTATTATCATGACTACATTACTGCCCTTTATGTAAATAATACTGCACTTCTGATCAGATGCCAACTGCATTTCATTAGCAATGTGCTTGTCCCCTGCACAACAACAATGTTCAACTCAACCTTATATACAACTGTAATGATGTACTTGGATTCAGACGGATCTGTAGGTGTTGGTTAGATCCATAATGACCTGGCTCTGATTTAATGTTTAATACCAGCCTCAGTTCTAAACACGGATTTAAAGACTTTTTTTTTTTTTTTTTTAGGACATATGGACAATAAGGGTGGCACGGTGGTTTAGTGGTTAGCATGTTCTCCTCTCAGCGCTAGGGATTCCTGGTTCGAATACCAATCTGGGTGGAGTTTCCATGTTCTCCCCATGTCCGTGTGGGTTTCCTCCGGGTTCTCCGGTTTCCTTCCACAGTCCAAAAACATGGATCAAGGTCAATTGAGTTCTCCAAATTGCCCCATATAGTGTGTCTCTGTGTGTGTATGAGTGAGTGTGTGCCAGCAATAGATTGGCGCCCTGTCCTGGGTGTATCTGCCCAGCGCCCGAGACGTTCTCCCTTGGATGGGCATGGGAACACCCCCCCACCCTCCCCGACCCTAATAGAGGATAAGGCGGAAGATAATGGATATGGACATTAAATAATCATAATAAAATAATACTAATAAAAATACAATAGCTTAATCTGTTTTTGTAGTGAGCACTGAGATTTGCTACGGATGAAATGTGTTATAAATCCAATGTATTATTAAACAATCACACAATATCAATATATTAAGTAATCCTAAAAAATAACTAAGGCATTCTCACTTTTTAAACCCTAGAACACTTTAAACACTTTAACCCTTAATTCTAACTTTGGAACCTTTGAAGCCGTGTAACCTTAGAAACTGACATTGTCAATGTATTTAAAGAGACAGAAAATATAAAAATACAATTGAAATATACTTTAAAACAATTAAAATATAAACTGCTCGAGTAGGCAGCTACACTGGGTATAAAGCCAGCGTTTCTGAGCTTGTGGTGGATCTGCATTATTGTGGTTCAAACACGGGTCTCCTAAGAATAGAGGCTGCAGATTCAGCAGGCTACACACGTTCCACTGCAGTTTTGTTTTTCTTGTTGCGTCATGCGTTATTTTAAAAGTGAACTTGCAACTTTTATAACATTGTGTTTTGTCAGGAAAGAAAATAAAACCAAGTGCGTTTCCCATTGCTTTCTAGTTTTACATTATGCGGCTTGTATGATGCGTTTATTACAGGGAATATGTTTATTATGAGGCGGCACGGTGGCTTAGTGGTTAGCACGTTCTCGTCTCAGCGCCAGGGTTTCCCGGTTCGAATCCCCATCTGGGTGGAGTTTTCATGTTCTTCCCGTGTCTGCGTGGGTTTCCTCCGGGTTCTCCGGTTTCCTCCCACAGTCCAAATTCTCAAAATTGCCCCATATAGAGTGTGTCTGTGTGAGTGAGTGTGTGCCCAGTGATGGATTGGCGCCCTGTCCTGGGTCTATCTGCCCAGCGCCTGAGACGTTCTTCCCTGGATAGGCATGGGGAACCCCACCGCAACTCTAATTGAGGATGAAGCGGGAGATAATGAATGAATGAATGTTTATTATGAGGCGGCATGGTGGCTTAGTGGTTAGCACGTTCTCCTCTCAGCGCTAGGGATTCCCGGTTCGAATCCCCATCTGGGTGGAGTTTTTATGTTCTCCCCGTGTCTGCGTGGGTTTCCTCCGGGTTCTCTGGTTTCCTCCCACAGTCCAAAAACATGGATCAAGTCAATTGAGTTCTTCAAATTGCCCCATGTAGAGTGTGTCTGTGTGAGTGAGTGTGTGCCCAGCGATGGATTGGCGCCCTGTCCTGGGTGTATCTGCCCAGCGCCTGAGACGTTCTCCCCTGGATGGGCATGGGGAACCCCACCGCGACCCTAACATAGGATAAAGCGGGAGATAATGAATGAATGTTTATTATGAACATATCACTCCATGTACCGTATTTTCCGGACTATAAGGCACACCTAAAATTTTCCCAGAAATCGGACGTGCGCCTAATTATCCGGTGCGCCTTATACGTGTACTGAGTTCCAAATTCTATAAAAGTATTGTTGTGCGACCGAAAATTAATTCGGAGCTCGCCGTCATTCCGGGAGGATTAAATAAAGAACTCCGACCGCTGGACATTGGTGTAAACGGGGTTTTTAAAGTAAAGTTGCGGGCGGTGTGGGAGCGATGGATAGACGGTGAACACACGTTTACTAAAACTCGGGAGGCAGTGGCGGGGCGAGTTACGCCACCGTCTGTGAATGGATTGTGGATGTCTGGGCTGAGGTTTCTGCTGTAACCGTCGTCCGAGCTTTCACGAAAGCCGGCATCGTCGCCGAACGGCCGCCTGGTGACGAGACGGACTCGGACATCGATGAGAGGGAACCCGGAGTGCAGCTTTTTAATTCAGACCCAGAAGACGAGGACTTTGATGGATTTGTGGGAGAAGAGTGATTAAAAATAATGTGTGTTTTGTCAAATAGTAGAATAAACTTCAATTATAAATCAGCGTTCTGCATCCTTTACTTTTCTTGTAGATCGTATGTTTTAGCAAGTGCCTTATAATACGCTGCCGTACAGAATAAGTACCGTACAGAAATAGAGTCCGTAATTCAGACTGCGCCTTATAGTACGGTGCGCCTTATACATGGGTCAAATACAGAAATAGACCCCGTAATTCAGACTGCGCCTCATAATACGGTGCGCCTCATGGTCCGGAAAATACGGTAATGAAACTTCATTTTAATACAATGCGGTTGGTTATCTGAAAAAAAGCAAAAAATAAATAAATAAAAATATGCGACAGGCAATTTGTAACTGAGCTCCCTCCAGACGCGCCATTATAGCAACCAATTAGCAAAGATTACGTAATTAAATGTTTACATTATATTCTCCAGTGCATCAAATCAAATCTGTATAGCCTTTATATAAATGCCTGAATTAAACTCAGTGCTCTAAAACAACAGGATAAGGTTACAAAATTAAACTGTGAACCCAAATGCAGCTTACACGGAAAAATATATATTAAAAATTACAAAGTGGACTCGTTAATTTCAATGGCAGCAGAAATATGGAAATTTTGCCCCATGTCCTACATGAAATATATCATATCTGGCTTTATTTAAAGAACGTCTGGAGCCGATTAAATAAACTGCTTGCAATACTTAAACAATTAGAGCTGCATAATGTGCCATGTCAGCATCAATACGGTCGGTTCTGTGGATGCGATACTTCATCATAAAAGCTTTAGTGAGGATTTGAGCTCCCTCCAAGCAATGGTACACCATGTGGCTTAGTGGTTAGCATGTTCTCCACTAGCACAGGTTCGAATCCCAATCTGGGTGAAGTTTCCATGTTCTCCCCGTGTCCACATGGTTTTCCTCCGAGTTCTCCGGTTTCCTTCCACAATCTAAAAACATGGATCAAGTCAATTGAATTCTCCAAATTGCCTCATATAGAGTGTGTCTGTGTGTGAGTGAGTGTGGGGGGCAATTTGGAGAATTCAATAGACTTGATCCATGTTTTTAGATTGTGGAAGGAAACCGGAGAACCCTAAGGAAACCCACGCGGACACGAAGAGAACATGGAAACTCCACCCAGATTGGGATTCGAACCGGGAATCCCTAGCGCTGAGAGGAGAACATGCTAACCACTAAGCCACCGTGCCGCCCTTATTGTCCATATGTCCTCCTAAAAAAAATAAGTCTTTAAATCCGTTTAGAACCGCAGCTGGTATTAAACATTAAATCAGAGCCAGGTCATTATGGATCTAACCAACACCTACAGATCCGTCCGAATCCAAGTAGAACATTACAGTTGTGTATATAAGGTTGAGTTCAACGTTGTTGTTGTGCAGGGGACAAGCACATTGCTAATGAAATGCAGTTGGCATCTGATCAGAAGTGCAGTATTATTTACATAAAGGGCAGTAATGTAGTCATGATAATAAGTAGGTATTACATACAGAGGAAATGCAACATGCATCAATTACGACCCGTTTCCTGCGGTTTGTGTATACAGCCGGAGAACCCGGAGGAAACCCACGCGAAACATGAGTCAAGTCCCTTCAATCGCTTGGCACACAGACACTCACTCACACAGACACACTCTATATGGGGCAATTTTGGAGAACTCAATTGACTTGATCCATGTTTTTGGACTGTGGGAGGAAACCGGAGAACCCGGAGGAAACCCACGCGGACACAGGGAGAACATGGAAACTCCACCCAGATTGGGATTCAAACCGGGAATCCCTAGCGCTGAGAGGAGAACATGCTAACCACTAAGCCACCGTGCCGCCCACTGAAGAAATCACAAAGGATATTTGTTTATATACTAGAAGGAATATTGATGTAATTTAAGTTGCATTTGACCTGATTGTGAACAAGATACAAAATAAACGTCAAACTTTCTAAAACACTTTACTGTAGTGAGGGTTAAATAAGTTTGATCACAACCGTATAAGAGCATCAAAATTCTATTCCCTAAAATCTGCAGCAGTACGTCATGCCGGACATTCCACTGTGTTCTAATACTGCTGCAGGAATGCTACCTTACATTTACATTTAGTCATTTAGCAGAAGCTTTTATCCAAAGCGACTTACAAATGAGAACATTACAAGTCAGAAGTTATGCAGAAAACCAACTACACTGTAAAATCATCAAACCTGCTTGTTATTTGATGCTGCACCCCCCCTTTTTTTTGTTTCTACAACAGGTATTTGTTAAAGAGATGCGTCTTCAGTAGTTTCTTAAAACTGTTTAGTGATTCTGCCTTACGGAAAGAGTTGGGAAGAACGTTCCACCATTTTACTGTGGTGAACCCACGGAGTGAGAATGCTCTCCTTATTAGCTCCTTATAGCTAATTACCTCATATGGACATAACCTTAACAGATTGTATAAATATTTACCTTAATAACCTGATGTGCAGCAATAAAAATAAGGTTTATCTAAAGCGGTTAATCCCAGTCTATTTGCAGGGCGTGCATTGCCAGGTTGAGTGTGTAGTAGGGGTGTATTCAACAAAGGATTTTCATAGTCGAATCTAATTCGTCAGATTTTCCCTATAGTCGACTGATAGTTGAATCAGTTAATTTCACCACAAGATGGCGCTATAAGCGTGGTTTTTGAAAAAGATTTTTTAAAATATTTTACTTGTTTTTCTAGAGCACCGTAAATGGGATCCCCGTTCTGGACTTTTTTCCACTTCAAAGGAAAAACCTAAAAAAAACTAAAAACCTAAAAATTTGGATGATTTTATTTGACAAAAGGCTATATATATAACGAAAACAAAGACATTTCATGTAAAAACTAATGCTTAGCAGCAGCCATGGGCACCCCCATGTGGTCAAAATGGTACATTCGACTATGAGGTTCATAGTCGACTACGGTTCTCCGAATCGGATCGTCGAATCAGCAAATATTGCAGCTCACCCCTAGTGTGTAGAGCTCACCTGTTTGGTTTTGGATTTGGTGATTGTGTCTGAAAGGGGCTTTTTCTTCTCCTTCACTGCAGTTTTGGAGAAGAGCTCCACGAACTCCCCGAAGTCCACAGAGGGCTCCTCAATCTTCTCCCAGATTAACGGATTTGCTTCCCTGGCAGAGAACATAAAACAAATAAAATAAATAAATATATATATATATATACCTTCGCTATATCGTGTTAAATTACATTATCCTTAATTAATTCTTGCTTGTGAAGTATAAAATGTAGAAGTAGAAAATGGGCAATTTATTTATAGAAAACAAAATTAATTACCACTAATTAGTTAATTGGCTACTTAATTGGCAATTTTTAAACTAATTCATGAGTTGTCATCGATAATGAACAATCGCGCAAAGTTTCAGCATAACAGGAAGTGGGTGAAACAGCATTTGCAAACTTTTTACCTGACAAACATCCATTCATTCATTATCTTCCACTTTATTCTCTATTAGGGTCGCGGGGTTGTTCCCCATGCCCATCCTGGGGAGAACGTTTCGGGTGCTGGGCAGATACACCCAGGACAGGGCGCCAATCCATCGCTGGGCACACACACTCACTCACACACACACACTCTATACGGGGCAATTTGGAGAATTCAATTAACTTGATCCATGTTTTTGGACTGTGGGAGGAACCGGAGAACCCAGAGGAAACCCACGTGGACACGGGGAGAACATGGAAACTCCACCCAGATTGGGATTTGAACCTGGAATCCCTTGTGCTGAGAGGAGAACATGCTAACCACTAAGCCACCGTGCCACCCCACCTGACAAACAAATGAAACTAATATAGGAGTGGTAATAACTAGTCAGCAACTTGTTCTTAACCATCAATTACCTCTGTACGTGAAACTATATGGTAACTAAGCACCAAATTACTTTGTAACTATTTTACTAACTGGGCGGTACGGTGGCTTAGTGGTTAGCATGTTCTCCTCTCAGCACTAGAGATTCCCGGTTCGAATCCCAATCTGGGTGGAGTTTACATGTTCTCCCTGTGTCCGCGTGGGTTTCCTCTGGGTTCTCTGGTTTCCTCCCACAGTCCAAAAATATGGATCAAGTCAATTGAGTTCTCCAAATTGTCCCATATAGAGTGTGTGTGTGAGTGTGTGCCCAGCGATAGATTGGCACCCTGTCCTGGGTGTATCTGTCCAGCACCCGAAACGTTCTCCCCTGGATGGGCATGGGGAACCCCCCCGCTTCCCTAATAGAGGATAAAGCGGAAGATGATGAATGAACGAATGTTTTACTAACTGATATTCTGTGTAATTAGTTTCAAAGACTGGAGTCGTTACTTTCTGGCGTGGAGCTGAATGCGGGTCCAATAGAGAGGCTTCATAGGACGTGGTGGTTCCACAAGGACTTTCCGTGGAGCTTTCTCCTGAGCCGCAGCCAAAGCGTACAATCCAATTGGAAGCGGAGGGGGTAGAGACCCCAAACAACTTGGCAGGAGCAGAGGAGCTTGAGGACCTGGTAATCCAGGTGGTGGTGGTGGTGGTGGGGGAGGTGGAGCACCCACACCAGGAAGAGGTAAAGGTGGAGGTGCACCGGTTCCGGGCAAGGGTGGTGGAGGAGGTGGTGCGAAGTTTCCGGGCAAGGGTGGGGGAGGAGGTGGCGCAGAGGTTCCGGGCAAGGGTGGTGGAGGAGGCGGCGCAGAGGTTCCGGGCAACGGTGGCGGAGGGGGAGGTGATGCGAAAGTTCCGGGCAAGGGTGGTGGAGGAGGCGGCGCAGAGGTTCCGGGCAAGGGTGGCGGAGGGGGAGGTGATGCGAAAGTTCCGGGCAAGGGTGGTGGAGGAGGCGGCGCAGAGGTTCCGGGCAAGGGTGGCGGAGGGGGAGGTGATGCGAAAGTTCCGGGCAAGGGTGGTGGAGGAGGGGGAGGAGGCACACAAGTTCCGGGCAAGGGTGGAGGTGGTGGGGGTACCTGAACTGTATCTGGAAGAGGTGGAGGGGGAGGAGGTGGAGGATGTGGTGGTAATGCAGTTTGACCGGGTAACGGTGGGGCAACAGGTAACTCGGGTAATGGGGGTGGAGGAGGCGGTGGATGGCGTTGCTGCTGGCAGGAACACACAAAGTGTCCCGGTTCGGTCAGCTCGGTCCGTGCTGGTGGAGTGTCCTCCGACGTGCACTCGCTCGTCCTGGACACGGGCGGCTCGGGAGGTCCCGGTTCTGAAGAAGGCACTTTGAAAGGAAAGCTGTCGTCGATCGGGGAGGTCTGAACGGATTTGGCCTCCAACGCCAGCAACACGCTGAGTTCGGTTTGCAGGTCCACGTGGCACACGTCCAGCAGGACGCCGTCATCCCCACCGCACTCCTGCTCCTGTGTACTGACTTCACACTCCAGCAGAGGGGGCTGCTGCCGCTCCAGCTCGGCAATCTTATTGCGAAGGTCCTCGATGGTCTGCTCCAGCTGCTGGATGACCGTCACATGCTCCTGCTTCAGACGCACCGTGTTCAGCACGGATTCCTCCTGTGGAGCAAAGGTTTCAGAAACAAACGACATTAAAATAAAAAAAATTTTAATAAAACGAGGTTAATATTAAAACAATAAAAATGTACATTTACGTTTCCATTCGGTCATTTATTGGACGCTTTTATCCAAAGCGACTTACAAGGTGAACACAGGGTTAATCACAACATCCCTGGAGCAATGAGGGTTAAGGGTCTTGCTCAAGGACCCACATTGGTAACTTCAGTGGACCTGGGATTTGAACCCCCAACCTTCAGATTGATAACCCAACACCCTGACCACTGAGCTACCACTCCCCTTTGTAAATACTTATTTACAGATGTTCATCTGAGCCAATACTTTATATGACAAGGACAGGTGTTTAGCATTGGCTGGTCAAACACACACACACACACACACACACACACACACACACACACACTGCCACTTTATACATGTACATTACATTTGGTCATTTAGCAGATGCTTTTACCCAAAGTGACTTACAACATGAGCACAGGGTTAATCACAACATCCCTGGAGCAATGAGGGTTAAGGGTCTTACTCAAGAACCCACATTGGTAACTTCAGTGGTCCTGGGATTTGAACCCCCAACCTTCAGATTGATAATCCAACACCCGAACCACGAATCTCCTTTGTAAATACTCATTTACAGATGTTCATCTGAGCCAATACTTATGTGACAAGGACAGGTGTTTAGCATTGGCTGGTCAAACACACACACACTGCCACTTTACACATTTACATTTGGTCATTTAGCAGTTGCTTTTATCCAAAGTGACTTACAAGGTGAGCACAGGGTTAATCACAACATCCCTGGAGCAATGAGGGTTAAGGGTCTTGCTCAAGGACCCACATTGGTAACTTCTGTGGACCTGGGATTTGAACCCCCAACCTTCAGATTGATAGCCCAACACCCTAACCACTGAGCTACCGTGCCCTACACACACACCTTTAAGTGCCTTTATACAAATTAGCTAAACAATAATTATGATAACAAATATGTACTCATTGTAAATATTTATTCAGAATACTTTATTAATTCCCACTGGACCAAAACTCTCTCAGCTAACATGTTTCGAGAGGGTACAGCTTCAATGAGTTGCTTAAAAAGAATATAAAGGTTTTAAAAAGGTAAATGAAGCTTCAAAAAAAAGGTAAATTCAAGGTGAAAAACTGCAAAAGGCTGCATGCACTTCTCACGCATACACACTAAAAAGCCTTATTTAGTTTACGAAAGGGAAATGGTTGGTACTATCCCAGGACCTTTCTAATGAGGTAAAAGAGAACCGAGATCACACTCTAGCAACAAGTTATTATAAAAATGTGAAATCACATTTTCTAAAATTAGCAGTTCTGGTGCTTAAATCCAGTTGGATGAGCTGCCTGTCCAGCCGTGACATTATTAGACAATATTGCACACATTACATTTCACATTTGATCAAGGTGAGCACAGGGTTAATCACAACATTCCTGGAGCAATGAGGGTTAAGGGTCTTGCTCAAGGACCCACACTGGTAACTTCAGTGGACCTGGGATTTGAACCCCCAACTTTCAGATTGACAACCCAACACCCGAACCACTGAGCTACCACACTCATACATATTCGGATCAATGCGTGATATACAATACTATACATAACTAAACTCAATTTTATTAATAAAGCACTTTACCAACAACAGCAGCTGTGAAGTGCTGTACAGTGTTGAACTTCATTCATTCATTCATTCATTATCTTCCGCTTTATCCTATATTATATGGGTTCCCCATGCCCATCCTGGGGAGAACGTTTCGGGCGCTGGGCAGATACACCCAGGACAGAACGCCAATCTATCGCTGGGCACACACCCACACACACTCTATATGGGGCAATTTGAAGAACTCAATTGACTTGATCCATGTTTTTGGACTGTGGGAGGAAACCGGAGAACCCGGAGGAAACCCACACAGACACGGGGAGAACATGGAAACTCCACCCAGATGGGGATTCGAACCGGGAATCCCTAGCGCTGAGAGGAGAACATGCTAACCACTAAGCCACCGTGCCGCCCTATCTATTAAGATATTCATTCATTCATTCATTATCTTCCGCTTTATCCTCTATTAGAGTCGCGGGGGGGTTCCCCATGCCCATCTAGGGGAGAACGTTTCGGGCGTTGGGCAGATAGACCCAGGACAGGGCGCCAATCCATCGCTGGGCACACACTCACTCACACAAACACACTCTATATGGGGCAATTTGAAGAACTCAATTGACTTGATCCATGTTTTTGGACTGTGGGAGGAAACCGGAAACCCGGAGGAAACCCACACAGACACGGGGAGAACATGGAAACTCCACCCAGATGGGGATTCGAACCGGGAATCCCTAGCGCTGAGAGGAGGACATGCTAACCACTAAACCACTGTGCCAGTGTTGAACTTAAAACAAAAAATATAAAACATGAACACAATATCCTATCCATCCATTATCTTCTGCTTCATCCTCTACTAACACCTTCATGTTTGATAATGATTAGGCCAGATTATTATTCCTTCTGATTTAAAGCTGTAAATAAAAATGGAATTGCATTTCCTTCATTTAAAAGAATTCCTTGAAAAACATGCGTAAGGTATTCGGCTGGGCTCCGGACATCAACACAGCAAACAGATTTAAAGACAATTGGCAGGAATAATATCCACCAGCAATTTGTCATCCTGTCTCTAGTTCTCCTGCAGTGGAAGTAAAAGTTTATGAGAAACAGAGGCACGGAAGGAATCTGTAATACTTCAATTTCCACTCCAGCTAAACAATTCAAATCGAAATCAGACCCACGCAAGCAACGTTCGGCCAGTGCAATGCTAAAAATGCTCTCCAGTGGGATCTCGCATGAAGGCCTGTCAACGTGAGGGCTGGATGTTTTGATGAGGCTCATTTGGGGCCACTCTCCAAAAAAAGGAAGAGGAAAAAACACAAAAGCACTTTGCCCACAGTGTCCTTGACGAGTATTAGGCCTAATTCTGACCACACAGCCTCCAGCACTGCGGCCCCCGGACGCCCAGCTGGGCCTCAGTCTGCTAACCAGCTCCTGAACTGAGCAGCGAGGTACAGAAGCAGAACTGAGAAGCTGCTTCATGTGACGGAAGCAAAAAGCTTACAGAGGAGACGGAGACAAACGGGTCATCATTTTAAGGGACACATGGGACGAAGAAAGTGTTATTTTATACAATATCTTAATAGATTGGGCGGTACGGTGGCTTAGTGGTTAGCATGTTCTCCTCTCAGCACTAGTGATTCCCGGTTCGAATCCCCATCTGGGTGGAGTTTCCATGTTCTCCTCGTGTCCGCGTGAGTTTCCTCCGGGTTCTCCGGTTTCCTCCCACAGTCCAAAAACATGGAACAAGTCAATTGAGTTCTCCAAATTGCCCCATGTAGAGTGTGTTTGTGTGAGTGAGTGTGTGCCCAGCGATGGATTGGCGCCCTGTCCTGGGTGTATCTGCCCAGTGTCGGAAACGTTCTCCCCTGGATGGGCATGGGGAACCCCACCGCGACTCTAATAGAGGATAAAGCGGAAGATAATGAAAGAATGAATGAATCTTAATAGATAGGGCGGCACGGTGGCTTAGTGGTTAGCATGTTCTCCTCTCAGCTCAATCTGGGTGTCTCAATCTCAAATTTCCATGTTCTCCCCGTGTCCGCATGGGTTTCCTCCGGGTTCTCCGGTTTCCTCCCACAGTCCAAAAACATGGATCAAGTCAATTGAGTTCTCCAAATTGCCCCATATAGAGTGTGTATGTGTGTGTGCCCAGCGATGGATTGGCGCCCTGTCCTGGGTCTATCTGCCCAGCGCCCAAAATGTTCTCCCCTGGATGGGTATGGGGAACCCCACCGCGACCCTAATAGAGGATAAAGCGGAAAGTAACTAATAAATGGAATCTTACTATATTGGGTGGCACGGTGGCTTAGTGGTTAGCACGTTTAACCTTGGGATTCCCAATCTGGGTGGAGTTTCTATGTTCTCCCTGTGTCCACGTGGGTTTCCTCCGGGTTTTCCGGTTTCCTCCCACAGTCCAAAAACATGGATGTCAATTGAATTTCCCAAATTGCCCCATATAGAGTGTGTCTGTGTGAGTGAGTGTGTGCCCAGCGATAGTTTGGCGTCCTGTCCTGGGTCTATCTGCCCAGCACCCGAAACGTTCTCCCCTGGATGGACATGGGCAACCCCCCCACGATCCTAGTACAGGATTAAGCGGAAGATAATGGATGGATGGATCTTAATGCATTGAGCTTTGAGAAACCATCACTTATTATCAGCACAGGGTTGTGGTGGTGCGGTGCTCAGTGTACAGCCTCCGATTTTGTTAAATGATTTACAGAAGGTGCTATTCTGTTCATAGAAAACTGAAGCATCTCAAGCGGTCAGTAGAACGCTGAGCTGAAACTTAATAGCAGCAATTCAGAATAATCAGACTGAAAGTCAGACTGAAAACCATTACATCATTACTGCAGCTATAGATGCTTCTAAAAGATAATGATTCATGTTCTCACACAAGGTTTGTCTTGTCTTTAATTTCCGTAAAATAAGTAAATGGGTGTGACATCAAATGTTGTTGATTCATCAATCCATTCATCCATCTAACAAGCTATCCATTCACACACACACACACACACACACACACACACACACACGCTGCGTGTGAGAGAGAGTGCTTGTCTACTCCAAGATGAACTATTTAGCTAAATTATTATAACCATCCCATTCAGGTATATATATATATATTTTTACCACACACACACACACACACACACACACACACACACCCCATCACTTAGATGCCACTGTGTTTCTGTATGATTTTTGTACAGCAACTAAATAAAATAAGTTTGCTTTTTCATTCATTCATTATCTTCCGCTATCCTCCATTAGTGTCGCGGTGGGGTTCCCCATGCCCATCCAGGGGAGAACGTCTCGGGCGCTGGGCAGATACACCCAGGACAGGGCGCCAATCCATCGCTGGGCACACACTCACTCACACAGACACACTCTATATGGGGCAATTTGGAGAATTCAATTGACTTGATCCATGTTTTTGGACTGTGGGAGGAAACCGGAGAACCCGGAGGAAACCCACGCAGACACGGGGAAGAACATGAAAACTCCACCCAGATGGGGATTCGAACCGGGAATCCCTAGTGCTGAGAGGCGAACGTGCTAACCACTAAACCACCGTGCCGCCAAGTTTGCTTTTTATTTTAACTAATTACCACTCAATAATAAAAATCAGGCATCAACACATCATGGCAACTTAATCCATTTCTGTTTGTACTATAAAAAGATTTGATAAGATTTATTTTATGCTGATGCTGCCCTCTGCTGGTTCACATGTATTTAAAGCTACAATATCAAAGAGGTTGTTCCAGTCAATAAAATTATTTAAAATATATTTTTGGTAGTGGAACAGTGGGTCAGCATAGAACTTCAATAAAGTTAAGAACCATAACCAGCAGAAATGACAAACAGCACAGAACGAGGCGTTTAGCTAAAATCCAGAGCCTCAGGTTTTCCAGAATCATTAGCACAGAGTTCAGAGTGTTGAGAACAAATGAACACAACAATTAATTAACATGTCTGCAGAAAACCTGCAGACACACAGGGCATCACATTTCATTTGTTTTCAAACTCACTAAATAATACCGTTTTTTATATTACATTGTTACAAATGATAACTGCTTGCACAAGTGATCAACCCTGGATTTTTTTAACAGGTTAAACAAAATGCTGACGCAACTGTTGTTTCTATCAATCTAAATGACTGATTCAGTAATGAAGGTTACTGCATTTCGTTATGGGTTTTATCTTTCTAACAACCAAATACAAAAATTTTTTTTATTAGAGTAGCTTTGGCAGCACACTTGCATTACCCTGCAGTACCGCCCTGCCAAAAATGTTGAGGAATCATTAAAACATCTTTAAAAAATAATAATGAAAAAATAAAAGCAATAAGCACTTTGTAGTTTTTATTGCAGTGTAAATCTTTTAGGGCACAGACGTCATGAATGGAAAACTATTTTCTACTTTAGACTGCAATTTCTAAAATAATTGTTGACAAACTTTATTCAGTTTGGAAATGTGTTTTACTAGTTTTTCTTCCAAATTTAAATATTAAAAATAAAAAAAAACATTTAATTAATTCTAAAAAAAATAATAATAACATTTTTAAAAAATTACACCGAATGGGGGAAAAATATAAATGAAAAAAAAAGAAAAAAAGAAAAGAAAAAAAAATGTATATATATATTAGGGTCGCGGTGGGGTTCCCCATGCCCATCCAGGGGAGAACGTCTCGGGCGCTGGGCAGATACACCCAGGACAGGGCGCCAATCTATCGCTGGGCACACACTCACACACACAGACACGCACACAAACACACTCTATATGGGGCAATTTAGAGAACTCAATTAACTTGATCCATGTTTTTGGACTGTGGGAGGAAACCGGAGAAAACCCACACGGACACGGGGAGAACCTGGAAACTCCACCCAGATGGGGATTCCAACCGGGAATCCCTAGCGCTGAGAGGAGAACGTGCTAACCACTAAACCACCGCGCCGCCACTATATATATATATATATATATATATATATATATATATATATATATATATATATATATATATATATATATATATATATATATATATATATATTTCCTTAAGGAAATTAAGGAACCAGTAGCAAAATGGAGAAAGGGAGAAAAGGGTTACATTAAAAATATAAACAGACTGTATTATAATATAAAATATGTTAATGCACATACTCCGGTTCATGTTATTCTTGTATTGGTCAGGCTAATTTTCTAGCCCATCTGTGTTTGTTCTGTTACCCCTCCTCCTTGTTGGTTTTGATTGCACTGGATCACTCAAAGATATAAAGCCAAAGAACACACGCATGCGCATACTTTTGGCGTTAAAGGTGCTAATGATAGTGTAATTATTTCAAGGTTTTTTGTTAAAACAAAATCGAAACAGATTTTATTGTCTTTTTGTTTGTGTTGTTTTAGTAGAAACAAAAGAAATAAACATTTAAGCGTCTGAACATTTCATTGTAACATGTTCTTGGAGAAGTTTACTGAAAATGATGTGCAAATATATGTATAATGTATTCTATAAGATCATAATGCTGTACCTGTATATCACTAATTTCCTCCTGCTGTTGTTTCTTTAGTCCCAATAAAACAGCCTGGTGTTCTGTAACACAAACACACAAAATCAACTACAGTATTTCTGGAGAATAACCCAATAAAACTTCAGCTAAAAGGTTGAACAGAAATCCTAAAAATATCCACCACCTATGAAATAAATCAGCACATTTTTATTTATATTTATTTATCTTAAATATATTTATTTATTATTTACAAAAACAGAAAACACTCCAAACAGTCAAAACATTCATTCTAGAGCTGGTCCATATGATGTATTATATAACACATGGCTTTTTATAAGAAGCTACTAACTAAAGTATACAGCAGTTTGGATACATTATGTGGTTGTCATGCAACCAGGACAGTTGTTTTGCCAGAAGAGCATAAAAGGAATTAACGTCGTTCCCAATAAAAGCCAAACGCACTTCAGGTTTTACTGTGATTTTATAAGAACCAGCTTTAGACAACGATAATGATATGGCATGTTTTCCACCCAAAGCAACACAGAACTTGTGTAAGAGACAACTTGAAAGTGCTTCACAAATGAGCATGGAGTTGTGAGATGAGAATGTGAGGGGGGAACAAACAAACATATTTGGAAAATAATTATGCAAGTAATAGCTTGAACATGTCTTGAATATTGAGTCCCGTAATCAACAAACTATTTACCAACTGACTGCTTTTCCTGCGCTGATAAGATTTGATTAAATCACTAAAATAAAATAAAGGAATAATGGATAAACCATAAAATTGAGCAAAATAAAACAGACAAATCATCTTAGGAAAGCAGTTTTAGTCAGAATATTGTAACTTTGGTAACAATTAACTGCTTTTAAGAATTGTTTTATGAAATCTAATTCATAACTTAAGTGATTAACAGTTAATATTATTAGTTTGGCCGAATCAAATCAAGTTTGTCACATGCGAAGTTATACATGGTACAGCTGTACACGGTTTTCTGACATCTCTACAGAAATTAAAAAAATTTGGATTTACAAAATAGTTATGCAAAAGATAAAAAAATATTTATATTTACAATGTGCAAGTTAAAAGTTTAAAAAGAGAAACTGTACAAATATGGCACTGTACGGATATAAACTAAAAATTGTTTTATAACTTATAAAGTGAGTAGTGCATCTAATGCAGTGCAAGGTTAAAAAGTTGTTTTAGTTACGAAGGTGTTGTAGGTGGCATAAGCTTCAATTGGGCTGATTATACTAATAAATTTCAAATACATTTGTCTTGTATCAGTAATAAATATTTGTAGCATTAAAATGCTTCTGGCTAGTTCTAGGGTTTAAAGGTTACCTAAACAGTTTTAAACTCCAATAATCAAGTATTTCTGTGCAATAAGTAACATACCATATTATATATATATATATATATATATATATATATATATATATATACACACACACACACACACACACACACACACACACGGTCTGTACATGCTCATAGCTGTATATTTCATATTTATAATCTGTTTAAAGTCTGTACATTCATATTTGCATATTCTACTCAACAAATTATCACTTTGTAATGTATATATTTATATATCTGCAAAGCACTTCTGAATGGATGCAAACTGCATTTTGTTGTTTATAATGAGCAATGACAATAAAGTTTAATAAAGAATTCTATTCTATTCTATTTTATTTGTCATTCCAACAATATAAAGTGGTGAACGGTATATAGTGGAACGAAACAACGTCCTCCAGTAACAAGGTGCTACACACATCAACTACATAACCCAACAAAGTGCAGGGGGACAAATAGCTTGTACAAAACAAGAATTACAATAAATACAAGACATTAAATAGTCAATAAATGGGAGGAAACGGTGCAGGTCGCCCTCTAGTGGTGAGAGCCACAAGGTGCAACATATGTCCACGATTATGAATGTAAAAATAAAATGGGTACACAATGCAAAGAATATTTGTCTACCTTTGCTATCTGAAGTATGTGTGTGAGTTTAGTTCAGCTGAGTGTAATTTGTTCATACATGATTGTTATTGTTCTGGCGAAAACTATTTACCAAGTTTAAAATGGACATAAGGTAGTTTATATCAGTTAGAATACAGAACTACAGGTAAGTTTTGTTTTTTATAACTTTCTGCTATAGTCTGTGGTTTAACTCAGTCGGACAGGGCTTAGTCACTTCATGTTTATTAATCATTTTTTAATGTGGGTGGGGGGTTGATACTTATGAAGAAATCCATCCATCCATTATCTTCCGCTTTATCCTCTATTAGGGTCGCGGTGGGGTTCCCCATGCCCATCCAGGGGAGAACGACTCGGGTGCTGGGCAGATAGACCCAGGACAGGGTGCCAATCCATCCCTGGGCACACACTCACTCACACAGACACACTCTATATGGGGCAATTTGGAGAATTCAATTGACCTTGATCCATGTTTTTGAACTGTGGGAGGAAACAGGAGAACCCGGAGGAAACACACGCGGACACGGGGAGAACATGGAAATTCCACCCAGATTGGGATTTGAACCGGGAATCCCTAACGCTGAGAGAAGAACATGCTAACCACTAAGACACTGTGCCACCCCACTTATGAAGAAATTAATTAATTAATTAATTCATTCATTCATTCATCTCCCGCTTTATCCTCTCTTAGGGTCGCAGTGGGGTTCCCCATGTCCATCCAGGGGAGAACGTCTCGGGCGCTGGGCAGATACACACAGAACAGGGTGCCAATCCATCGCTGGGCACACACTCACTCACACAGACACACTCTATATGGGGCAATCTGGAGAATTCAATTGATTGATCCATGTTTTTGGACTGTGGGAGGAAACCGGAGAACCCGGAGGAAACCAACGCGGACACGGGGAGAACATGGAAACTCCACCCAGATTGGGTTTCGAACCGGGAATCCCTAACGCTGAGAGGAGAACATGCTAACCACTAAACCACCGCCCAGTTATGAAGAAATGTTTTTCTAAAATAGCTTAGATTAGTCAATCTTTGGCTGGAAAACACTGCAGAGCTTGCAACACGGTCCTTATCTCTCTGAAATTTCTCTGATCATCATTTTATCAGAGCAATTAAAATTCTTTATACATGCGCACACACTCACAGAGAGGAACCAATAGAAACTCTGCTATTTTTCTGCCCCAGTTTTAACCACACTTGAGCAGCTTTGCAGTGATGACATGACAACCATTCCTCAAAGAACTAAACTTTAAAATATCTTTATAAAAAAAAAAAAGATTTATTTTTATTTTTAAATACTTGAATTAGTCTTGAGTATGAGTATCCCTTGCTTTTATTTTACCTTCTTAAGAAACCTATAATGAAGAAACCTATAATGAGACCACCAGATCTATAATAACTGCAATAAAGATATTTATAAGCTATATCAACATCTTTAGTAGTTGAGGTAAACTCCTTTAAAACTGTTTGCCAGTTTTTGCAAATAAATATCTGGAATACAGAAAGCTTTTCTTTTGTGTTAGTATTGTGGCAGTCGAGTGCATTCATACATTCATTCATTCATTATCTTTAGCTTAATCCTTTATTAGGGTCGCGGGGGGGTTCCCCATGCCCATCCAGGGGAGAACTATATGCGCTGGGCAGATAGACCCAGGACAGGGCGCCAATCCATCGCTGGGCACCCACTCACTCACACATACACACTATATATGGGGCAATTTTTGGAGAATTCAATTGACTTGATCCATGTTTTTGGACTGTGGGAGGAAACCGGAGAACCCGGAGGAAACCCACGCGGACACGGGGAGAACATGGAAACTCCACCCGGATGGGAATTCGAACCGGTAATCCCTAGTGCTGAGAGGCGAACGTGCTAATCACTATGTATATATCATGTTCATATTATGTATATATCATGTATATATTAGGGGTGTCTTCAACTAAGGATTTTCATAGTCGAATCTGATTCGTCAGATTTTCCCTATAGTCGACTGATAGTCGAATCAGTTAAAATTTCACCACAAGATGGCACTATAAGCGTGGTTTTTAAAAAATATTTTTAAAAATATTTTGTTATATATTTTATATTGTTGAAGCGCACACATCATTTAAAAAAAATATTAACAGAAATTAGGATGATTTTATTTGACAAAAGGCTATATATATATAACGAAAACAAAGACATTTCATGTAAAAACTAATGCTTAGCAGCAGCCATGGGCGCCCTCATGTGGTCAAAATGGTACATTCGACTATGAGGTTCATAGTCGGCTACGGTTCTCCGAATCGAATCGTCGAATCAGCGAATATTGCAGCTCACCCCTAATATATATTATGTTCATATTATGTATATATCATGTAAATACTTCACCTCTTCATACACCAGTCACTGTTACTACTGCACTTCATGTAAATAATGTATATATTGCACATCTGCAATATTAGATGCTAACTACATTTTACAATACTTTTACTCAGCATAATGATAATAAGTTGAATCTAATCTAATCTAAAATCTTTTCGGACTTCTTCACGGTTGCTAAACAAAAGCCTCGACAGAACAATAAACCTCAAATTCAGCAAACAAAGCAAGACATTAGTGAGGAATTTTAAAAGACAATCTCACATAACTCCCCCAAATCAGGTATGAAGATGAAGATGACCATGAAAAACAATAAATAAATGAAGTAATTGATTTGATCACTTACCTTCCTCGTCCTCTATTGGTATAAATGTAAAAGTAAGGGAGAAATAGTCAGTTTAGACTAACTTGGAATCTACTTAAAGCAGCTATACCACAGTCAGAAGTCAGAGCCCCACCCACGCCGCGTGCTGCAGCCCATCAATACATCACGGCTCATAGAAAACGTTCAGAGTTACCCAGCAGCCTAGATGTCTGAATATTCTAACATGGCTGTTTTTATTAAAATAATAGTTTCTATTTTAGTACAACAGAGAAAGAGATGGATCAAAGGCCCAATGATGGGGGGGAAAAGTAGGGGGGTAAATAAAATATTTTTAAAAGCCTTCAACCCCTATTCAAAATTTAGAAAATGACATTACCAAAGAAAAAAAGGCTGTTATTGATGCAGCCTTTTGACTACAGACAATACTCTGGTAAAACACATAAAAAACACCATCTTGTTCTTTTTTCAGTTCTTTTTTATAAGGTCCTTGAGGGCATTATTGTAAATAAATCACGGGAAAGTTTTAATGGCACTCCACTCTGTCGTGGATGGTATGTCAGGCCTACCAGCTTTTTCCTGTGATTTATTCACGATAATGCATAACCTCGAGAGCGCTATTGATCTACTAAACAACAGTTAAAAGGTTCGGATCATCACACATCAGTGATAAAACACATGACTTATTGCAGAATTAAAACCTGGGCGTGAGGAAGGTTTCGGACCATGTGCTCAAATCACAGCTTCAACATTTCAGTGTTTTTCTAAAGTTTTGTTGATTGTAATCTGGTTCTGGGATCTCAGTCCTTTACTCACTTTGTTTGGTTTGACTCTAATGGTCATGAGATCAGTGTATGTGGATTAAAAGCTTGATCTACCTGCTTCGGTGTACTTCAGCCCTGGTTTCTCATCTGCTTTTGGAGGAGGCCACAGGGACGTGATGTGACCTGGTAAATGTCCCTCGAAGTTTTCCAAAGACAGGGGTGGCTGGCTTACCGGAGCCCACGTATACAACTGATCATGCTATAGAGAAATAGAGAGAAGTTTATTAAGAGAGGTACTCAGACTTTGAACTCAGGGATGAAAAAAAGTACAGCAGTGGTTAGAATGCTTGTTTTCTAGAGTTTCCGTAGTTGTTATGTTTATAGCATCCTGAACGTGGTCCTTAACCCTCAGTTGCTAACACAGAATCGCTGTATTACAACTTCCATTATCCATCCATTATCTTCTGCTTTATCCTCTATTAGGGTCGCGGTGGGGTTCCCCATGCACATCCAGGGGAGAACGTCTCGGGCGCTGGGCAGATAGACCCAGGACAGGGCGCCAATCCATGGCTGGGCACACACTCACTCACACAGACACACACTCTATATGGGGCAATTTGGAGAATTCAATTGACCTTGATCCATGTTGTTTTGGACTGTGGGAGGAAACCGGAGAACCCGGAGGAAACCCACACAGAGGGAGGGAGGACATAGAAACTCCACCCAGATTGGGATTCAAACCTGGAATCCCTAGTGCTGAGAGGAGAACGTGCTAACCACTAAGCCACCGTGCCGCCTGTATTACAACTTCTGCAATGTAATTTAATTAAAAGCATATGACAAGTACAAATTATGATATTATGACAAATATGATAAGTATAGGGCGGCACGGTGGCTTAGTGGTTAGCATGTTCTCCTCTTAGCGCTAGGGATTCCCGGTTCGAATGCCAATCTGGGTGGAGTTCCCATGTTCTCCCCGTGTCCGCGTGGGTTTCCTCCGGGTTCTCCGGTTTCCTCCCACAGTCGAAAAACATGGATCAAGTTAATTGAATTCTCCAAATTGCCCCATATAGAGTGTGTGTGTGTGTGTGTGTGAGTGAGTGAGTGAGTGAGTGAGTGTGTGCCCAGCGATGGATTGGCGCCCTGTCCTGGGTCTATCTGCCCAGCACCCGAAACGTTCTCCCCTGGATGGGCACGGGAAACCACTCGCGACCCTAATAGAGGATAAAGCGGGAGATAATGAATGAATGAATGATAAGTACAAAAATAAATAAATAAATAAATAAAAAACATGAATAAGCAAAATATAAAATCTTATTTTATATTTTGTCTATAAAGATACTCTACTTAAAGCTAAAGACACTGTAAATCTGCAGCGGAACATTACAAAAAAGTTTATTTACATGATTATTTCAGGGCCTTAATCGCAAAGTCAATAACACAAAAGACACTCATACTAAAAAAATTCAAATATAAAAACAGATGAGAATTAAGAAGTGGATGTTAAGTAGAGATCTAAAAAAAATACTATAAATTCACTGCTAAAGGCACATATAGAATCCAAAACAACAACAACAAAGCCCATGCACCATTTCCAAATTCTGCATTCCATGTGCCCTATGCTGATGAAGTACCAAAAAGAAAACCTTCTATTATTGTATTAATTCCGACAGAGATTTTGGGCGATCCACTGCCAACCTGCAGAGGCTGAAGCAGGCTGCACCTCCTGCAGACCCTGTGCTTGAATTTCAGCCAGGCCTGATCGAGCCGCTGCTCCAAATCCTCCCTAGACCCGTTAACAGCAAAGATCAACACCTCCCGCACAAATTCCAGCACCTCACACAGTGCGTCCTGCAGAACGTCTGCCACAGAGACCCCTGGATCATCAGCCATGTTTTCAGCAACTCCACCACTCGGCACTGATAGCCTTTCTGGGAGCAGCAATGCAGTAGGTGTGTGCTCAGCTGCAGTTACACTTTAACTTCAGCAGATGGCAGTCAAAAAAACAACATTAAACACGTGGGGTCAGGAAACAGGTCCAAGGCAAGTGAATTAGTCATTCAGAGAGACACACCATTGATGATAATGATGCCATGTTAAACAGTGAGGTCATCCTTATTTACAGCAACAGCAGTTCGGACAGTGTTGAATAATACGGGTGAAGAATAAGCAGCATGGATTTTAATAATATTCCATCCATTATCTTCCACTTTATCCAATATATATTAGGGTCGCGGGGGGGGGTTCCCCATGTCCATCCAGAGGAGAACGTTTCGGGGCACTGGGCAGAGACAGGGCGCCAATCCATCGCTGGGCACACACTCACTCAGACAGACATTTACATTACATTTGGTCATTTATTGGACGCTTTTATCCAAAGAGTCTTACAAGGTGAGCACAGGGTTAATCACAACATCCCTGGAGCAATGAGGGTTAAGGGTCTTGCTAAAGGACCCACACTGGTAACTGCAGTGGACCTGGGATTTGAACCCCCAACCTTCAGATTGATAACCCAACACCCTAACCACTGAGCTACCGTGCCACTCAGACACACTCCATATGGGGCAATTTGGAGAATTCAATTCACTTGATCCATGTTTTTGGACTGTGGGAGGAAACCGGAGAACCCGGAGGAAACCCACGTGGACATGGAGAGAACATGTCCACGAATCCACCCAGATGGGGATTCGAACCGGGAATCCCTAGTGCTGAGAGGAGAACGTGCTAATCACTAAGCTACCGTGCAGCCTGGATTTTAATAATTCATTCTAGGGGTGAGCTGCAATATTCGCTGATTCGACGATTCGATTCGGAGAACCGTAGTCGACTATGAACCTCATAGTCGAATGTACCATTTTGACCACATGGGGGAGCCCATGGCTGCTGCTAAGCATTAGTTTTTACATGAAAGGTCTTTGTTTTCGTTATATATATAGCCTTTTGTCAAATAAAATCATCATAATTTCTAGAAAAAAAAGGAAAAACAAAAAAAAAAAGGTTTTCTTTTGTTAGAAAAACAAGTAAAATATTAAAAAATATACATATTTTAAAAACTACGCCCTTAGCGCCATCTTGTGGTGAAATTTTATCTGATTCGACTATCAGTCGACTATAGGAAAAATCTGACGAATCAGATTCGACTATGAAAATCTTTAGATGAAGACACCCCTAATTCATTCATTCATTATCTTCCGCTTTATCCTCTATTAGGGTCGCGGTGGGGTTCCCCATGCCCATCCAGGGGAGAACGTCTCGGGCGCTGGGCAGCTAGACCCAGGACAGGGCGCCAATCCATCGCTGGGCACACACTCACACAGATACACTCTATATGGGGCAATTGTGAGAATTCAATTCACTTGATCCATGTTTTTGGACTGTGGGAGGAAACCGGAGAACCCGGAGGGAACCCACGCAGACACGGGGAGAACATGGAAACTCCACCCAGATGGGGATTCGAACCGGGAATCCCTAGCGCTGAGAGGCGAACGTGCTAATCCCCAAGCCAGCGTGCAGCCTGGATTTTAATAATATTAATTATTATATTATATTAAATATCTAACCCGAAATGTTCTCCCCTGGATGAGCAGGGGAACCCCCCACAACCCTAGATGAGGATTATGATAAGATAATGAATGAATGAATGAATGAAAGTCAGTATACTAGAAAATAAGGGGGGGGGGTAAACAGATGTACACACAGGCAGCATTTGTCCAGAACGGGGGTCTGATTTCTTAAACGTATAAAGAAAAAGGACTGAAAAGACTGACAGAGGTGAAAATATAATTAAAGGCAACAATTAAAACCTATGAACCTGAGCTCAACTGGCATCAGATTGGAACCAGATTTGCATCATTTATTCAACACCTTTACAGCTACTTACACTGAATTGGGGGGCAACATTGGTAGAGCTGCCTCCATACTGCTCACCAAAACAGTCACCGAAAGGCAGGAGGAGGCCCATGGCGAGTATCCGAGAGCACAGCCGCTCGGCTTCTTCTTCAGACTCTGATTTCGCCTGCTGCTGGAAGAACTTCTCCAACAAGGTGCGGCCTAGAAAACGAAAACAACAAGACACGTTAAATCTGCTTGTTTCTTGGAGTCCATTAAATTAGCTGGGGGCGCGGTAGCTCAGTGGTTAGGGTGTTGGGATATCAATCTGAAGGTTGGGGGTTCAAATCCCAGGTCCACTGAAGTTATCAGTGTGGGTCATTTGGTCATTTATCGGACGCTTTTATCCAAAGCGACTTACAAGGTGAGCACAGGGTTAATCACAACATCCCTGGAGCAATGAGGGTTAAGGGTCTTGCTCAAGGACCCACACTGGTAACTTCAGTGGACCTGGGATTTGAACCCCCAACCTTCAGATTGACAGTCCAACGCCCATTATGGTCATATCCGAAGCAACTTACAAAGTGAGCACAGGGTTGATACAGCATCCCTGGAGCAATGAGGGTTAAGGGTCTTGCTCAAGGACCCAGTTCCGAGTGGTAGCTCAGTGGCTACCAGAGATGCACTGGTTTTAAAATTCAGCAGTTAGAGGTCCATCTGTCTCTTTACACAGTTTGTTTGTTTCTCCTTTATAATTCATTCTCTTATGCTTTAGAATTGCACAAAAAAGTAGTCCAAACAGTTGGACTACAGTCTATAATTGTTGAAGTCCATTGACTTTAATATATATATATATATATATATATATATAAACATAAACAGACAAAGTTGATGAGAAAAAGTACAAAGTCCATCTATACTGCTAATGGAGACTGGAGCATTATTGTATTTAATACAATAAACACACTATGTACACAATAATAGCACTACAATTCCACAATATTCCCCTTGGATTGCACAATATGAAATTACACAGCATCAAATTATTGCAGATTGAATGATTTTGAATTGCACTGATGTTATTTGCCGATTAGGCAGGGTGTTTTAAAGGTAGTGCTGGTTGAAAGTCAATCTGCAGCAGGGATGTAGGACCTGTGGTTCAGCACACTTCGGATGATGCACTCCATCACTGAAGGAGCTGCCCAGCGCCGCCAAGTTTTCCTACAAGGGTGGGATTCTTATAAGAGTCGCTAACGTGAATTGGGTCAAAGGTAGGGACGAGACGATCGTTTTGGCAATTATTCATTCATTCATTCATTCATTATCTCCTGCTATATCATATTAGGGTCGCGGTGGGATTCCCCATGCCCATCCAGGGGAGAACGTCTCGGGCGCTGGGCAGATACACCCAGGACAGGGCGCCAATCCATCGCTGGGGACACACTCACTCACACAAACACACTCTACATGGGGCAATTTTGGGAATTCAATTGACTTGATCCATGTTTTTGGACTGTGGGAGGAAACCGGAGAACCCGGAGGAAACCCACGCAGACACGGGGAGAACATGGAAACTCCACCCAGATGGGGATTCGAACCGGGAATCCCTAGCGTTGAGAGGCGAACATGCTAACCACTAAGCCACCGTGCCGCCGTTTTGGCAATTAATTGTGATTAAAAAGTATTTAACTATTAATTTATTGTAAGAATGACTTAAAATGGTTATGACGATGTTGATGAGGAAAATAGGTTTAGACCAAGTGGCTCAAAAAAAGGTACACTTGCAGAACACTTGATATGTACACTTTAAGGGACAGGGATTTTTTTTTTCTTTGTCATTTTGCTTTTAATATTTTGTGTTAATAATCAGCAAAAATGAGGGCGGCATGGTGGCTTAGGCACGTTCTCCTCTCAGCGCTAGGGATTCCCAGTTCCAATCTGGGTGGAGTTTCCATGTTCTCCCCGTGTCCGCATGGGTTTCCTCTGGGTTCTCTGGTTTCCTCCCACAGTCCAAAAACATGGATCAAGATCAATTGAATTCTTCAAATTGCCCCATAGAGAGTGTGTTTGTGTGAGTGAGTGTGCATCCAGCTATAGATTGGCGCCCTGTCCTGGGTGTATCTGGCCAGTGCCTGAAACGTTCTCCCCTGGATGGGCATGGGGAACCCCCCACGACCCTAATAGAGGATAAAGCGGATAATAATGGATGGGTGAATCACCAAAAACTGAATATTAACTAAGCCATCTTTACAATGGCGTATAATCAGCTTATAAAAGACGATAATCATATAATCAAAATCTGTAATGGTCTCATCCCTAGTCTTATGGTTCCACCCTATAACTCTATCCAGTCTATTCTTGTCTGTGTTAGTGATGCTCCTGTCTTGGCAAACCACTCCATAAAATATGACTGATGCCACCACAGTATGGAAAAAGGTCCTGAGAAGTGGCCCCAGCACTCCAAATGACCTTAATCTCTGCAGCAGGTAGAGTCTGCTCTGCCCTTTTATATAAAGATCTTCCGCTGTGAATAAGAGCCCTGTTCTTACGCCATGGAACGTCTTCATCAAATTGCAATGACACTGCTAAAGCGGTACATCATGCATCAATCAATTCAGCCTGGCATCAATTATTAAAACTATTAGAGGCCTAGGCAGCCACTCGGATAAATCGGAGGCTGCTGGTTACTGGAAAGATTTTAGAGACATTTTCCTTCACCTGGACTTTCCTTGTTATAATAATGAACAAGCCAAACAAACTAATTAGGATCTAAGACTTTGCACTAAGGGCGGTATGGTGGCTTAATGGTTAGCATGTTCTCCAATCAGCTCTAGGGATTCCTGGTTCAGATCCCAATCTGGGTGGAGTTTCCATGTTCTCCCCGTGTCCGGTTTCCTCCCACAGTCCAAAAACATGGCTCAATGTCAATTGATTTCTCCAAATTGCCCCATATATAGTGTGTGTGTGTGTGTGTGCCCAGCGATAGATTGGCGTCCTTTCCTGGGTGTATCTGCCCAGCACCCGAAATGTTCTCCACTGGATGGGCATGGGGAACCCCCCGCAACCCTAGTAGAGGATAAAGTGGAAGATAATGGATGGATGGACTTTGCACTAATATTTGCATAATGCCTCTTTTTGAGTACTACCAAATTCATTCATTATCTTCCGCTTTATTCTCTATAAGGGTCGCGGGGGGTTCCCCATGCCCATCCAGGGGAGAACGTTTCGGGCGCTGGGCAGATACACCCAGGACAGGGCGCCAATCTATCACTGGGCACACACTCACTCACACTCTATATGGGGCAATTTGGAGAAATCAATTGTCTTGATCCATGTTTTTTGGACTGTGGGAGGAAACCGGACAACCTGGAGGAAACCCACGCAGACACGGGGAAAACATGGAAACTCCACCCAGATGGGGATTCGAACCGGGAATCCCTAGTGCTGAGAGGCTAACGTGCTAACCACTAAGCCACCGTGCCGCCTACTATCAAATTCATTCATTATCTCCCGCTTTATCCTCTATTAGGGTCGCGGGGGGGGGTTCCCCATGCCCATCCAGTGGAGAACGTTTCGGGCGCTGGACAGATACACCCAGGACAGGGCGCCAATCTATCACTGGGCACACACTCACTCACACTCTATATGGGCCAACTTTGAGAATTCAATTGACTTGATCCATGTTTTTGGACTGTGGGAGGAGACCAGAGAATCCGGAGGAAACCCACGCGGACACGGGGAGAACATGGAAACCACCCAGATGGATGGACTTTGCACTAATATTTGCATAATGCCTCTTTTTGAGTACAACCAAATTCATTCATTCATTCTCTTCCGCTTTATCCTCTATTAGGGTCGTGGGGGGGGTTCCCCATGCCCATCCAGGGGAGAACGTTTCGGGCGCTGGACAGATACACCCAGGACAGGGCGCCAATCTATCACTGGGCACACACTCACTCACACTCTATAAGGGGCAATTTGGAGAATTCAATTGACTTGATCCATGTTTTTGGACTGTGGGAGGAAACCGGAGAATCCGGAGGAAACCCACACAGACATGGGGAGAACATGGAAACTCTACACAGATGGGGATTCGAACCGGGAATCCCTAGTGCTGAGAGGCGAACGTGCTAACCACTAAGCCATCTTGCCGCCTACTACCAAATTCATTCATCCATTATCTCCCGCTTTATCCTCTATTAGGGTCGCGGTGGGGTTCCCCATGCCCATCCAGGGGAGAACGTTTCGGGCGCTGGGCAGATACACCCAGGACAGGACGCCAATCCATCGCTGGGCACACACTCACTCACACAGACACACTCTATATGGGCCAACTTTGAGAATTCAATTGACTTGATCCATGTTTTTGGACTGTGGGAGGAAACCGGAGAACCCGGAGGAAACCCACGCGGACATGGGGAGAACATGGAAACCACCCAGATGGGGATTCGAACCGGGAATCCCTAGTGCTGAGAGGCGAACGTGCTAACCACTAAGCCACCGTGCCGCCTACTACCAAATTACTCCCAAAAATAAAACAATAACTGAGGAGGAGACATTTATTACAGCAGGCTGTGAGGTGACGTCTCCTTTTCCGGTGCAAACAACGGCTCACTCGCTGGAAATAGACAGTAAGGCCGAATCATTCACTTGTGCCAACAGGCCCGGGTACGAGCCAGCATGAGCTTAAATCTAAAAATAATGCCGTGAAATGAATAAGACTTGAAACCGCAGTCACTTTAGAATTTTAAACCTGCGAGCTCGGCACATCAGTGAGTCATACTGCTGCAGAAAGCTGGGCTTGCTTACTCTCACCTAACCATCAAATCCCCTCGATACTTTTTATTTATTTACGTACAAAGTCCTTTCCTGAGCTCGATTTTGAATTTAAAAGTAGAATGGATCTAAATGGGACATGGAGGAGGAAATTCAATTACCTAAGGATATTTCAGACCAAAACACGCGTCACATTGTCTCTCCTGCTCTTTATTAAAGCAATTTCTTTTCCCCTTAAAATAACTGCACACTGTGTCTCGCCATCCTCACAACCCCAACACAACATTACATCAGACTGCCAGTAACAAATATCCCAGTGTTTCCTGGGAAAATCTATAATCAATATCGCTATTGATATCCAAACCTCTTCATAATCACAACATTTCAACACAAGAAAACAATCAGAGCTTTTTTCCCCTGGTTGAGATTAATATAAGTTAATATGGGTTTAAAAATAATAAACTAATTAAATACATTTAAATTAAAGCCAGGGCAGCACGGTGGTTTAGTGGTTTGCATGTTCTCCTCTCGGCGCTAGGGATTCCCTTCGAATCCCCATCTGGGTGGAGTTTCCATGTTCTCCCCGTGTCCGCGTGGGTTTCCTCCGGGTTCTCCGGTTTCCTCCCACGGTCCAAAAATATGGATCAAGTCAATTGAGTTCTCCAAATTGCCCCATATAGAGTGTGAATGTGTGAGTGAGTGTGTGCCCAGCGATGGACTGGCGCCCTGCCCTGGGTCTATCTGCCCAGCGCCCGAAACGTTCTCCCCTGGATGTGCATGGGGAACCCCCCCCCTCTCTCTCCCTCACCCTCACCCTCATTCTCTCTCTCTCACCCTCATTCCCTCACTCTCTCTCTCCCTCACCCTCATTCCCTCACCCCCTCACACTCCCTCACCCTCTCACCCTCTCCCCCTCATTCCCACACCCCCTCACACTCCCTCACCCTCTCACCCTCTCCCCCTCACCCTCATTCCCACACCCCCTCACTCTCTCTCTCCCTCACCCTCACACCCTCCCTCACCCTCTCACCCTCATTCTCTCTCTCTCTCCCCTCACCCTCACCCCCTCACACTCCCTCACCCTCTCACCCTCATTCCCTCTCTCTCTCCCTCACACTCATTCTCTCTCTCTCTCTCCCCATCAGCTAACTTTTTTCTACTTATAAAAAGAAAAGCAATATGAAGCAGAGTGAGAATGAACGATAGAGACTGATAGCTTCTGCATCCTGTTTAATGACATGCAGCATCTCACACATGCCTCTCTCTCTCTCTAAACTGTAATGATTAGCAAGTCAATATCAGTGGCATCAGATTACAGATGCATGATTTCTCTGCTCAGTAAAACCTCAAGTCATTTAAATACATCATGCATAATCTAGCAGTGCCCCATAAGTTCCTTTATTGACCGCCGCTCTGCAAACTGCTGAGTGCATCTAGATGTCTCAAAACTGTGTCGCTGCTGATGGAACACAGACCCAGATTTTCTCTCCATGTCTCCAAATTAGATGTAAACATAAATGGAAAATGCAAATGAGGTTGAAAGAGATGGAGGCATAAAAAGACTAACGAAGTGTGCAAAGAAAACAGATGGGCGGCAGTCTGTGAGCCACTAAAGCGCATCTTTACAGCAAGTGGAAAGGTTTAAGTCAACATGGCGATAAATGATCCTGCACCAAATCAGGGTTATCTGGGTTTTCAAACTGAAATGGCACCCATCCCTCCCACCCCTCCATTCAGACTTGGGGACTCAAGTAAGCATGGGGAGTCTCACACTTAAACTGCCTACCAAAAAGTGACCGTGACCCATTGGCCTACTGTACTTACACACAGAGGACTATGTCCTTTACATCTGACCCCTCTGTGCAGTGACACACACACATACACACACTGGGTGACGTTTAGGATTCATCAGGCTCAAATTGTTAAAAAGTGGTTCAGGGAGCATGAGACATAATTTTCACACATTAATCCACCATCACAGAGTCCACACTTTAACTCCAATAGAATCTTTGGGATGTGCTGGAGAAGACTTTGTGCGGTGGTCCAAATTCTCATCATCATTATAAAATCTTGGGGGAAAATTAATGCAAGTCTGGACACAATAAACGTGGAAACTTGTGGACAGGGGCGGCACGGTGGCTTAGTGGTTAGCACGTTCTCCTCTCAGCGCTAGGGATTCCCAGTTCGAATCCCAATCTGGGAGTTTCCATGTTCTCCCCGTGTCCGCGTGGGTTTCCTCCGGGTTCTCCGGTTTCCTCCCACAGTCCAAAAACATGGATCAAGATCAATTAAGTTCTCCAAATTGCCCCATATAGAGTGTGTTAGTGTGAGTGAGTGTGTGCCCAGCGATAAATTGGCGCCCTGTCCTGGGTGTATCTGCCCAGCGCCCGAGACGTTCTCCCCTGGATAGGCATGGAGAACCCCCAGTTCGAATCCCAATCTGGGAGTTTCCATGTTCTCCCCGTGTCCGCGTGGGTTTCCTCCGGGTTCTCCGGTTTCCTCCCACAGTCCAAAAACATCGATCAAGATCAACTGAATTCTCCAAATTGCCCCATATTGAGTGTGTTTGTGTGAGTGAGTGTGTGCCCAGCGATAGATTGGCACCCTGTCCTGGGTGTACCTGCCCAGCGCCCAAGACGTTCTCCCCTGGATGGGCATGGAGAACCCCCCTGCGACCCTAGTATAGGATAAAGCGGAAGATGATGGATGGATGGACGAACTTGGACACGATGCCACAAAGCTAACACATTGAAGTTAAAGGTGTTCCAATAAAATATTAGAATGCAGCTTTTTTTTTGGCAGGGCCGTGTATTTCTTTACTTATTATAAAACTCACGAGAAATTAATAATGAGAATCCGGTTCCTTTAAATACATCACACTGTCTCACCTGTGAATACATCCTGAAAGCTGCACGTGGAGGTTTGTCCCGCCGAAGCTCTGCGATTGGCTGCCAGTGAGGCCTCTTCTGTCTGCAGCGTCCCTTCAGAACCACCATACTCCAGAAAATCTTCAGAGCCAGTTTTGGATGGAAGTGCACAAAGCTCCTCGGTCCAGTCGGCCGAGCGACTGATCGGTCCGGTCACGCTGTAGGAACGCTGTCGTTGCTTGAGGCGCTTCGGTCCGATCCGTGTGGCGGTTCCGTTGCCGAGGGACGGAGCGTTATGAGAGCGACGGACAAACAGAGGGCTGTGGTTGGGTGAGGGGACGGGGGAGTGGGCGGGTGAGCTGAGTTGGCGGGTGGTAGTTTTGATGTATGAAGGGTGGATAGGCGGGTAGGGTTTGACTGCCGGACTGCCGGGCTTGGCGTGTCGTGCGGTTACTGGACTTTCTTGCTGGAGCCAGTCCGGGAGTGATATGCTACCCCTTCTCCCCCTGGAGACGTCCTCATCCCCCTCGTTTTCGGCTGCTTGAGCAGAGGTTAAAACGTCGGAGCTGATTCCTTCCAAATCCAGAGACGATGATGACGAAACCCCGACTTCTGGCCGTTTGGTATCCGAACTCGAGTCTTCTTGAAGATTAAAATCATTCTTATAATCGTCCTGAATTTCCTCTGTGGCCTCCACCGCACTCTCAAACGATGCTGTAAAGTCCAGAAAGCTAGCGACGCTGGTAGTCTTGGGTATGCTGGAAGCAGTTTCACATGCTGGCTCCAGCTCTTTTGTTCCAGTTGCTACGGCGACAGCAGAAAAAGGACCTGGATCCACCGAATTAAGCTTGCCATTAACACTCACCTCCTTTTCACAGTTGATCTCCCCATCACTCATTCCATTTGCGATCTTCCCGTTGGGCTCAGCATGTACATCCAGGCCGTTCTCTTTCCGGTACGGCACATCCAACATGGTGAATGACTCCAGTTGTGAGTAGCTGTGCTGCTGCTGCTGTTGTGGGTATTGTTTATTCTCCGACTCGATGCCATTTTGTTTCCACTGGTGCTGAAGTCTGATTGCATGCTGAATATCGGCCAGCAGGTCCTCGTGCTCAGCTGCTGAATGGAAGCTGTAGATGTCTGTATCAGATCCGGAGCTAGCCTTCTTCTCCGGGGCTTCCGGCGTCTCCAGCTTGCTGTTGTTATCCGACAGCGCGGCTCTCTGCTCCTCGGTATCCGAATGGCCGAGCTCGTCGGCCGACAGCTCGGGTGTTTTCGTATCCAGCTCATCTTGTTGCGAGTTCAGTGCATCCTCCCGAGATCCACTCAGCAGGCCCTTCACCTTGGTCTGATTCTTGCGCTTCCTAATGGAGAAAACCGATTTGGACTCGGACTTGCCTTTCTTCTTTCCTCCCCCGTCTCCTTGCTTGCCATGCTTGCCATGACATTTCTTGGCGTGAAATCCTTTCTTTGTGGTGTCAGCATGGCCAACGTCATCTGCCGCGTTGTCTGCCTCTCCTGCAGGGACCGAGCGCTTCGGCTTTGCATCCTGGTTGCCCATGGTAAAAGAGTTCAGGCCATGCCTGCTAAAGAGGGTGTGTGCACGCTTTCGTTTGTAGGAGCTTCCAGGAGCAATGCGTGAAGTGTACCCGCTATATGCTGCTGCTGATGATGATGATGATGCGAGCAGCGGGCAAGAGGAGGATGAGGCAAAAGAGAAGAACAGCAGGTCGCTCTCGCTCTCACTCCCTCCCCCCTCCGTCTGTTCATTCCTTGTTCTGCATAGAGAGCTGGGGAGGGAGGGGGAGCGCACCCTTGAGGCATGCTCAGTGTAGCCAGTGTACCGCTCCTCCCCCTTGTCGCTCTTCTTTTCCCCATGCTGGCGAAGGGGCAGCTGGGAAACGTAGTAATGGCGGTGCTTGCCCATGCACAGAGCTTCCAGCAATCTCTCTCGAAGAGTAAGACGATTAAAGTTCTCCTCAAATGAGGAATTTAACAGCAGAGGCTGCATTACCAACACACCCACTGCGATTATACACACCAGCTGCAACAAACATTCAACTCACATCAGGATAAATTAACAAGTACAGCACAAAAACTGCACCTAGTTCATCTTTATTATTAATATTATTTTAAATTGCAACCATTTCTTATTATTTAAAAGGAAAAGGCCATTTTTATTATATTTTTAGCTACAACAAAGACATTTCCGAAGACATCTCACGGCTGCTATGTTTTACTTTTATTTTTTTTATTGCTATTAAATTTGTATTCTACACTTTAGATTTATATTACATAATGCTGCTATATTTAGGTTTTTTTTCCTAAAGTAATATTTAAATGTATATTTTTTAATTCTTTACATTTCATTGTACCACGTGTTACGTAAATGACAATAAAGTCTCCTTGAATCCTTGAAACCGTGACGTGAGGAAGACCAGAAACGGTTCATTGTCCATATTTTTCCTGAATTTCCTTTCGGCCTCAATAAAGAATCTATCCATATTTCAGTTTACTTTGGGGTTTAATATCGAGGAAAAATTTTACCAACAAAGTCAATCTATATATATCTTTCGACTGGTACACTATGGTACACTAATATTTTGAGCAGTATTTGAACATTTTACTTGAAATTATACTCTTACATACATATACACATTCATTGTTCTCTTACATCTTATACACACATATATACATACATATACGTACTGTACACATACCCGTTTTCAATTGTATCTGTGTCAAAATATTTTATTTTCTAGAGAGGCATTAAATCAAATAAAAGTAAAACATTGACAAATACTGATTTTTTGACCCTAATCGGTTCCACAATGAGGAAATTTGCTTAGTTACAGCAGCAAAGTGAGTGTGTGCATGTATGCAAGTATGCGTGTGTGTATATAAGTGAGTGTATACATACACATATATGTGACCCTAATATAGGATAAAGTGGAAGATAATGAATGAATGAATGTACACACACACACACATGAATATTTTATATACAAATAAATAAATAAATAAATAAATAAATAAATAAATATATATATATATATATATATATACACACACACACACACACACACACACTCTCTCTCTCTCTCTCTCTCACTTGCTGTCCCTTTGCTGCTGTGACTAAGCAAGTTTCCCTATGGTGGGACCAAGGGCTTATCTCATCATATCTTACCTTAATGCTCCTACACAAAATAGGAATCAAGTAATTATCATCAGAAAAAGATATTTGCAATGACAATTCCATTATTACCGTTTAGAACATTGCTTAGATAACCAGTTTCAATCAGAACTATTAGGTGAATATTATTTCAATAAGGTCAACCTGTAACTTTCATAGCAATGACAATAGAGGTTCATGTATCTAAATGAACAAAATTAAACGTTTACTGCATTTCTAACTGAGGTAAATATATATATATATATATATATATATATATATATATATATATATATGTATATGTATGTATATGTATATATATATATATATATATATATATATATATATATATATATATATATATATACACACACTTTTGTTTAATGTGCTGTATAAATAAAGTTTAATTACTTATAAACCTGTTATGTATGAAATGAAGCTTACCTGTATTAACTGAATTCACTCCGGTCTCATATAATCCATCACTCGCGCGTTGCAGGACAATCTTTAATTACTTTACAGATTATAGCTTTAATTTATAGACGCGTTTGTGACAGTTTAAGATTGGAAATCAGACGGGATTCGGTCGTCCAAACGCGCCTCCTAAAAATGGCTGAAGTTCAATTAACGCTGTTCATTAACAAACGAAGCTACAGGTTCATTACAGGTAAAAAAAATAAACTTCTAAAAGATTTAGTAAAATAAGCAGACAAATACCAGCCGTATAACTATTATTTAATCATATTATGACACACGTTATGTTAAAAGGTGTCAGGAAATTGGTGTCATTTTAAAGTACCAAACGCTTTGAGCTTCTTCTAATGTTACATTAACAGAGCCGCCATTACGCTCCCGCTCGCGCTCAGCACTGATTGGTTTAAATTTCCCGCGCATTATGGCTCATGACGTAGGCAGGACCCTCAACTAACTCCACCCGTTGACGTCATGTGGCTGATAAATGGACGATTCTTCTGAGAGGAAATGTAGTGTGATAATGTTATGAATCTACCACAGAAAATGTTATAAAAATGTAAAATTACAAAGAATGTATGACTTGTATAGTGACTTGTCTTATCATAATAATAATATTTTTATTTAAAAAATATTTTACACGGTGGCTTAGTGGTTAGCATGTTCTCCTCTCAGCGCTAGGGATTCCCGGTTCGAATCCTAATCTCTGTGGAGTTTCCATGTCCTCATCGTGTCCGCGTGGGTTTCCTCCGGGATCTCCGGTTTCCTCCCACGGTCCAAAAACATGGATCAAGTCAATTGAATTCTCTAAATTGCCCCATATAGAGTGTGAGTGAGTGTGTGCCCAGCGATGGATTGGCGCCCTGTCCTGGGTCTATCTGCCCAGCGCCCGAAACGTTCTCCCCTGGATGGGCATGGGGAACCCCACTGCGACCCTAATATAGGATAAAGCGGAAGATAATGAATGAATAATGAATGTATTTTTGTATTTGTATTTTTGTAGGCGGCACGGTGTCTTAGTGGTTAGCATGTTCTCCTCTCAGCACTAGGGATTCCCGGTTCGAATCCCATTTTGGGTGGAGTTTCCATGTCCTCCCCGTGTCCGCGTGGGTTTCCTCCGGGATCTCCGGTTTCCTCCCACGGTCCAAAAACATGGATCAAGTCAATTGAATTCTCTAAATTGCCCCATATAGAGTGTGTCTGTGTGTGTGTGTGAGTGTGTGCAAAGCGATGGATTGGCGCCCTGTCCTGGGTGTATCTGCCCAGCGCCCGAAACGTTCTCCTCTGGATGGGCATTGGAACCCCACTGCGACCCTACTAGAGGATAAAGCGGAAGATAATGAATGAATAATGAATGTATTTTTGTATTTGTATATTTTTTTGTATTTTTGTAGGCGGTACGGTGGCTTAGTGGTTAGCACGTTCGCCTCTCAGCACTAGGGATTCCCGGTTCGAATCCCCATTTGGGTGGAGTTTCCATGTCCTCCCCATGTCCGCGTGGGTTTCCTCCGGGATCTCCGGTTTCCTCCCACGGTCCAAAAACATGGATCAAGTCAATTGAATTCTCTAAATTGCCCCATATAGAGTGTGTCTGTGTGAGTGAGTGTGTGCCCAGCGATAGATTGGCGCCCTGTCCTGGGTCTGTCTGCCCAGCGCCTGAGATGTTCTCCCCTGGATGGGCATGGGGAACCCCACCACGACACTAATAGAGGATAAAGCGGGAGATAATGAATGAATGAATGTATTTTTGTATTTGTATACAAGGTGCAGGTCCAGTTTACATAACATAGTTTAGCACTGACCTCTAGTGGACATTGGCTTTCTGTACTATCAGCATCTCACTGCTAAAGCCACAAAGACACAGATATTAGATTGTTAAATATATTTAATGACAAAATGAGTAATGTACCACTACAAATAGAAACCGAAAATCGTACAAAGTGACTGCTATGTGTGTCCAAATGTCTGAAGTTAAGCACAAAAGCCCACATTTCAATCAAAACAATAAAACACACTTTACAGTTTCACAGTTGAAATTAGACCTCAGCGGTAGATCACAGGTTTACACTTCAAACCCTTAAGCAGAAAAAAATGACTCCAAAGAAATAGTTCATATGAAATCCATTCGTTTTTCCAAAAGTCATCATGCCGTCATTCTATGAAAATTTTTAAAGATGAAGAAAAAAAAAACTACCTGGACTCAATGCGTTGATCCATGAGGTTCTCCATATGACTGTGAATGGAGAACACACAGTAGAGTGACTATGTATATGCATTATTTGTACAAATGTTGTGAGATTTAAGAGTGTTTGGTATTATTCAGCGTTCAGTGGCGTTGATGATTCACAGCTGAAATAGCGAAGACAACTCTCTAGGTTGTTTTCAGTCAGCGGTGTACCTGTGTTTTCCATCGCCAAGACATGCAAGCAATAAGCTAGAAACATACCCGAACACGGCCCATTCTGAGACGGCCACACCCATCAGGGAGATATATTCACAAGCAGTGTTGCTATTTAAACGATGACGGAACGGAAGGCGAGATAATAGACTGTGCGTGGGGTGTAGGACAGCAGTGAGCATCATGAAGCACCTTGTGGAGGGTGTATAAAAGGGCCCATTATTTTACAATATTTTAAGGGTGAAAGACTTATATAAGCTTTTTACTTTGAGCACTGTGGTCTAATTTAGGATTGTGAACATTTTTATAAAAGATGATATCATTACAAAATGCAGTCTTACGAGCTACTGAGAAACTTAAACTGGCATTGGTTTGTATTTTTTATATTTTATATATATATATATATATATATATATATATATATATATATATATATATATTTATATATATATATAAATATATATATATATATATATTCATTCATTATCTTCCGCTTTATCCTATATTAGGGTCGCGGGGGTGGGGTTCCCCATGCCCATCCAGGGGAGAATGTTTCGGGCGCTGGGCAGATACACCCAGGACAGGGTGCCAATCCATCACTGGACACACACTCACACACACAGACACGCACACAAACACACTCTACATGGGGCAACTTGGAGAACTCAATTGACTTGATTTATGTTTTTGGACTGTGGGTGGAAACCGGAGAACCCGGAGGAAACCCACGCGGACACGGGGAGAACATGGAAAATCTGGAAAATATATGGAAAATATATATATATCATCCTCATTTAGGGAAGAACATTTCAGGCGCTAGGAAGATACACCCAGGACAAAGTGCCAATATATCACTGTACACACTCACTCACACACACACACTCTATATGGGGCAATTTACAGCATTTAATTTACCTTGAAGCCGTTGGATTGGTGTTGGATTACACCGGAGAACCCGAAGGAAACCCACGTGAACACGGGGAGACCATGGAAACTCCATTCAAATCGGCATTTGAACCTTGATCCCCAGCGCTAAGAGGTGAACGTGCTAAGATACCGTGTCATCCATCTTCCATCCATCCATTATCTTCCACTTTATCCTTTACTAGGGTCGCAGGGGGGTTCCCCATGCCCCTCCAGGGGAGAACGTGTCAGGCGTTGGGTAGATACACCCAGGACAGGACAGCAATCTATCACTGGGCACACACTCACTCACTCACACAGACACACTCTATATGGGGCAATTTGGAGAATTCAATTGATCTTGATCCATGTTTTTGGACTGTCGGAGGAAACCGGAGAACCCAGAGGAAACCCACGCGGACACGGGGAGAACATGGAAACTCCACCCAGATAGGGATTCGAACCGGGAATCCCCAACGCTGAGAGGAGAACATGCTAACCACTAAGCCCCTCATCCATCTTATCATCCTAAATATTTTAAGTTACATTTGTGGTTAATTAAGACGAAACAAAACAGAAGGAAACTGCTTATAAAGAAAGAAAGGTTTAAGCTTTAAATTAAAAATGAAAATTTTCATATGTCAAGATTTGATTGACCTCAGAATAACCAGTCCATTGTTGTTGTTTTTTGTTATTTTGTTCATTTATTATCGGATTCAACCACTAGGGGGAAGCATGGACCTTTAACATACTCCACATCCTTTGGCTTTCCACCAGGATCATGGAACTGTAAGAACATAAATAGGCACATTATAAGTCACAAACATAGGCACATTTACTTCATGTTAACCACTAAGTGTTGCAATGCAAGCTTTTATAAACAGAAATATAAATTGGAACGGGTGCTCGAAGATCGAAATCGTTTCTTACAGAATAAGAAATAAGCAGCGTAATGAACAAAACGACTGATGCACGCACTTGTCTAAAACCAGACTTACACAACCTTATAAGACTTTAAAAAACAACACCTGAGTGAAAAACACTGTATCTTTAATAAACACCAACACTTGGGCCACTATAAGTGATTTGCAGCAAACAAGGTGACTGAACAGAACTAAGTGACATCAAAAGGTTTACACCACCATCAAAATATATATACATGTGTGTGTGTGTGTGTGTGTGTACAAGTATATAAAAACATTGTGGGGACCAAAACCTGTTTACACACATCTATTTTATTGGGAGGACCACGGACATTACATTTACATTTGGTCATTTATTGGACGCTTTTATCCAAAGCGACTTACAAGGTGAGCACAGGGTTCATCACAGCGCCCCCTGGAGCAATGAGGGTTAAGGGTCTTACTCAAGGACCCACACTGGTAACTTCAGTGGGATTTGAACCCACAACCTTCAGATTGATAGCCCAACGCCCTGACCACTGAGCTACCGCGACATGTCCCCACAATGTAAATCATTCAGATTTTAAAGTTCAATCATGTTGTATGGTTATATTTATGGTTAGGGAAACGTTGTGGTTAATGTTATGGTAGTAGTATTTATAGGTAAGGTTTGGCTAAGTCTATTTAAAGTCCCCACAATGTATAGAAACAAACGTGTGTGTTGCTTTTTGTGCAAATCACTTTAGAGAACTGGCTCTCAAACCCCTTTTTATTAGCTTAGCATAAACTTTACCAAAAGCAAACGAACACGTGCATTTCTGCTTAGTCAAGTATTCAATCAAATGTACAGAGGTGCGAGTCACACGGCTGCGTGTTGCAGAATGAGAGTCGAGAAGCACAACTTTAAAGAAACCTTGGAAAACGCTTTAAACTAAACTTTATGTACCACATTTGTAGAGTGTATGTGATTAACAGGTCCGAAGAAGAAGAACAGTCAGATCCAGTTTCCCTCACGCTCATCTGCAATGCAGCGCAAGGTTTCATTCCATTAATAAATATTTAAAATTCATCAGTACATATGTTATGAAGTACAATATAATTATAGGGGAAAAAAACTCTGTTAAATGTTTGTATTGATATTTTGATACAAGCCTGAAAATTATAAATCACATAAAAGCAACTGAATTGATCTAGAATTGTATTAAGTCATAGACTAGACTTAGAACATGAAGAAAACCCATACTGCCAGATCATTGGCCCAAAGTTGCGTCCTAAGAGCTGTGCCAACAACCCAGATAATAAACTGTGTTCATCGAAACCTTCATTTTCAATAAAATATGCAATAATACAATTAGAGAGTTCTAGAGCAGGAGTTCTCAACTGGTCTCAGCCCGGGACCCACATATCCTCATGGTCATTAGGTCTCAATAAATTAGTTTTGGGAAAATTAGCCTTCAAAAACGTATTTAAAACATTCATACGCATAAAAAGTAAAGAAACTCATTCATTCATCCATTATCTTCTGCTTTATCCTCTATTAGGGTCACGGTGGGGGTTCCCCTTGCCCATCCAGGGGAGAACGTCTCGGGTGCCGGGCAGATACACCCAGGACAGGGTGCCAACCTATCACTGGGCACACACTCACTCACACAGACACACTCTATATGGGGCAATTTGGAGAACTCAATTGACTTGATCCATGTTTTTTGGACTGTAGGAAACCGGAGAACCCGGAGGAAACCCACACGGACACGGGGCGAACATGAAAACTCCACCCAGATTGGGATTTGAACCGGAAATCCCTAGAGCTGAGAGGAGAACATGCCAACCACTAAGCCACCTTAGTTAAGCCTTTTTAGGAAACTAATAAACAACATACAAAAGCCCACTTTTTTAAATACTTCGGGTTATATTTGCTTTTCACCATCTTGCCTTCCAACATCAGCACAGATTTAAAGAGGATAACTGGTAAGTGAATGGAGGTAACCATGGCAACAAGAATGCTGTGCACGTCTAGCCTAACAAAAGACAAGTCGAAAATCAGATAAGCGTTCATTATTTTAAATAAAAATATCAATATTATTTTTGTAGGGAGGCACAGTGGGGTAGAGGTTCACCTCTCAGTGCTGGGGATCCAGGTTGGAATTTCCCTGTGTCCACGTGGGCTTCCTCCGGGTTCTCCGGTTTGCTCCCACAGTCCAAAAACATGGCTTCAAGGTAAAATGTGTGTTCTAAACTGCTCCATCTAAAATTGCCCCCATATAATAAGTGTGGCCTCTCAGCACTAGGGATTCCCGGTTTGAATCCCAATCTGGGTGGAGTTTCCATGTTCTCCCAGTGTCCATGTGGGTTTCCTCCCACAGTCCAAAAACATGGATCAAGGTCAATTGAATGCTCCAAATTACCCCATATACAGTGTGTGTGTGTCTGTGTGATTAATTGTGTGCCCAGCAATGGATTGGCGTCCTGTCCTGGGTGTATCTGCCCAGCGCCCGAAACGTTCTCCCCTGGATGGGCATGGGGGATCCCCCCCGCGACCCTAGTAGAGGATAAAGCGGGAGATAATGAATGGATGGATAATAAGTGCGTGTCTGTGTGAGTGTGTGTGTGTGTGCCCAGCAATGGATTGGCACCATATAAAGACTGGGTGTATCTGCCCAGTGCCCGAAACTTTCTCCCTTGAATGGGAATGAAGACCCCCCCCATTCCCTAGTACAGGATTAAGATAATGAATTGCTGAAAATGTATTTCTTACAAGCTTTCCGTGACCCACCAGTTGAGACTCGCTGTTCTTGAGAAACACAAACTACAAAAAAAGACGTAACTGCTCAAAGCTTTCATGTTTCCTTCCTTAGTATAAGGAAAGTATTGTGCATGGTAACCGCACATAAACTACAGTTGTGGTAGACAAAGCTTAGATTAAATAAAAACACAAATTCTTTTAATAAAGTTATCTCCCAGCTTACTCTCTTGGTACCAAAGAGGCTGCAACTGTTCACAAACGAAGAGCAAGGATGGAGGCACTAAACACATGGAACAGCTTGTACAATTACAAAGTTACCAGCCCTTAGGACGAACGATTCATTAAACATCATACAGTCTGTAACCTGTGTTAGTGGAGTGTGAGGTGGAGTGGGAGGAGTGTGGCGAAGCTTTAAATTGGAGGCCACTTAAAATAACTTAAAAGTCTTTAACAAGTCTGGTTTTTTGTCTCTACATTAGCTCCTTTTTCCTGTAGGCCACCACTGGGTTCCTCTGCTGAAGCTGAGGTTTGTTTTGTTTTTGTTTATCCCACTGACAGAGCAGGATCATCCTAAAAGTGGTGCGAAAGTTTTTGTTGCACAATGCATAGCACATGGGGTTGACCGTGCTGTTGACATAACACAGCCAGTAGCCCAGAGCCCACAGGCCGTCAGGGATGCACTCGTTGCAAAAGGCATTCACCAGCACCATGATGTTATACGGAGTCCAGGTGATGATGAAGGCCAGGAGGATGGCACTCAGTGTCTGTGCTGCCTTTTTCTCCTTGACTAGTGATACCTTCTTCCCCTTGTTGGCCAGCGATTTGGCTTTCGAAACAAACTGTTTGCTTTCGTCTTTGAGGGAATGTGGTCCCGAAGGGGACTTCGAGCCCGAGGAGCTTCCGGACGCTTTGGCGTTCTCCACGGTGGGCAGCGATTGGGTGGGGATTTTGGAAAACACTTTTTGGGAGACCTTTTTCTCGCCAGTGCATTGAGACTTCGGTTCTTGGTTAGAGGTGTCAACTGCCTGAACTGTAGGCACGTCCACCATGATGGTATAAATGGCTTTTGTCTCAGTGCTGTTGTGCTCTTCCTCTTCGTCGGAGTGATCGTTTGAGATTCCACCATCATTGTTGTTCCAGCTGTCACTGCTGCTGTGCTCTACATCATGACTGGAACTAGTTTTCGCAGCTCTACGGCTCAGAGGCCAGAACTGAAAAAAGGCCGCTCTCTTTCCTCGTGAGTCCTTTTTGTTCGGCTGGCTCAGGCTGTAGCTGTTGCAGCTATGGAAGCTGTCTGAAGGGGGCATCATTGCAGTGGATTCCTCCTCGCTGCCTGGCTTCACTTGGTTCCCAGAGCCTTTTAGGCCAGCCAGGTCTTTCGATCGGTTTTCTGTCTCCTTATAGATCCTCCAGTACAGCACTGTCATGATGGTGACGGGCAGGTAGAACGCTGCGATAGCAGTGCAGAATGTGGTAATAGGCTCCGAGAGGAACTGGATGGAACACTCGTCCTGAGGTACTGTCCGCTCCCCAACAAAGAACTGCCAGAACAAGATGGCTGGAGCCCAAAGCACGAAGGAAATGAACCACGCTAGACTTATCATTACCATTGCACGCTTAGTGGTCCGTTTCACCCTGTACGTGAGCGGCCTGGTGACCGAGAAGTATCTGTCAAAACTGATCACCAGCAAGTTCATGACTGAGGCATTACTAGCCACATAGTCAATAGCAAGCCATAAGTCACATGCCCAGTTTCCTAATGCCCACTTGCCCATAATGATATATGTAGTGTAGAGGTTCATCGATAAAATACCAATGATGAGGTCAGCAAAAGCCAGACTGAGAAGATAATAATTATTGACTGTCTTCAGCTGTTTGTTCACTTTAAAGGACAACAGAACTAATATATTTCCAATGATGGTGATCAGGGACAGAGATCCTGTCAATAGTACAATAATGATGACCTGCCAAATGGAATGACCACCAAGAGGGTCATACCTCACAGGAGGCATCAGAGTGGCATTAGAGTCGCTGCTCAAGTTGGTGCCACGTGTGTGCTGAGAGACGTTGGCGTGGCTGCCATTGAAGAAGGTTTCGGGAATAAGAGCAGTGGCGGGGTCGTCCCTCATTCCAGGAGAGCCGTTGGCGAGGAGCAGTCCCGGCATGGAGCTCAGTGTTAAGTTCATGGTGATGTCTGGGCATATTCTGCGGACAAAGCTGACACACAGAGTCAATAAGTAATTATCCATTTGGAAAGATAATCAATAGACATTTAATTAAGGAAAACCCCAAAAAACGGTTTGATTCAGATATGTGGGCTATTAAACAACCAGAATTGTGATCGATACTCGGTTTGATATGAAGTTCTTATCAAAACAAAGTGTAAATATCACTTAAGCAAGATTGAAATTGATCGGTTTCTGTGAAATAGAACGTAAAAGATAAATAAGTATTGTTAAGTAGTTTAAACAGAGTGGTATATGTTTCTCTAAACGAATCTATGTTGATGTTCATCTTGCAGGTTTATGGTATATGTGATAAAAATATGTACAATTATGCTTTCATTGCAATAAATGTGCATCAATTACAATTGTTGTCACATCAATGGCTGGATTGGAGTCTTACAGCGACCATAAAGAGGAAACTTTTCTTGGCAGCACACACAGGAAATGGGTTTTCTCATAACAAATATAAATAACCACCTGCAAGGTAAAAGAAAGGTCGAGTCTGGATACCGGAAATGAGGAAACATGGAGTTTCATGTCATGACAGCGGGGGACTGACATCAGTCAGCAACACACTGCCAGAAGAAGTGAAGTCACATGGAGTTTGAGTGCGTGTGTGTGTGTGTGTATGTATGTATGTATGTATGTATATATATATATATATATATATATATATATATATATATATATATATATATATATATATATATATATTCGGACACTAAATGGTGCATTGTAAATTTTTTACAGTCATAATTTCACTCTTGAACGTGCAATTTTTTAACATGCAATAAAAAACGTGCAATATATAAATACAAATTCACTCAGGTTGTACATTTTTAAACACTCATGTAAATAAATTCTTTCTTTCTTTCAAAATTTTTTGTAAATTGTAAATTATAGTGTTCTCTTTTAAATCTCTTTATCTGTGTAAATTGAAGTATGTGACACCGAAAAGTATGGCACCTTAATTTCGTTATACCTGGTATAATGACAATAAAGATATTCTGATTCTGATATATATATATATATATATATATATATATATATATATATATATATATATATATATAGGGGCGGCACGGTGGCTTAGTGGTTAGCATGTTCTCCTCTCAGCACTAGGGATTCCCGGTTCGAATCCCAATCTGGGTGGAGTTTCCATGTTCTCCCCGTGTCCGCGTGGGTTTCCTCCGGGTTCTCCGGTTTCCTCCCACAGTCCAAAAACTTGGATCAATTCAATTGAATTCTCCAAATTGCCCCATATAGACTGTGTATGTGTGCGTGTCTTTGTGAGTGAGTGTGTGCCCAGCGATAGATTGGCGCCCTTTCCTGGGAGTATCTGCCCAGCCCCCGAAACGTTCTCCCCTGGATGGGCATGGGGAACCCCACTGCGACCCTAATATAGGATAAAGCGGAAGATAATGGATGGATGGATGGATGGATATATATATATATATTTTTTTTTTTTAATAAATGGGTTTCCTCCGGGTTCTCCGGTTTCCTCCCACTGTCCAAAAACATGGATCAAGGTCAATTGAATTCTCCAAATTGCCCCATATAGAGTGTGTATGTGTGTGTGTCTGTGTGAGTAAATGTGTGTCCAGCGATAGATTGACACTCTGTCCTGGGTGTATCTGCCCAGCGCCCGGAACGTTCTCCCCCCCCACGACCCTTGCAGAGGATAAATCAGTAGATATATATACACACAGATGTCTATAGGTGTATGTGGGGTGGTGATTATCAGTTGTTTCACTCACTGCCCTGGTCGTGTGTGACATTCCTGTATGTATCTGCTGCAGTGGGGGCTGATTGATCCTCTCTTCATATAATGGCCAGTTTCTGGCTCTCTGTTAGATTTCTGAAGTTGCTCATCTCTCTCTCTGGAGATAATTGGCTGATGCTGTGGTCAGTCTCTCTCTCTCTCTCTCTCTCTCTCTCTGTCTCTCTGTCTCACAGCATCACAGCAGCATTTCACTGATGCTCTTCGACGGACAAAGTTGATCAGCTGAGAACTTGTCCATTCATGGGCGCAATCCATTGGGCACACACTCACTCACACAAACACACTCTATATCAAGAAAACTCAGTTGACTTGATCCATGTTTTTGGACTGTGGGAGGAAACCGGAGAACCCGGAGGAAACCCACGCGGACATGGGGAGAAAATATTCAATATTCATTCATTCATTCATTCATTCATTATCTCCCGCTTTATCCTCTATTAGGGTCGCGGTGGGGGTCCCCATGCCCATCCAGGGGAGAACGTCTCGGGCGCTGGGCAGATACACCCAGGACAGGGCGCCAATCCATTGCTGGGCACACACTCACTCACACACACACTCTATATGGGGCAATTTTGAGAATTCAATTGACTTGATCCATGTTTTTGGACTGTGGGAGGAAACCGGAGACCCACGCGGACACGGGGAGAACATGGAAACTCCACCCAGATGGGGGTTCGAACCGGGAACCCCTAGTGCTGAGAGAACGTGCTAACCACTAAGCCACCGTGCCGCCTATTCAATATTCATTCATGTAAATAACATGCTCAGATTCATAAATAATCACACAAACACGGTAAACATGTACTGTTATTATTCAAACTACCATTAAACTGCAAATTTCATGTTCTGGATTGTTTGAAAATGTGAAATAAAATGTTTATATACAGTATTAGATAAAACTTCGAAAAAAGAAACACTGGCTTTTTGCTCCATTCTCCATTTCCTCCACTTACCATAAATCTGGACTTTGTAGTTTTACAATTACAGACTGTAGTCCATCTGTGTGCTTTGTTGTTATTAGTCCCCTGTTGGTTCTCTGTTCTCTGTTGGTCAGGAGCATCACAGAACGGGTATCATTTGGGTGGTGGATTGTTTCTTGTCAGTTCTGCAGTGACACTGATGTGGTGAGGGGGTTTTAGTGCAGCAGAGCTGCTGTAGTTTCATTTAAACACCTCAGTGACACTGCTGGGATAGGACTAATGCACCAACCAAACAATACCTGCTCTATGGTGCTATTATTGGGATCTTGAGCATTAAAACAGAGTAAAAGGGATGTACACAGGATGTACTGTAGAACACAAATAGATGACCTACAGTCTGGAATTGTCGAACTACAAAGTCCATCTTTACAGTAAGTGGAACTGAGAACGTGGAGAATAATTGGAGCACCAAGGTGGGGTTGCACTTCTGTCAGCAGTGTAAGTGTAAGTGCTACACAATCCAGCTTTCTTGAATCATTCTTCAGCTGCTGATGAGGCAGAGTCACAACTGCATCTCGATTTGTTGAATTCCGTTTAATTTAAAGATTGCTTTGCTGGCAACCTCTGCCTTGAGTTTGCCAAACTTTGATACGGGTTGAATGGTGGAGTGCATCGTTTTAAACAGCAACTCAAACGCTCAGCTCTTCTGTGTGTCTGTCTCTAACACACTCACACTCGGGCGCTCACACACACACACACACCTCACAAAAACATGACATTTTACCAAATGGCCTTAGCAAACACTAAATAATGTCAGCCCAGGCTCCTCAGGGAATAAATGATGTTGGTATTTATTATGAAATCTATACTGAGACATTGTTTATTTTTTAATGATGGTGGTTGAATTTCAGTGACTTGTTTGCATTAATCCTCATCTCATCTTAATATCCATCAATTATCTCCCGCTTTATCCTCTACTAGGGTCGCGGGGGTTCCCCATGCCCATCCAGGGGGGAGCTGGGCAGCAGGACAGGGCGCCAATCCATCACTGGGCACACACTCACTCACACAGACACACTCTATATGGGGCAATTTGGAGAACTCAATAGACTTAACCATGTTTTTAAACTGTGGGAGGAAACCGGAGAACCCGGAGGAAACCCACGTGGACACGGGGAGAACATGGAAACTCCACCCAGATTGGGATTCGATACGGGGGGGTGGAGGGGGGTTCCCATGTCCATCTTTTGGTCGGTCCTGGGCAGATACACCCAGCACTGGGTGCCAATCTATTGCTGGGCACACAGTCACTCTCTCACTCATTCCATGGGGGCAATTTAGATATGGGGCAATTTAGAGCAGCCAATCTATCGCTGGGCACACTCACTCATTCAGACACACACACACAAAGACACACTATATGGGGCAATTTTGCTCATTTAATTGACCTTAAAATGCAAGTTTTTAGACTGTGGGAGGTAACCGGAGAACCTGGAGAAAACCTATGCGGACACGGGGAGAACATGGAAACTCCACCCAGATCCGGATTTGAACCTGGATCCCCAGTGCTGAGAGGCAAATGTGCTAACCACTAAGCCACTCTTGCACCCCCTGCACCTCTTGGAGAACTCAATTAACTTGATCCATGTTTTTGGACTGTGGGAGGAAACCGGAGAACCCGGAGGAAACCCACGCGGACACGGGGAGAACATGGAAACTCCACCCAGATGAGGATTCGAACCGGGAATCTGCTAAGAGGCGAATGTGCTAACCACTAAGCCACCGTGCCACCCCTATAATAAATAATAAATAATAATAATAATAATAATAAAAATAATGAATTAATTGAAAATAATATATAAATAAATAAATAAATAATAAATTAACAGGGCGGCACGGTGGCTTAGTGGTTAGCATGTTCTCCTCTCAGCGCTAGGGATTCCCGGTTCGAATTCCCATCTGGGTGGAGTTTCCATGTTCTCCCCGTGTCTGCGTGGGTTTCCTCCGGGTTCTCCGGTTTCCTCCCACAGTCCAAAAACATGGATCAAGTCAATTGAATTCTCAAAAATTGCCCCATATAGAGTGTGTTTGAGTGAGTGAGTGTGTGCCCAGCGATGGATTGGCACCCTGTCCTGGGTCTATCTGCCCAGCGCCCGAAACGTTCTCCCCTGGATGGGCATGGGGAACCCCACTGCGACCCTAATAGAGGATAAAGCGGGAGATAATGAATTAATAAATGAATGAATAAATTAACAGGAACGCTGACACTAAAACCAACGACAATTCTATTATGGAACAGGTAACAGGTTGAACTTCAACCTTCATAAGAATAAAAATCATAATGTGGTGCTGTGAAAAAGTGCGCAAGTGAAGTTTATTAATAAAGCTGCTGCACTTGACTTCTAACAAAGATGTAGAAGAACAGCAATAAATCATTCATCCAGACTTCACTATGATTAATTTATAGCTGGACACTTATAGAGAGAACCTGAACATGTCCTGCCACCATGCGGCTCTCGAGCTGCTCTTTCTGCTTAGGTCAGGTCCCTGGCTGAGGAACGAGCAATAACACTGGTGTAGGAGCAGCTGTTTCCTGCTGCTAATCATATTCATTGGAGGACGATTCAGCATTTCCAGGATCCAAGCACACGAAGCCGATGCCGAACTAATCCCAAGCAAGTCTGGCTTACAGCTAAGACAAGGTGTTCTAAAGTCTACACTTGCTTACATACTTGCTTTCATGCCTCTGTGGGGATTTTAAATACCAAAAATATATCCATAAATACTACCGCCCTAACATTAACCCCATCCTTCCATCCATTATCCTCCACTAAATCTTCTGGTAGGGTCCTGGTGGGTTCCCCATGCCCATCCAGGGGAGAACGTTTCGGGCGCTGGGCAGATACACCCAGGACAGGACGCCAATCTAACGCTGGGCACTAACCCCAACCATGACCTGAATTTTGTAAGACATTCATTTCTCATTTCATCTTCTTCTTCCTATCATAATATACTGGGTTCCCCACCTGAGAGAACATTTTATATGCTGGGCAGATACACCCAGGACATGGTGCCAATCCATCACTGTGCACAATCTCACTCACATAGACACACACACTATATAGGGGCAATTTAGTGCAGCCAATTCACCTTAAATCCATACTTTTTCCGACTATGGATGAAAACTGGAGAACCCGGAGAGAGTGACAGTGACCTATTTTGCCCACAGTGCTTACACAGAGGGGAATATGTCCTCTACATTTAACCCATCCATGCAGTAACACACACTGAGTGAAGTGAGCACATGTGCCCAGAGTGGTGGGCAGCCTTGGGAACCCCGGTGGGATTCCCCGGTGCCCAGGGAACAATTGGGGTTAGGTGCCTTGCTCAAGGACACTTCAGTCCTAGTTGTAAGTGGGACCTGGAATTGAACAGGGGACCTTCAGGTTCCTTACCCACAAGTCTACTACTGTCCAAAAAGCCACATGGCCAAGGGGAGGACATGGAAACTCCACCCAGATCGTATTGGAACCTGGATCTCCAGCACTAAGCGAAAACCCAGAAACCCAATATTCTCCATGTTCTCCCCGTGTCCAAGTGGGTTTCCTCCGGGTTCTCCGGTTTCCTCCCACAGTCCAAAAACTGTGCTAACCACTAAGCCACCGTGCCGCCCTTGCTGAATAATATAGCATTAAAATAACATACAGAAATGTGTTCATATTATCAATTCCAAACAAACAAAATATTGAATAAACATTATGTTAGAATAGATATGTAGTGTGTCTCTTCTGCAATTGCAGTACAAATGTTTAATTGCTATTATACACTAAAAAAATTGATTGCTGTCTGGAGAACCGAATGTTTTCAGATTTAATAAATGTGCTTGCTAAAAGCAACTGGGACTCATCTCTGTGAACCTTTGTGTGCACGCAGCAGGAGCGAACGCAGTGAAATCTCACGATCATGCCAGGTTTGCAACATGTTTATTCGGTTCGGTTACCTTCATTTCTCTAAAAGGGGCAATCGAAAGAATTCAGTTCAAAACCGAGTGGATCTCACTCCGAATTACGCTGAACGTCTGGTTTTAGTGAATCCTGCTCTTCGATTAAAGTGGGCTGCTGGCTGGCGAACAGAAAGAAAACCCATAATGCACTGCGCTTCGTCGGGAGTGCTTAGTAGCCGAGCCTTAAGTAGACTTATGGATCCGCTCCAAAGTGTCTTCAGTATATTCATTTATAGTTCATGAGTGGAGTTTATTTCTCTGTATTTATTAAAGAATATATGATGAGGATGGCGGCACGGTGGCTTAGTGGTTAGCACGTTCGCCTCTCAGCGCTAGGGATTCCCGGTTCGAATCCCCATCTGGGTGGAGTTTCCATGTTCTCCCCGTGTCCGCGTGGGTTTCCTCCGGGTTCTCCGGTTTCCTCCCACAGTCCAAAAACATGGATCAAGTTAATTGAGTTCTCTAAATTGCCCCATATAGAGTGTGCTTGAGTGTGTGAGTGTGTACCCAGCGATGGATTGGCGCCCTGTCCTGGGTGTATCTGCCCGGCGCCCGAGACGTTCTCCCCTGGATGGGCTGGGGGAACCCCACCGCGACCCTAATAGAGGATAAAGCGGGAGATAATGAATGAATGATATATGATGAGGGGCGGCACGGTGGCTTAGTGGTGAGCATGTTCTCCTCTGAGCACTAGGGATTTGAAAACCCTAATAAAGGATAAAGCGGAAGATAATGAATGAATGAATAATTCCTGATGAGCACTAAGCCAGTTGCGGCTTGAGTTCTGTAATTTGGCCACTAGATGGCATTTTTTTGACTGTTAAAGAAATCAATATCCTGTTACTCAGTGATTCGGAGAACCGTAGTCGACTATGAACCTCATAGTCGAATGTACCATTTTGACCACATGGGGGCGCCCATGGCTGCTGCTAAGCATTAGTTTTTACATGAAATGTCTTTGTTTTCGTTATATATATAGCTTTTTGTCAAATAAAATCATCCTAATTTCTGTTAATATTTTTTTTAATTGATGTGTGCGCTTTAACAATAGGCTACACATTAATAAAGCAAGTAAAATATAAAAAAATATATTTTTTAAAAACCACGCTTATAGCGCCATCTTGTGGTGAAATTTTAACTGATTCGACTATCAGTCGACTATAGGGAAAATCTGACGAATCAGATTCGACTATGAAAATCCTTAGTTGAAGACACCCCTATCGCAATCTGTTGTAACGTAGCACATTGTCAGTGGTCAGGAGGTAGATTCAGTAGTAACATTGTCAGGAGTGCAGTTTCATTCATTCGTTCATCCATCTATTATCTTCCGCTTTATCCGCTACTAGGGTCGTAGGGGGGTTCCCCATGCCCATCCAGGGGAGAACGTCTCAGGTGCTGTGCAGATACACCCAGGACAGGGGGCAAATCTATCACTGGACACATACTCACTCACACACACACACACTCTATATGGGGCAATTTAGGGCACTCAATTTACCATGTTTTTGGACTGGGGGAAGAAACCGTAGAACCCGGAGGAAACCCACGCAGACACGGAACATGGGAACTTTTTTTTTTCGATTGGGATTCGAACCTGGATCCCCAGCGCTGAGAGAAGAACATGCTAACCACTACGCCCACACGCTACAGTCATGTCACTATATATTGTAATGTAGCACTTTGTCAGTGGTCAGGAGGTAGATTCAGTACTAACGTCGTCAGTACATTTACAATAAAGAATACAAACTCACTACAGCTTAATGTGAGAGACACACGCACCTTTGGTTCTTTAAAAGTTAAATTAATGACACAGTAGTAGGTGAGCATCAGACAATTAGACACAGAAACATAAAAGCGCACAGGACTGTCACCATGGCAACCACAACACCAAGAGGGAAAATTGTACATAATAAGCGACTTTGTTTAAGAAAAATGTTTTTTTTTTTCTCTTTTAATGCTTGCAGTGAAACAAAAGGACTAATTCATGATAGTGCATGTCTTGCCAAGCAGTAGGGATGTTCTGGTAGTTCTAACAGATGCTCAGAGAACATTTACTCTCTGGCGTTGTTCTTCATAAGAAAGAATCAAATGCAAATTTCCATTTATGTTAGATTATTGAAAATAATGTATTGTATTTCACGCATTGATACAAATCTTTTTATACTTTCTATTTTATACTAGATAGTATACATCTAATATTCATTTATTATCTTCAACTATACCAGGGTCGCGGGGGGGGGCATTCCTAATGCCCATCCAGGGCAGAACGTTTCGGGCACTGGGCAGACACACCCAGGACAGGACGCCAATCCATCGCTGGGCACACACTCACACACAGACACAAACACACTCTATATGGGGCAATTTGGAGAACTCAATTGACTTGTTCCATGTTTTTGGACTGTGGGAGGAAACCGGAGAACCCGGAGGAAACCCACACGGACACGGGGAGAACATGGAAACTCCACCAAGATTGGGATTCGAACTGGGAATCCCTAGTGCTGAGAGTTGGTCGTGCTACCGCCCCACATACAACATATTTCCATTTATGTTCGATTATTTAAAATAATGCATTGTATTTCATGCATTGATACAAATGTGAAACGCTCAGAGCTGTGCATCATTGTCAATAATATCCCGGCTGGACATACGGCCAATCAGATTTTAGGACCGAAATCTGTTTTATACTACAATTGCCAAATGCTGAGATTGACCAATCAGAGACTGATGAAGAAACTGTAGAACCCAGAGGAAACCCACGGGGAGAACATGGAATCTCCACCCAGACTGGGATTCAAACCTGGATCCCCAGCACTAAGAGGAGAACATGCAAATCACATACAGCATTAAAATAAGTCACCAAAAGATTCAAAGTCCTTCGAGTATGTAAATAAATCAATATATAACCAAAAAAAAATCATCAGCATTGGTTAACGCACGGCGGCTTAGTGGTTAGCACGTTCTCCTCTCAGCACTAGGGATTCCCGGTTCGAATCCCCATCTGGGTGGAGTTTCCATGTTCTCCCCGTGTCCGCGTGGGTTTCCTCCGGGTTCTCCGGTTTCCTCCCACAGTCCAAAAACATCGATCAAGTCAATTGAATTCTCAAAAATTGCCGCATATAGAGTGTGTTTAGCCCGAAAAGTTCTCCCCTGGATGGGCAATGAATGGTTAACGCACTTTAAGGTGTTACATTAGATTTATATTTACATTTGGTCATTTATTGGACACTTTTATCCAAAGAGACTTACGAGGTGAGCACAGGGTTAATCACAACATCACTGGAGCAATGAGGGTTAAGGGTCTTGCTCAAGGACCCACATTGGTAACTTCAGTGGACCTGGGATTTGAACCCCCAACCTTCAGATTGATAGCCCAACACCCTAACGACTGAGCTACCGCAGTTCCACCGCAGACAGCACTGGTGTCTGTGAGAGGCTTTAAAATAGAAAGCCATTAGAAGAACATTATTTGTTCATTGCTATGACATCAAAGAGACATTGTGTAACTAACCTTCGGATGTTTAAGGAACATTTTTTAGCTGAAAATCGTTATACTAGTAGAAAATTTAGCTTGCAAGAATAAAAGCTTTCTTAAAATGATCAGGAAGGAAGCCCAAGACCAAAACTGTTGTTTATATGGGATTATATTAGTTATGGCAACTAAGGTTATGAGGGATTAAAGTATCTATGACATCAGTTATTTAGGAAGGATTATAGTAGTTGTGGCAGCTGATGATTATGAGATTATAATAGTTCTGGCAACCGTTGTTATAGGATATAGATAGATATATATATAGATAGGAATGGCCTTATAGGATTTGTGGTAGACAATGCTTATGAGGAATCATAGTAGCTGTGGCAATCGTTGCTTATGAGGGATATTAGTAGGGGTGGCAACTGTTGAATATGAGGGATTATAGCAGTTTTGCAAAATGTTGTTTATGTGGCATTTATGATGGCGCGGTAGCTCAGTGGTTAGGGTGTTGGGCTATCAATCTGATGGTTGTGGGTTCAAATCCCAGGTCCACTGAAGTTACCAATGTGGGTTCTTGAGCAAGACCCTTAACCCTCATTGTTCCAGGAATGTTGTGATTAACCCTGTGTTCACCTTGGAAGTCGCTTTGGATAAAAGCGTCCAATAAATGACCAAATGTTTGGTCACCAAACACAGTGTCTGCGGTTTCCTCCCACAGTCCAAAAACAGGGATCAAGGTCAATTGAATTCTCCAAATTACCCCTTATAGAGTGTGTCTGTGTGTAAGTGTGTGTGAGTAAGTGTGCCTAGCGATAGATTGGCGCCTTGTCCTGGGTGTCTGCTCAGCGCCCGAGACCTTCTCCCCTGGATGGGCAATTGGAACCTTGGAAACCCTCCCCCCCCCATGACCCTAATAGAAGATAAAGCAGAAGATAATGGATGGATGGATGTTTATAAGGGCTTATAGCAGTTGGGTAAAGTAGCTCAGTGGTTTGGGTATTGGGATATCAATCTGAAGGTTGGCGATTCAAATCCCAGGTCCACTGAAGTTACCAGTGTGGGTCCTTGAGCAAGACCCTTAACCCTCATTGCTCCAGGAATGTTGTGATTAACCCTGTGCTCACCTTGTAAGTCGCTTTGGATAAAAGCGTCCAATAAATGACCAAATGTTTGGTCACCAAACACAGTGTCTGCGGTTTCCTCCCACAGTCCAAAAACAGGGATCAAGGTCAATTGAATTCTCCAAATTACCCCATGTAGAGTGTGTCTGTGTGTGTGTGTGTGTGTGTGTGTGTGTGTGAGTAAGTGTGCCCAGCGATAGATTGGCGCCTTGTCCTGGGTGTCTGCCCAGCGCCCGAGACCTTCTCCCCTGGATGGGCAATTGGAATCTTGTAACCCCCCTTCCATGACCCTAATAGAGGATAAAGCGGAAGATAATGGATGGATGGATGAATGTTTATAAGGGCTTATAGCAGTTGGGTAAAGTAGCTCAGTGGTTAGGGTGTTGGGTTATCAATCTGAAGGTTGGGGGTTCAAATCCCAGGTCCACTGAAGTTACCAGTGTGGGTCCTTGAGCAAGACCCTTAACCCTCATTGCTCCAGGAATGTTGTGATTAACCCTGTGCTCACCTTGTAAGTCGCTTTGGATAAAAGCGTCCAATAAATGACCAAATGTTTGGTCACCAAACACAGTGTCTGCGGTTTCCTCCCACAGTCCAAAAACATGGATCAAGGTCAATTGAATTCTCCAAATTACCCCTTATATAGTGTTTGTGTGTGTGGGTGTGTGTGAGTAAGTATGCCCAGCGATAGATTGGCGCCTTGTCCTGGGTGTCTGCCCAGCGCCCTAGACCTTCTCCCCTGGATGGGCAATTGGAACCTTGGAACACCCCCCCCCCCATGACCCTAATAGAAGATAAAGCGGAAGATAATGGATGGATGGATGTTTATAAGGGCTTATAGCAGTTGGGTAAGGTAGCTCAGTGGTTCGGATGTTGGGATATCAATCTGAAGGTTGGTGGTTCAAATCTCAGGTCCACTGAAGTTACCAATGTGGGTCCTTGAGCAAGAACCTTAACCCTCATTGCTCCAGGGATGTTGTGATTAACCCTGTGCTCACCTTGTAAGTCGCTTTGGATAAAAGTGTCTGCCAAATGTAACGAAAACGTAAATGTAGTTGTGGCAGGCAACACTTATGAGTAATTATGGCAGTTGTGGCAACCAAGGAAAGGCAACAGCAAATCAATATAAGGATAAAAGACTTTAAACATTTAGACTGTTCTAAACCACACAAGCTCAGATAACATGTACAAACATCACGATGCTCAGTTTCTGTGAGCAACATTTTGTTGACTGATGTATTGATAAACATCTCAGAGACGTTCTGCTGACTGGCTGACTGTCCTTGTTCTCTTATATGCCAAGTTTATCGCTTGAAAACTTTCAAATTCTTTTTTTTATTGTTAAAAAACAATTTTTTTTAAAAACTGAAGCTTATTTCATGCATCACACTGACGCGATTTCATACCAAGGTGTCAATTACTGTAGTCAGAACAAAAAGGGCACACTGTATCTAACCTGTTAAAGGAAAAAACCCAACAAGTTTAAACTGCACAGGACATGTCCACAGATACCTGCAGTTAAATAGAAACAAGACTGAGACTTGCATTGTTGCACCTGAGGATAAAATTCCGGGAATTAGGCAACACCTCACGGTTTTAACTCCATCCATCCATTATCTTCCACTTTATCCTATATCAGGGTCGCGGGGGGGTTCCCCATGCCCATCCAGGGGAGAAGGTTTCGGGCGTTGGGTAGATACACCCAGGACAGGGCGCCAATCTATCGATGGGCACACGCTCACTCACACAAACACACTCTATTTGGGGCAATTTGGAGAACTCAATTGACTTGATCCATGTTTTTGGACTGTGGGAGGAAACCGGAGAACCCGGAGGAAACCCTCGCGGACACGGGGAGAACATGGAAACTCCACCCAGATGGGGATTCGAACCGGGAATCCCTAGTGCTGAGAGGAGAACATGCCAACCACTAAGCCACCGTGCCGCCATGATATAGAATGTTATTTTATGTTCCCCATAAAATAACATTCTATGTTCCCCATGATCATCCAGGGGAGAACGTTTCGGGCGCTGGGCAGATTCGAACCAGAACAGGATACCAATCTATCACTGTGCACACACTCACTCACACAGACACACACAAACACACTCTATATGGGGCAATTTGGAGAACTCAAATGACTTGATCCATGTTTTTGGACTGTGGGAGGAAACCGGAGAACCTGGAGGAAATCCACGCGGACATGGGGAGAACATGGAAACTCCACCCAGATTGAGATTCGAACCAGGAATCCCTAGCGCTGAGGCGAACGTGCTAACAACTAAGCCACCGTGCCGCCCCGTTTTTAACTCCTTCAGTTAAAAATAGTCTTAGAAATCTGGGTGTTGTCTTTGATAGTTCCTTATCTTTTGACAGTCACTGTAAAACACTAGTCCATAACTGTTTTTATCATCTGAGAAATATTTCAAAGTTAAGATCTGTTGTGTTACAGAAGGAACTTGAGATGAAATAAAACTCCTGTCTTTTTAGCTGGATAAACAAATCCTCTTTGACACGTTTGCAGTCTGTGCAAAATGTTGCAGCAAGGCTGATAACCAAGACACACAGAACAGCACATAGAACTGCAGTTCTGGCTTCTCTAAACTGGCTCCTTGTATATTTCAGGAGTCATTTTCAAAGTCGCGAATCCCAATCTGGGTGGAGTTTCCATGTTCTCCCCGTGTCCAAGTGGGTTTCCTTCCACAGTCCAAAAACATGGATCAAGTCAATTGAGTTCTCCAAATTGCCCCATATAGTGTGTTTGTGTGAGTGAGTGTGTGCCCAGCGATAGATTGGCATCCTGACAGACACGGGGAGAAAATGGAACTCCACCCAGATGGGGATTCGAACCAGGAATCCCTAGCGCTGAGAGGCGAACGTGCTAACCACTAAGCCACCGTGCCGCCCATTTTTATATTCATTATATATATTGATTTTCTGCACTATTTAAAGCACTTTGTGATTTTAGATCTGTGAAAGGTTCTATATAAATAAAGTTTACTCTACTTACAGTTCACCAAAAACATTTCTAATAAAACCAGTTCAATCTTCGTTCCGCTTCAGCCTAAAGGTTTAATGACAATTCTCTCACTGGAAATGAAATAGGAATTTGTTTAAACACGGAGAAGCCCAGATATTGAATCAGGGATGACCTGGGAGCGCAGAAGATTCCTCTAATTTAATATCTTTCACAAAGCATTGAAGAAAATCCTAAGTGGTCGGCTCATCATTCGATTCACATGCTGCGAGCTAAATCAGTCGCTCTGTCCAGCTCTCGCTTATATAGAACCCCGTCTACACAGTGAATTAGGACTGTGTCGGTCTGTCAGAAACATCCATCCAGCCATCATCTTCCTCTTTATCCTGACATAGGCTCGCGGCGGGGTTCCCTATGGTCATCCTGAGGATACACCCAGTACAGGGCACCAATCCATCACACACTCCACCCAGATTGGGATTCGAACCGGGAATCCCTAGCGCTGAGAGGAGAACGTGCTAACCACTAAGCCACCATGCCACCCCACAGATATATCCTCCATCCTTAATTCAGCATGGAAAGATTTGATTTAAGGTGTGAATTTAAGAGGGAGGGACAAAGGCAGGTCCAGTCATGTAATCTGAGATCAGGGAGGGAATCTCGTTTATCATGGAGTAATGAGACAGTCTGAATAAATGTCTGCACAGTAGAACAAGAGACGTACAATTTATCTAAATACACATCGGAATGCCTGTCTAATAAATCAGCACAATGCACAGATCTACTCAAGATACCGAAGCTGATACGGCTAAATTAAAAACAGCAAATAAATCTATTACTGTGTGATTTTGTTTTTGATTTTTATTTCACTGTAATGCGACTGGCAAATGGTGGTTTAGTGGTTAACACGTCCGCCTCTCAGCGCTAGGGATTCCCGGTTTAAATCCCCATCATTGAATAATGATTGGATTTCAACCACAAAAAAAAACTAACAAAAAAAACATGGGCGGCACGGCGGCTTAGTGGTTTAGCATGTTCTCCTCTCAGCACTAGGGATTCCCAAACTGGGAATCACAATCCGGGTGGAGTTTGCATGTCCTCCCCCATGTCCGTGTGGGTTTCCTCCGGGTTCTCCAGTCTCCTCCCACAGTCCAAAAAAAACATGGATCCAAGATCAATTGAGTTCTCCAAAATTGCCCCATATAGAGTGTATATGCGTGCCCTGTGATAGATTGCCCCCCCTGTCCTGGGTGAATCTGCCCAGCGCCCCGAAACGTTCTCCCTCTGGATGGGCATGGAGAACACTCCCCCCCCCCCCGCGACCCCAATAGAGGACAAAGCGGAATGATAATGGATGGATGGATGTTTAATTGATCTTTAAAAAATTAATAATAATAATTGATTTATAAAGGGTGGCACGGTGGCTTAGTGGTTAGCACGTCCGCCTCTCAGCACTAATTCCCGGTTAGTTTCCCGGTTCGAATCCCCATCTGGGATTTTCCATGTTCTCCCCATGTCCGCATGGGTTTCCTCCGGGTTCTTCGGTTTCCTCCCACAGTCCAAAAACATGGATCAAGTCAATTGAGTTCTCCAAATTGCCCCGTATAGAGTGTGTTTGTGTGAGTGAGTGTGTGCCCAGCGATGGATTGGCGCCCTTTCCTGGGTCTATCTGTCCTGCGCCCGAAACATTCTCCCCTGGATGGGCATGGGGAACCCCACCGCGACTCTAATAGAGGACAAAGCGGAAGATGATGGATGAATGAATGAATGAATGAATAAATGTAATGCGACTGTCAAGGAAAACATTTAAGTTCAAGTAGCTGTTTCTATAGTGCTTTTTACAATAGAACATTGTTACAACAGCTTTACAATGTTAAAAGACTGAAACTCTCAAAGTGTATATATATATATATATATATATACACACACACACACTAATATATACACTAACACTAAAGTGTATATATGTCAGAAAGCTCGTTCTTCCCCAAATGTGAGCAGCTACGCAGACAATAGCGTACGCCGCTCGCGCCTAGTGAGCGCTTCCCGGGTACTGGCTACGCGTGGAACAGTGCGTACGCAGGCCCAAACGGAGGGAACACGCTCCCACGAGTGCGACCTGCGCAGAGCTATTTCGCAGTGACTCACCGTGGCAGAACGCGGAAGGAGAAGTCCAGAAACACCGAAATTACCAAACCAGAAAGTCCAGAAAAACCAAACCGAATTTATTAAAACCTGGTGACGGAACACCAACAAAAAGGGGGAACAAACGAACAAACTAACATTTGGTAGGATAACCACAAAACAAAGACGTGCACTGACTTGAGGGAAAATGGACACTAAATAACAACCCAACTAATCATGTGCACAAAACAAACCAATCACCCCGCTGAGACAATTAAAAACCAAACGAGGCACAGGTGCCCCAGGCATCTGTTACAATATATATATATATATACACATCCATTATCTTCCGCTTTATCCTATATTAGGGTCGCAGTGGGGTTCCTCATGCCCATCCAGGGGAGAACGTTTCAGGCGCTGGGCAGATACACCCAGGACAGGGGGCCAATCCATCGCTGGGCACACACTCTCTCACACAGACACACTCTATATGGGGCAATTTGGAGAATTCAGTTGACTTGATCCATGTTTTTGGACTGTGGGAGGAAACCGGAGAACCCGGAGGAAACCCACGCGGACATGGGGAGAACATGGACCCCCCCCCAGCGACCCTAGTAGAGAATAAAGCAGAATATAATGGATGGATGGAAAACCTGTGATAAATAGCAAGGGACGACTGTACATTTCATTGTCCTCGCTCCATATAAAGTAGTGGATGATCAGTGGACGAGCATACACACACACACACACATACACACACACACACACACACACACACACACACACACACACACACACACACACACACACAGAAATCCAGTAACACTACTGCTGGTGCACATTGCCACTGTGATTAGGTTCAGAGCACTGATTTCATGCTTTGCCAGGTTTGCGTGCAGCTTCATTCCCGCCCAATTCCCTGTGACATGACTCTTTATAGTGCTACCACACAATGGCTTCCTGAACCGTTATCTCAAACAGCACAGCAGGTTCCTCAGAGCTGCTATCTTCAGTGTGTAGATTTTCATTCCAACTAGATTCAAACCTCATCTAATTTCATTTGTTCGATTGTGTGGGGAGTTGCAGCAGGTGTAGCTATGTGTGAGACTGCAGCCTCTAACTACAAAAAAAATCAACAAAAAATTATCTAGAGATTATTATATTCTAATATACAGTACCAGTCAAAAGTTTGGACACGCCCTCTTCTTGCTCCATGGTCCATTTCCTCCACTTATCACATAGATGGACTTTGTAGTTTTACAATTACAGACTGTAGTCCATCTGTGGTCTTTGTTTTTGTTAGTCCCCTGTTGGTTCTCTGTTAGTCAGGAGCATCACAGAACAGGTATCATTTGGGGATTGTTTCTTGTCAGTTCTTCAGTTACACTGATGTGGTGAGGGGGTTTTAGTGCAGCAGTGCTGCTGTAGTTTCATATAAACATCTCAGTGACACTGCCGGGATAGGAACAATGCACCAAATAAATATTACCTGCTCTATGGTGCTACTATTGGGGTTCTGACCATTAAAACAGAGTGCAGTGTCCACAGTAAGTACATTAGTCTAAAAACAGAACTACAAAGTCCATCTTTACAGTAAGTGGAACTGAGAACATAGAAAAAAAGAAGGTGCATCCAAACTTTTGACTGTTATTGTATATATTGACTCACTTATTTACACAGAAAGTAACTAACTTGAAAAGTTACACACTTCATTCATTCATTATCTTCCGCTTTATCCTCTAGTAGGGTCGTGGGGGGGGTTCCCCATGCCCATCCAGGGGAGAACGTTTCGGGCGCTGGGCAGATACACCCAGGACAGGGCGCCAATCCATCGCTGGGCACACACTCACACACACACACACACACACACACACACACACACTCTATATGGGGCAATTTGGAGAATTCAATTGACTCGATCCATGTTTTTGGACTGTGGGAGGAAACCGGAGAACCCGGAGGAAACCCACGCGGACACGGGGAGAACATGGAAACTCCACCCAGATGGGGATTCGAACTGGGAATCCCTAGTGCTGAGAGGAGAACATGCTAACCACTAAGCCACCGTGCCGCCTGTTACACACTTCAGTTATGACAAAAATGGTGAACAGGGGTTTGTGCTTTGGACAAACGAAAGACACAGGAAACTGAACAAGCTTTCGGAAACATTTTTTAAAAAATGTAGAAGGTGTCAATGAAACCTGCATGTCCAAAAATGGATATTACAAACTCGGTATGGAAGCTCAGTGGTTACGGTGTTGGTCTATCAATCAGAAGGTTGTGGGCATAAATCCCAGGTTTTAAATCCTTATTGTTTTGGGGGTGGCAGCACGGTGGCTTAGTGGTTAGCATGTTCTCCTCTTAGCTCTAGGGATTCCCGGTTCGAATCCCAATCTGGGTGGAGTTTCCATGTTTTCCCCGTGTCCGCGTGGGTTTCCTCCGGGTTCTCCGGTTTCCTCCCACAGTCCAAAAACATGGATCAAGTTAATTGAGTTCTCTAAATTGCCCCATATAGAGTGTGTTTGAGTATGTGAGTGTGTGCCCAGCGATGGATTGGCACACTGTCCTGGGTGTATCTGCCCAGCGCCCGAGACGTTCTCCCCTGGATGGGCATGGGGAACCACCACCACCGCGACCCTAATAGAGGATAAAGTGGGAGATAATGAATGAATGAATGTTTTGGGGGTCAAGTTGGTACACCTGTAAATCACTTTGAATAAAAGTGTCTGCTAAATGATCTCAATGTAATGATTTACAAATAAAAATGATTTAAACTTTATCTGGGGCAGCACGGTGGCTTAGTGGTTAGCATGTTCACCTCTCAGCGATAGGGATTCCCGGTTCGAATCCCAATCTGGGTGGAGCTTCCATGTTCTCCGTGTGGGTTTCCTCCGGGTTCTCCGGTTTCCTCCCACAGTCCAAATTGCCCCATATAGAGTGTGTTTGTGTGAGTGAGTGTGTGCCCAGCGATAGAATGGCGCCCTGTCCTGGGTGTATCTGCCCAGTGCCTGAGACGTTCTCCCCTGGATGGGCTTGGGGAACCCCCCCGTGACCCTAATAGAGGATAAAGCGGAAGATAATGGATGGATAGATACACTTTATATTTTATTGAACAGGTTAAATTTAAAACTACAAAAGGACTTGATGATGCTGCAGTTCAGGGTGTGGCTGCCTAACATTCTGACTCCAGTTGTGTTGTTTGTTCTCTCACTTACACATCACTTTGGATAAAAGTGTCTACAAAATGACAAAACATAAAACGTTATGCAGATGAAGATATATATATATATATATATATATATATATATATATATATATATTTTTTTTTTTTTTTTTTTTTGGATATAATGACAGTTCACAACTATATTCCCTTCAATCAGAAAAAGGTTTTCGATCTTATCCTAACCTTCTCATTTACTTACGTCAGACAGCATGGATGTAAACCTGATTACTCAGTTGCCCCATACAGATAACACTCAGTGATAAGTGAAAATGTAAAACCCTGAGAACAAAGAATAAAAAGTGACTGAACTGAAGGTGACTCACTCAGGATGTTCATCCTAAATGGAATTTTAAATGAAGGCTCTGAGGAGGTAAAGTGTCAAACTTCACAATGAAAATCCCCCCTGACGCCGCTGTGTACAACAATGACAAACTGAAGTCACCCCAACAGATTAAAGCACACAGGATGCAGCCTTAAATATCTAATATGTATTAAAACACTGGGCCAAAGTTTAGCAATCGTGCCCCACTCAGCTCGATTAAGGGCACATCAGTGTGCGTGTATGTGTATACAGTATATATATATATATGTCCATCCATTATCTTCTGCTTCATCCTATACTAGGATCGTGGGGGGGTTCCCCATGCCCATCCAGGGACGAACGTCTCGGGCGCTGGGCGGATACACCCAGGACAGGGAGCCAATGCGTTCCTGGGCACACACTCACTCACACAAACACACTCTATATGGGATAATTTGGAGAACTCAATTGACTTGATCCATGTTTTTGGACTGTGGGAGGAAACCGGAGAACCCGGAGGAAACCCACGCAGACACGGGGAGAACATGGAAACTCCACCCAGATTGGGATTTGAACTGGGAATCCCTAGTGCTGAGAGGAGAACCACTAAGCCACAGTGCCGCCCTTATATTTATATATATACATATATATATATATAGGGTGGCACGGTGGCTTAGTGGTTAGCAAGTTCGCCTCGTTCTCCCCGTGTCCGTGTGGGTTTCCTCCGGGTTCTCCGGTTTCCTCCCACAGTCCAAAAACATGGATCAAGTCAATTGAGTTCTCCAAATTGCCCCATATAGAGTGTGAGTGAGTGTGTGCCCAGCGATAGATTGGCGCCCTGTCCTGGGTGTATCTGCCCAGCGCCTGAAACGTTCTCCCCTTGATGGGCATGGGGAACCCCCCCGCAACCCTAATAGAGGATAAAGCGAAAAGATAATGGATGGATGGATATATATATATATATATATATATATATATATATATATATATATATTAGTGAAAACAACATAAACACATGTCTTCCCATCTTTCCCAATCCCCAGTTTCAAAATTTTGAGGACTTGCCCCAAAGTGTTTTAGTAATCTCGCTTGGCTGAAGCAACACAGCAGCACTTCATGCAAAATATAAACCATGGCACTGCTCAGCAGACATTAGGTAACATCTCCCTCTAACTCCCTTAACAAGGCTACACCATATTAACCATCACCATCATCTTTTTAAAAAGTCAACTGGAACTCCACAGGGAGCCATTACTCTCAGTGTGAAATAACATTCGGCTTCTTTCATTGTTACGGTTGCAAAGATAGGCTGAATTTGAACACTTTGAATCTTTGCTGTTCTGTTAAGCTGAGCTAATTGCCATCAAGGGTGCAAGCCTCCATTGTTCCTTTCACATCAGAGCTTATCTTAAAAAGAAATGAATATTTATGAACTGAAACGTGTTCCTACTCGAGCTTTAGTAAATGATATGCTTTTAACACTGACTTTGCATTTGACTGAGATGCTATAATTAATCCGTTAATTGTTGTGCAAGTGGTAATCACCAGCCTCGGCTGAGAACGGAGCTTCACGAACAGCTTTTCTTTCACAGTGCTGTGCATGAATTTAATGTCGTGATGGGAAAATCCGCATTTGTCCAACATTCATCCATCCATCCATCCATTATCTTCTGCTGTATCCTCCACTAGGGATGCAGGGGGTTCCCCATGCCCATCCAGGGGAGAACATTTCGGGCGCTGGGCAGATACACCCAGGACAGGGTGCCAATCCATTGCTGGTTACACACTCACTCACACAGGCAATTTGGAGCATTCAATTGACCTTGATCCATGTTTTTGGACTGTGGGAGGAAACCGGAGAACCCAGAGGAAACCCACGTGGACACAGGGAGAACATGGAAACTCCACCCAGATTGGGATTCGAACCGGGAATCCCTAGTGCTGAGAGGAGAACATGCTAACCACCAAGCCACCGTGCCGCCCTTCCTGTATATTGTATTGTATTTATTTTACCCAGATACACCCAGAACAGAGCACCAATATATCTACACACTCACTCACACAAACACACTCTATATGGGGCAATTTGGAGAATTCAATTGACCTTGATCCATGTTTTTGGACTGTGGGAGGAAACTGGAGAACCCGGAGGAAACCCACGCAGACACGGGGAGAACATGGAAACTCCACCCAGATTGGGATTCGAACCAGGAATCCCTAGCACTGAGAGGAGAACATGCTAACCACTAAGCCACCGTGCCACCCTTCCTGTATATTGTATTGTATTTATTTTACCCAGATACACCCAGAACAGAGCACCAATATATCTACACACTCACTCACACAAACACACTCTATATTGGGTAATTTGGAGCATTCAATTGACCTTGATCCATGTGTTTGGACTGTGGGAGGAAACCAGAGAACCCATGTTCTCCCACGCAGACACGGGGAGAACATGGAAACTCCACCCAGATTGGGATTCAAACCGGGAACCCCTAGTGCTGAGAGGAGAACATGCCAACCACTAAGCCACCATGCCACCTTGTCAAGTATTCAGTAGGTTTGAATTTCTGGCGTCCATCTTGACTTTGAAACTTCTGAGAGCACATGCAGAACCAAACTACACACGAACTGTTGCTTTCCTTTCAGTGACTTCAGGTGAGTGCTGCAGGTCGTGGGTTAATATCGCTGAACACAAGTGTGCAAGGTGTAAAGAACCGCACCACTCCTCCACAGTGCATTCAGGCTCACACCACAATGAAGCGACTGAGGGGGCAGTTAAAAATGGCTGAGGACACATTTTTTATGTAAGAAAACAAGAGGTTAGCATCCTGTTATGCCTACTTCTGAATTTCTTTCATCATGTGGGTGGCAACAGACTTTAGTTTGACTGTGCAAACAATCTCCTATCCTACATCTTTCCATTTGGTAGGGCAACACAGTCATATTATTAAATATCAAAACAAGAGTTTTATACAATGCAGTTAAAAAATAGTTTTTTTTCATATTTAAACCTTTGATAAATAAACTAAGATACTAAAAAAGAAAATGGTTACACTTTAAAAAAATTTTCCATTATTCATAATGCATTATAAATGCATTCAAAAAGCTTTATAAAGTGTTCATAATGCTTTATACCAATTTCTTACAACACGGATGTTCATAATCATACTCATGAAGTGTTAACAATATTCCATAAGTATTTTTATAAAACAGGTAGTTCCAGGGATGGCACGGTGGCTTAGTGGTTAGCATGTTCTCCTCTCATCGCTAGGGATTTCCGGTTCGAATCCCACTCGAATCCCAGGATTACTACAAAGATAAACTCTAAGGAACATATTCACCATATAGTTTTAAAAAACAACAATAAACTAACGCAAAACTGGCACAACTACTTATTTAAAATGTCAAATATACTGTTTTAATGGCAAAATATTGGTGACACCAAATATTGAACTTTTGTTTCCTTTTTATTTGTGTTTTTATTGAGTTTTAGCTTTATATGTGCCACCTAGGGCGGCATTGGTGGTTTAGAGGTTAGCACTAAACTAGTGGTTAGAACCAACTTTAGTGGTTTGCCTCTCAGCGCTAGGGATTCCCAGTTCGAATCCCAATCTGGGTGGAGTTTCCATGTTCTCCCCGTGTCCGTGTGGATATCTTCCGGGTTCTCTGGTTTCCTCCCACAGTCCAAAAAACATGGATCAAAGTCAATTGAATTCTGCAAATTGCCCCATATTGCCCCAATTGGCGCCCTGGCCTGAGTTCGGCCCAGCGGCCGAAATGTTCTCCCCTGGATGGGCATGGGGAGCCCAGCGGTCAACATTTGTTTGAAAACTGGTTTATTAATTAGGGAATTAATAAAAAAGGTTGTGCATTAGTGTGAATAAATAAATAAAATCACGAAAAAGAGGATTTACTCAAAATAATGCATGCCTCTCGTATTTATACATAGAAATATGTATCTAAGTGTTACCAAGAATTTTAAAATGGTTTTATAATTAATGTCAAAAGAACGTGTCAAGATCAATCATCAGTGGCTCAATAAATGATGGGTCCTGGATCACGGCTGGAGCAGAGGTTGTGAGAGAATTGACACAACTTGCAAAGAGTTATAACCTGAATTTTAAATATTCAATTTAAAGAGAGAGACAAAGAGAGTGAGAGAGAGCGAGAGAGTGAGAAAGAGCAAGAGAGCGAGAGACTGAGAGAGAGAGAGAGATCGAGAGAGAGAGAGAGAGACTGAGAGAGAGATCGAGATCGAGAGAGAGAGAGATAGAGAGAGAGAGATCGAGATCGAGAGAGATAGAGAGAGAGAGAGAGAGAGAGAGACTGAGAGAGAGATTGAGAGAGATTGAGAGAGAGAGAGACTGAGAGAGAGATCAAGATCGAGAGAGAGAGACTGAGGGAGAGATTGTGAGAGAGAGAGAGAGAGAGAGAGAGACTGAGAGAGTGATTGAGAGAGATTGAGAGAGAGAGAGAGAGAGAGAGAGAGAGAGAGACTGAGAGAGAGATCGAGAGAGAGAGAGAGAGAGAGAGAGAGACACAGAGAGAGACTGAGAGAGAGATTGAGAGAGATTGAGAGAGAGAGAGAGAGAGAGAGACTGAGAGAGAGATCGAGAGAGATTGAGAGAGAGAGAGAGAGAGAGACTGAGAGAGTGATTGAGAGAGAGACTGAGAGAGAGATCGAGAGAGATTGAGAGAGAGAGAGACTGAGAGAGAGAGAGAGAGAGAGAGAGAGAGAGAGACTGAGAGAGAGATCAAGAGAGATTGAGAGAGAGAGAGAGAGACTGAGAGAGAGATCGAGAGAGATTGAGAGAGAGAGAGAGAGAGAGACTGAGAGAGTGATTGAGAGAGAGACTGAGAGAGAGATCGAGAGAGATTGAGAGAGAGAGAGGCTGAGAGAGAGAGAGAGAGAGAGAGAGAGAGAGAGAGACTGAGAGAGAGATCAAGAGAGATTGAGAGAGAGAGAGAGAGACTGAGAGAGTGATTGAGAGAGATTGAGAGAGAGATCAAGAGAGATTGAGAGAGAGAGAGACTGAGAGAGAGATCGAGAGAGATTGAGAGAGAGACTGAGAGAGAGAGACAGAGAGAGAGACAGAGTCTGGCAAACTTTCAGGACACAGTGATAAGCACGGTGATAAGCACAGTCACCTGAACTCAGTCAACAAGTTTAATGTTTAGATATTTCATAAAATTAGCATTTTCCAGAAACTCTGATTTCATATTTATTTTGCATAATAGCAATGTCTCCAAACACACAGCCAAAATCAGTTTCAGCTAAAAGAAGAACTGCAAAACAGTCTGGCAACAGATGGCGTGGCTTACACTCAGCCCTGATCTTAACATCTTTGATTTAGAAGCAAATGACAGCGAGAGCCAAAGTCTTTGGAAGAACAGTGTTCTGCAACACACAAGACTTGGAACAGCGCAGCAGCCAGAGAGCCTCTAACACAGCAGAGCAGCAAATCTAAACTAATTCAGACTGTTTTAATAGTAATAATATTCATAAATATGTATATATATATATATATATGGCGGCACATGGCTTAGTGATTAGCATGTTCTCCTCTCAGCACTAGGGATTCCCGGTTCAAATCCCAATCTGGGTGGAGTTTCCATGTTCTCCCCGTGTCTGTGTGGGTTTCCTCCGGGTTCTCCGGTTTCCTCCCACAGTCTAAAAACATGGATCAAGGTCAATTGAATTCTCCAAATTGCCCCATATAGAGTGTGTCTGTGTGAGTGAGTGTGTGCCCAGCAATAGACTGGCGCCCTGTCCTGGGTGTATCTGCCCAGTGCCCAAAATGTTCTCCCCTGGATGGGCATGGGGAACCCCTGCCCCCACCGCAACCCTAGTAGAGGATAAAGCAGAAGATAATGGATGGATGAATATATATATAATATTTCTTTTTTTTGACTGCAGTTTTTAATTATCTTTACTAATAAATTATATCATTAATTTCATGTAAAGAAAATAAAGACAGAAATCAGGGTTCTGTCCGTCAGAACTGAGTGTGTTAGATCTATTCATGTGTTCAATCAGCTGGTCAAATTTCATTTGGAATACTTTGTAAATGTCATCACTGCCATGTGCCCAGTGGTGCTCGGCACTGAATGTGCAACGAAGGTAACCATGGCAACCCAGTGGCGCAGACCCATCCTATTTTATCCTACAATACTCATTCATTCATTCATCATCTCCCGCTTTATCCTCTATTAGGGTCGTGGTGGGGTTCCCCATGCCCATCCAGGGGAGAACTTCTCAGGCGCTGGGCAGATAGACCCAGGACAGGGCGCCAATCCATCGCTGGGCACACACTCACTCACACAGACACACTCTATAGGGGGCAATTTTTGAGAATTCAATTGACTTGATCCATGTTTTTGGACTGTTGGAGGAAACCGGAGAACCCGGAGGAAACCCACGCGGACACGGGGAGAACATGGAAACTCCACCCAGATTGGGATTCGAACCGGGAATCCCTAGCGCTGAGAGGAGAACGTGCTAACCACTAAGCCACCGTGCCGCCCATCCTACAATACTGTACAATACAATTCAGATCAAACACTTTAACCTAAAAAGTAGATTCTTTGAATCAAATGTGCATTCTCAATTTATTTGATCCATTTTGTTGTAAATGAATGTTTGCTGTTTTGCACTGACCTGATAGACAATCCAAGACGATTAGTCTGATAAAACTTTACTTTTAGGTTTTTGCAAAATGACAAATCATGTCTACAATATTCAGAACTCACTTAAATGTACAGAATTCTGTGGAATCGACTTAAAATTCAGAGTGGGAGGCAAGACGAATGGATTCGTTGACAGAGACATTATTCCCACAGATCTAAAACAACTGTAAGTATATGATTGTTCATTTTTTCACCTTTAAAATCTGAATAAAGGTGAGTAGGCTGAGATGTCGGGTTTAAGGCTTTTAAAAGTTTAGAAATAATGACATATGTGACAAATACACCACCTAACGTTTCAGATCCAACCGCAGCTTCCAGTGAGATATTTAATTATATTGTTTAATTGAGCAATTTTTTATTAATATTTTATTATATAGTGGTTGGGGCAGCACGGTGGTTTAGTGGTTAGCATGTTCTCCTCTCAGCACTGGAGATCCAGATTCAAATCCTGATCTGGGTGGAGTTTCCATGTTCTCCCCGTGTCTTTGAGGGTTTTCTCCAGCTTCTCTGGTTTCCTCCCACTGTCCAAAAACATGGATTCAAGGTAAACTGAATGCTCTAAATTGCCCCATGTAGAGTGTGTTTGTGTGTGTCTGTGTGAGTGAGTGTGTGCCCAGCGATAGATTGGCGCTCTGTCCTGGGTGTATCTGCCCAGCGCCAGAAACGTTCTCCTCTGGATGGCAGGGAAAACAAAGAATTATAGATATGCTGACGAAGGACATGCAGGGGTTTGGGGTGAGGGAGAAGAGTAGTTATGATTGGACGAAATGGAGAACATTGATTGTCTATAGTGACCCCTAATGGAAACAGTGGGAAGTTACTGTTTATATACATTAATTTATATTAATATATTCATTCATTCATTCATTATCTCCCACTTTATCCTCTATTATGGTCGTAGTGGGGTTCCCCATGCCCATTCAGGGGAGAACGTTTCAGGACAACCCAGGACAGCGCGCCAATCCATCGCTGGGCACACACTCACTCACTCACACAGACACACTCTACATGGGGCAATTTTTGGAGTATTTAATTGACTTGATCCATGTTTTTGGACTGTGGGAGGAAACCGGAGAACCCGGAGGAAACCCACGCAGACACGGGGAGAACATGGAAACTCCACCCAGATGGGGATTCGAACCGGGAATCCCTAGCACTGAGAGGCGAACGTGCTAACCACTAAGCCACCGTACCGCCTATATTAATTTAAATAATGATTATTTTTCCATCATCCAACCACGATCAGGCATTCGTATGTTTGTGGATAAGGAACCAGCCTTGCGATCTGAAAGCCCTGGTTCGGTTCCCAGTCCCACCAAGTACTATGGATGACTTGTCCTTGGGAAAGGCATCTAACCCCAATTGCTCCCCATGTACAGGGCTAGGGCTGCCCACCAATTCAGGCACATGTGCTGACGTCATCAGTGTGTATATGTGTGTGGTTCACTGCACAGATGGGTTAAATGTGGAGGGCAAATTGCTCTGTGTGAAAGTACAGTAGGCCAAATAGATCATTATCACTTTTATCCCCATGAGACGATTTGGAACTGGACATAAAGTTCTGAGTAACAGTTTATTAAACCAAACGGGGAGGCCGTAAGCCAATAAATCCTCACGGAAGGCGTAACCCGCGGTGAAAATGATCGCCGACGTCGTCCCGGGAGAATATCCACAAAAACAGTCAGTAGCAAACATAAACCGGAAAAAAATCGGCTTGAGAACGGTCGCCGACGCCGAAAGAGCGAAGAGCAGAAATCCACCAGGAGAACGAGAGCTAAACCAAACAGTGAGCGCCATGAACCAACGCGAAGAACGGAAGCCGAGAAGGGACTTAAATAGGAGAAAGGGCGGGAAAGGAAAAGGGAGCAGGTGATCAGAACTCCGGTGATGGTGAACGGTGAGAGGAATTAATAGAATCCTCAGGTAAGTTAGTGGAAGGTGAAGCAGCAAGTTCAAGTTCAAGTTCAAGTTCAAGTTCTTTATTTATTTATATAGCGCTTTTTACACCAGGGCGGGACGGTGGCTTAGTGGTTAGCACGTTCACCTCTCAGCGCTAGGTATTCCCGGTTCAAATTCCAATCTGGGTGAAGTTTCCATGTCCTCCCCATGTCCCCATGGGTTTCCACAGGGTTCTCCGGTTTCCTCCCACAGTCCACAAACATGGAAGTCAATTGTTCATTCATTCATCCATCCATTATCTTCCGCTTTATCCTCTATTAGGGTCACGGGGGGGTTCCCCATGCCCATCCAGGGGAGAACGTCTCGGGCGCTGGGCAGATACACCCAGGACAGGGCGCCAATCTATCGCTGGGCACACACTCACACACACAGACACGCACACAAACACACTCTACATGGGGCAATTTGGAGAACTCAATTGACTTGATCTATGTTTTTGGACTGTGGGAGGAAACCAGAGAACCCGGAGGAAACCCACGCAGACACGGGGAGAACATGGAAACTCCACCCAGATGGGGATTCGAACTGGGAATCCCTAGCGCTGAGAGGCGAATGTGCTAACCACTAAGCCACCGTGCCACCGGTATGACACCCCAGCTGATGAGAATAATGTTGAGTATAAGTATAAGTGTATTTTGCAGAACCTTAGTCTAAGAATGTTGCAAGAAACACAAAAAGTGACCATGGCTTTTATTATTGTAACTTGGAAACCCCTAGATCAAGTAAGACAGAGAGATTTGCCCCCAAGGTCAGACTTAAAGGACGTGGCTGTTCCGCTGTTCAGACAGTACAGCAGTTTATCAACGGACAGTCACCGAGAGATGGTTTTTCTCTTTTCTAATTTAGAATGCTGGGTGTCATCAGTACCACCACAAGAACACACTCTGTCTCTCTCACTTTCTCTCTCACTCACACACACACACACACACACATACACACCACACAGAATTACCACAAATCAGAAGCCATCTCCCATCTAAGCCACAATCAGCGACAAAGACAGAGAGGAAACCCAGAAAAGCATGTGAGAGCGAATCTAAGAGGATTAGGGCTGAAGAAAAATCAATCCCGAGACTCTGACAAGTGTGAGGATAAATCAACTGAATACTCAGCATTACCATCAGACAGAAACTGGCCTGTAAAATATTGATTCAGTATTGGATTGGATTTGACTTGTTCTCCAAACCAATCCACTGATGAATGTTCTATGCACGGGGATTTACAGCTGCACAACATAACGATATGAGTTCCACACTAAACCCATCACTGCCTCTGCTACCTCTAAGACACCTGTAAATAAATTATTAGACAAAACTATTTTATTAATAGAATGGCTTGCGATAAAACATTGACTAAAATCTAGCCATGGTTCCTTGGCGTCTGTTGGCATTCTATGACTGGCTTAAATCGGTAAGTCTTGGAAAAATAGCATCCATGGGGACATTTGAAGTGTTTCTTTGAAAGCTCCTCAAATCCTTAACCATAAATTGTATGCGTTTCTCTCCCAATAAAAAGGGCATCTTTAAAACATGGGGTATGTCTGTTTGTTTACCTAGATTACATGATGTGAGGTCATTTAGCAGATGCTTTTATCCAAATCGACTTGCAAATATCAACCCTGGAGCAATGAAGGTTAAGGGCCTGCTTAAGGATCCCCATTGGTAACTTCAGTGGACATGGGATTTGAACCTACAAACTTTAGATTGATAGTCCAATTACTTAACCACTGAGCTACCGCACTCTGGTGGGTAGGTGGCACATCCATTTCCCATTATCTTCCACTTTATCCTCTATTAGGGTCGTGGGGGGGTTCCCCATGCCCATCAATGGGAGAACGTTTTGGGTGCTGGGCAGATACACCCAGGACAGGGCGCCAATCTATCGCTGGGCACACACTCACTCACACAAACACACTCTATATGGTGCAAATTGGAGAATTCAGTTGACCTTCAACCATATTTTTGGATTGTGGGAGGAAACCGGAGAACCCGGAGGAAACCCACATGGACACTGGGAGAATATGGAAACTTTACCCAGATTGGGATTCGAACCGGGAATCCCTAGTGTTGAGAGGCGAACGTGCTAACCACCCTAGGTGGCACATATAAAGCTAAAACTCAATAAAAACACAAATCAAAAGGAAACAAAAGTTCAATATTTGGTGTCACCAATATTTTGCCATTAAAACAGTATATTTGACATTTTAAATAAGTAGTTGTGCCAGGGCGGCACGGTGGCTTAGTGGTTAGCACGTTCACCTCTCAGCACTAGGGATTCCCGGTTCGAATCCCCATCTGGGTGGAGTTTCCATGTTCTCCCCGTGTCTGCGTGGGTTTCCTCCGGGTTCTCCGGTTTCCTCCCACAGTCCAAAAACATGGATCAAGTCAATTGAATTCTCAAAAAAAAAATTGCCCCATATAGAGTGTGTCTGTGTGAGTGAGTGTGTGCCCAGCGATGGATTGGCGCCCTGTCCTGGGTCTATCTGCCCAGCGCCCGAGACGTTCTCCCCTGGGCATGGGGAACCCAACCACGACCCTAATAGAGGATAAAGCGGGAGATAATGAATGAATGAAAGGACAGTTGTGCCAGTTTTGCGTTCATTTGTTGTTTTTTAAAGCTATATGGTGAGTAGGTTCTTTAGAGTCTATCTTTGTAGTAATCCCAGACCTAAATCAATAATACTGACATCTGGGTTCTGTTATCTGGTGCAGAAATCTTTTTTTTACTGATGTGAAGGTCTCGCTCATACGCCGTCATGCGGTCTGATTTCATGGTGTAGTCAGATGTCTTCATGATATCCACAATAAATCTATCAAGATGCACTTAACTGAAACTGATACATTTATTTAGTCCCTCACCCAGAACACTGGGCAGACTCGAATGAAACCCAATACAAAACAACTCTCTAAACACAATGTTTTCTCACAAAAATAATGACTTGGATTATTTTGTCCACTACACAGCAAAAAGTCCAGTGTTAAATCAACTCCCATAGAGTTCCGTTTAACACCTGGTTATAGGTTTTTATAACGGATCAAACTCTGTGACCAAAGATGGACAACATTGCTACAAATAAATTGTGTGTCTGTGTCTGTGTGTCTGGTAAAAAGTTTGGAAATGCTATTTCACCTCCTTCCTGTTATCCGATTAAGCTGAATCTTTGCACAATTGTTCTTCGTCGATGACAACACATAAATCAATTTTTAAAAATTACAAACTAATTAAGACATTTGTCGTAATTGATTAATTATGTTTTCTTTGGATAAATTGCCCATTTTGTACTTAATTTTCTAAATTTTTATACTTCACAGGCAAAACTAATTAAGGATAAAGTAATTAAACATGATAAAGGGGTGCATTAAAAAAAATAATAATAATAAATAAAAAAAAAAATAAATAAATAAATATATATATATATATATAATTTTTTTTTTTTTTTTTTTTTTTTTTGCTTGTTTTACATTTATAGACAATTGCAGACAATTATAGACAACTGCATGGGCGTCACGGTGGCTTAGTGGTTAGCAGGTTCTCCTCGTTCGGTTCCCGGTTCGAATCCCCATCTGGGTGGAGTTTCCATGTTCTCCCCGTGTCCGCGTGGGTTTCCTCCGGGTTCTCCGGTTTCCTCCCACAGTCCAAAAACATGGCTCAAGATCAAATGAATTCTCCAAATTGCCCCATATAGAGTATGTCTGTGTGAGTGAGTGTGTGCCCAGCGATGGATTGGCGCCCTGTCCTGGGTGTATCTGCCCGTCGCCCGAGACATTCTCCCCTGGATGGGCATGGGGAACTCCCCGCAACCCTAATAGAGGATAAAGCGGGAGATAATGGATGGATGGACAATTGCTGCTAAGACATAAGTCGCAATTTGATGTATAAGCGGTGTCTTAATGTAAGACAGAGTAACTAAGGCTCATTCGATTTGTTACTCTGTGGTAGTACTTGGCTTTTTGTACTTGGTCTTTTTGTACAGCCCAAAAGCCGAAGTGGACTATATTAAAATCCATCCCTCCTGTGGCTTAAGAGGCTAGCTAAGCTAACAGATCACTTTTACTGCTAATGTAAATATTAGCAAAAGGTGTTTCTATGGCAGTTGTTTGAGCTATTTTCATTTGTGTACTTAGCAGTGTGTGCATGTCATTTTGCTGGGTCAACAGTTACAACCACTGATATATTACCTAATTGGCCAATGAGTTCCTATACACATAATAATAAAACCCCAAAGACAATACATATTTGAGCATGCAAACAGATGGCGTTTCCCACGTCAGAATTCAGCAGGTCTTATGTGAAATGAAATTTCAAAATATTATATTAAACACATTTGTGTCCTCAGTGTTTTAAGTTTTATTAAACATTGCAGGCGGCACGGTGGCTTAGTGGTTAGCACGTTCGCCTCTCAGCACTAGGGATTCCCGGTTCGAATCCCCATCTGGGTGGAGTTTCCATGTTCTCCCCGCGTTCGCATGGGTTTTCTCTGGCTTCTCCGGTTTCCTCCCACAGTCCAAAAACATGGATCAAAGTCAATTGAGTTCTCCAAATTGCCCCATATAGAGTGTGTCTGTGTGAGAGTGTGCCCAGCAATAGCTTGAGTATATTATAAGCTTGGGCGGCACGGTGGCTTAGTGGTTAGCATGTTCTCCTCTCAGCACTAGGGATTCCCGGTTCGAATCCCCATCTGGGTGGAGTTTCCATGTTCTCCCCGTGTCTGCGTGGGTTTCCTCCGGGTTCTCCGGTTTCCTCCCACAGTCCAAAAATATGGATCAAGTCAATTGAGTTCTCCAAATTGCCCCATATAGAGTGTGTATGTGTGCGTGTCTGTGTGTGTAAGTGTGTGCCCAGCGATAGATTGGCGCCCTGTCCTGGGTTTATCTGCCCAGCGCCCAAAACATTCTCAAATGGATGGGCATGGGGAACCCCACTGCGACCCTAATATAGGATAAAGCGTAAGATAATGAATGAATGAATGAATGAATATTATAAGCTTATTAGTAACTAAAACTACAAACTTTGAAAAAAGCAGGAAAGTCATCACACGCATTGTGGCAGAGCATTTTCAGAGAAGAGAAAAGTGCTTATAAAAGTTTAATATAAACTGAATATGGCTCCACCCTACTGTAATAAACGTTCCCTTTGTTGAGAGTAAACAAAAAGCCGAGAACATTTAATGCACATGAATTAAGATCATGGGCAGCACGGTGGCTTAGTGGTTAGCACGTTCTCCTCTCAGCTCTAAGGATTCCCAGTTCGAATCCCCATCTGGGTGGAGTTTCCATGTTCTCCCCGCGTTCGCATGGGTTTTCTCTGGCTTCTCCGGTTTCCTCCCACAGTCCAAAAACATGGATCAAGGTCAATTGAGTTCTCCAAATTGCCCCATATAGAGTCTGTTTGTGTGTGTGTGTGAGTGAGTGTGTGTCCAGCGATAGATTGGCGCCCTGTCCTGGGTGTATCTGCCCAGCGCCCGAAACGTTCTCCCCTGGATGGGCATGGGGAACCCCCCCGCGACCCTAGTAGAGGATAAAGCAGAAGATAATGGATGGATGGATGGAATTAAGATCATTTTAACATATTAATATTTGTTTCATTGAAAAAATATAAAAATATATAAAAAATATATAATAACATATATTGCACATATGCTAATTACATATTTTATTATTGTGCTTATACTGTAACTATCTATCAATCCATCCATTATCTTCTTTCGATTTGCTCTGGGAATCACAAGCGCTTAGAGACAAACGTGTTCACCACTAAGCCACCGTGCCAATAACTACCCTACCAGCTAACCACTAAGCCCATGCTTATAACTAATGAACATATCATTGTTCCTGACCTCGTACAAATATAACCTCATTGAATTATTATGTGGCAGTAGTAGGCTTGTGGTTAAGAAACCAGCCTTGGAACATCAAGGTCCTGGTACCACCCCGTACTATGGTTGTATCGTGCCCTTAGACAAGTCCCCTAACCCCAATTGCTCCCTGGGTTCTGTGTACAAGGCTGCCTACCGCTCTGGGCACGTGTGTTCACTTCTCCAGTGTGTGTGTGTGTGTGTGTGTGTGTGTGTGTGTGTGTGTGTTTCGCTGCACAGATGGGTTAAATGTTAAGGACCTATCCCTTTGTGTGTAAGCACTGTAGGCAAAATAGATGACTTTAATCACTCTATTTATTAAAAAGTTGATGCTTTCACTGACAACCTACCGAGATCTAAACTGGAGAATGTATTTACTAGCGGCCCGGTGGCTTAGTGGTTAGCATGTTCTCCTCTCAGCTCTAGGGATTCCCGGTTCGAATCCCAATCTGGGTGAAGTTTCCATGTTCTCCCCGTGTCCGTGTGGGTTTCCGCCAGGTTCTCCTGTTTCCACCCACAGTCCAAAAACATTGTCCCATATAGAGTGAGTGAGTGTGTGGCCAGTGATGGATTGGCGCCCTGTCCTGGTTCTATCTGCCCAGCGCCCGAGCGTGCCGTTCTCCCCTGGATGGGCATGGGGAACCCCCCCCCCCCCCACCCTGATAGAGGATAAAGGATAAAGCGGAAGATAATGGATGGATGGATGGATGGATGGATTTACTATGCTCTGACAGATAGATCTGTTTATTTTTACTGTAAACTTCCCGTTACAGTCTGTTCAGAGTCCAGCAGTAAGCTGAGGACAGATGTAACCTACTGTCTGTGACACAATAAGAATTCAGCAAAGACTCATTTGTGTTGTTCTTTCTCTCCTGGTTCTTTTACAAGCTGGCATTAAGTCATATTTGTGTGAGAGAGATCGTGTGTGTGCGTGTGCGTGTGTGTGTGTGTGTGTGTGTGTGTGTGTGTGTATGCACAGTCTGTTCATTTGGCTATATAAGCAAGGCACACACGCCTGTACGCACGCACACTTTCCTTTTCAAGCACACAATCCCACGTACACCTCCATACACGAGTAAGCACACCGCCCTACACACACCTTTTAATACACAAACCAACCCACCCACACACACACACACACACACACACACACACACACACACACACACACACACACGATCTTAAACCAAACATCTGAGTCAGTGTCATTACCAGGATGCTATTGATTCAGCAGTCGCTTGAAGGAACAGTTCAGTGAGGAATCTAATTTACAAAATGATCCTCTAAACCCCTTTGAGTTTCAGCCAAGACATGCTTGATGTACAGATATCACTAAACATTAGAACAGTGACTAGGGAGATTGTTATCTGGTATTGTATAATATAATAATCATATCATACTGTCGAAGAAATAGTTTGTGGTTTTGTGCAAATGCATTAGGAAAGTTAGACTTTCATTCATTCATTCATTATCTCCTGCTTTATCCTCTATTAGGTTCGCGGTGGGGTTCCCCATGCCCATCCAGGGGAGAACATCTCGGGCGCTGGGCAGATACACCCAGGACAGGGCGCCAATCCATCGCTGGGCACACACTCACTCACACACACACACTCTATATGGGGCAATTTTTGAGAATTCAATTGACTTGATCCATGTTTTTGGACTGTGGGAGGAAAACGGAGAACCCGGAGGAAACCCACGTGGACACGGGGAGAACATGGAAACTCCAACCAGATGGGGATTCGAACTGGGAATCCCTAGCGCTGAGAGGCGAACATGCTAACCACTAAACCACAGTGCCGCCCAAGTTAGACTTCTATTACAAAAAATAGGTTAAAAATGGTTGCATATAAAACTTTGGTGAAAGCATGACGGTGACCAAAGAAAAAAGAACTTTGATATAAAAACGTCCACAGCAAAGAAGCCACCAGCTGAGCATTACACATCAGGAAAGTTCAGAAAAAGAGAAGTTTTTTTTTGATAAATAAATAAATAAATAAATATGTGCCACAAAATATAGAGTGAAATATTTTCTTGTTAATAGATTTTTTTCATTATAGAAAATCAATGTATTATTTTTAATGCATCATCAGTACAAAACTTTAAGAATCCTGTATCAGGGTCGCGGGGGGGTTCCCCATGCCCATCCAGGGGAGAACGTTTCGGGCGCTGGGCAGATACACCCAGGACAGGACGCCAATCCATCGCTGGGCACACACTCACTCACACAGACACACTCTATATGGGACAATTTGGAGAACACAATTGACTTGATCCATGTTTTTGGACTGTGGGAGGAAACCGGAGAACCCGGAGGAAACCCACGCGGACACGGTGAGAACATGGAAACATGGAAATTCGAACCGGGAATCTCTAGCGCTGAGCCACCGTGCCACTTTAAGAATTTATTTTAAAAAAATATATGTTTCATGTATCTTTATCAATAACTTTTTGATTTGTTGCAGAACTTTATGGGGGCATCAATATCAAGTTTAAAGTAAGCAGAGAACATTTAGAGATCTCACAATCAGTTCTTTGCTCAGTGAGGCCATGTTTTGAATGATTAAAGAAATCAATGTAGATGTACATGAAGATAGAACCCACAAAGACATACAGTGGGAACGTTTGGGGTGCTGGGGACACACTCACTCAGACAAACACACAGTATATGGGGTCAATTTTAGATAGGGGCAGCTAATTTACTTTGAATCCATGTTTTTAGACTGTGGGAGGAAACCGGAGAACCCAGAGGAAACCCATGTGGACACGAAAACTCAACCCAGATTGGGATTCGAACCTGGATCCCCAGCACTGAGAGGCTAACATGCTAACCACTAAACCACCGTGCCGCCTAAAAATAAAATGATACTTTGTGATGTGCAAAACGGATTGTCATAACTAAATAAAAGGGCGGCGGCACGGTGGAACACGTTCTTAGTGATTAGCACGTTCGCCTCTCAGCGCTAGAGATTCCCGGTTCGAATCCCCATCTGGGTGGAGTTTCCATGTTCTCCCCGTGTCTGCGTGGGTTTCCTCCGGGTTCTCCGGTTTCCTCCCACAGTCTAAAAACATGGATCAATCAATTGAATTCTCAAAATTGCCCCATATAGAGTGTGTCTGTGTGAGTGAGTGTGTGCCCAGCGATAGATTGGCGCCCTGTCCTGGGTGTATCTGCCCAGCGCCCGAGATGTTCTCCCCTGGATGGGCATGGGGAACCCCACCGCGACCCCAATAGAGGATAAAACGGGAGATAATAATGGATGAAAATAAAAGGGCGGCACAGTGGCTTAGTGGTTAGCATGTTCTCCTCTCAGCGCTGGGGATCCAGGTCCGAGTTGACATGTTTTCACCATGTCTGCATTAGTTTCCTTCGTGTTCCTCTCCGGTTTCCTTCCACAGTACCAAACCATGATTTGAATGTATATTGAATGCTCTAAATTGCCCCAGGTGGCACGGTGGCTTAGTGGTTAGCACGTTCTCCTCTCAGCGCTAGGGATTCCCGGTTCGAATCCCCATCTGGGTGGAGTTTCCATGTTCTCCCCGTGTCTGCGTGGGTTTCCTCTGGGTTCTCCGGTTTCCGCCCACAGTCCAAAAACATGGATCAAGTCAATTGAGTTCTCTAAATTGCCCCATATAGAGTATGTTTGAGTGTGTGAGTGTGTACCCAGCGATGGATTGGCGCCCTGTCCTGGGTCTATCTGCCCAGCGCCCGAGACGTTCTCCCCTGGATGGGCATGGGGAACCCCACCGCGACCCTAATAGAGGATAAAGCGGAAGATAATGAATGAATGAATAAATTGCCCCATATATGTGTTGAGTGTGTTTGTGTGTGGTCTGGGTGAGTGAGTGTGTGCCCAGCGATAGATTGCCACCCTGTCCTGGATGTATTTGCCCAGCACCTGAAAAGTTCTCCTCTTGATGGGCATGGGGACCACCCCCCCCATGGTGGTTTAGTGGTTAGCATGTTCTCCTCTCAGCGCTAGGGATTCAGGTTCAAATCCCAATCTGGGTGGAGTTTCCATGTTCTTCCCGTGTCGCGTGGGTTTCCTCTGGGTTCTCCGGTTTCCTCCCACAGTCCAAAAACATGGATCAAGGTCAATTGAATTCTTCAAAATGCCCCATATAGAGTGTGTCTGTCTGTGTGAGTGAGTGTGTGCCCAGCGATGGATAGGCGCCCTGTCCTGGGTCTATCTGCCCAGCACCTGAAATGTTCTCCCCAGGATGGGCATGGGGGAACCCCCCCGTGACCCTAGTAGAGGATAAAGTGGAAGATAATCAAGGAATAAGTGAAGGACTAAATAAGAAACAGTTAATTATTCGCTCATGAGTTGAGAAGCGAAGAGGGAACAAAGCTTCATCTTCCTTCCACTGCAACTGTGAGGAAGAGAATGCAACACATGGTAGTTTGCAACCTTCCTCGGCCGGTGCGTGGGATGTGCAGGCGAAATGGCACTGACTATATTTGGAGAGAAAATGGACAAATGATGAACAAAGGGAACCTTTACAATCGGTAAAGGTGTTTGTTTGTTAGTTTGTTCAAAAAAAGAAGGTTTTAATGATTGAAAAGCCATTTCGTTACAAATAAAGACGATATCATATATATATATATATATAGTACGCGCACCTCCAAAATTTCCCACTTTCACGGATTTTACTGCCACAATTCAAAAGAATGACATGAAACAAACCTGCACATGTGTTTCTGATTCTGAAAGCTCCTGCCTCCAACTGCCAACACATTGCTATTCAATCTTGGCCAGTGACATTGAGTTTGTTCAGCACCAGAATGCTGCTGGTCTGAAATGAAGAACCAGTGATGTCAAGGGTGACATCATTTCATCACCATGACAACAAATGGACCAGCCACAGTAAAAACCCAGGAGAACATGATCACATCTTTACACATTTACTTGGAACTAAATAGAAGAGTCTCTACCAACATAAAAGTACAAATAGTCACAAATAATTATTTCTTATGGTGTGTCGCAAAATTAATTAGGATTTGTGAGAGCAGAAATACTTTCATATATATAACTGCACAAATTAAGGCTTCATTATAAGTTGCAATTTAATTGCAAAAATTGCAAATTACAACTGCAGAGAAGAATGAACAATAAGGACGTTTAAGGTTCTTGGTTGTTCAGACCTCTCAGCTCGACCGCAGCTATTGTTGTTAACGGTCGTTACATAATTACACAAGAACAAAATGTCTAACTGGTGGCTTAGTGGTTAGCACGTTCTCCTATCAGCACTAGGGATTCCCGGTTCGAATCCCCATCTGGGTGGAGTTTCCATGTTCTCCCCGTGTCTGTGTGGGTTTCCTCCGGGTTCTCCGGTTTCCTCCCACAGTCCAAAAACATGGAACAAGTCAATTGTGTTCTCCAAATTGCCCCATATAGAGCGTGTATGCGTGCGTGTCTGTGTGAGTGAGTGTGTGTGTGTGTGTGTGTGTGTGTGTGAAAATTAATTAATTAACACAATTTTAGAAAAGGTAACAAATTAATTTCAATTGTTTTTGTAGTGGGTGGCACAGTGGCTTAGTGGTTAGCACATTCTCCTCTTAGCTCTAGGAATTCCTGGTTCGAATCCCAATCTGGGTGGAGTTTCCACATTCTCCGCGTGGGTTTCCTCCGGGTTCTCTGGTTTCCTCCCACAGTCCAAAAACATGGATCAAGGTCTGACTGAATTCTCCAAATTGCCCCATATAGAGTGTGTCTGTGTGAATGAGTGTGTGCCCTGCGATAGATTGGCGCGCTGTCCTGGGTGTGTCTGCCCAGCGCCAGAAACGTTCTCCCCTGGATGGGCATGGGGAACCCCACTGCGACCCTAATAAAGGATAAAGCGGAAGATAATGAATGAATGAATGAAAAATGTCTAACTTTAAATCCTTCTCTAGTCTGTAGTGTTCGTACTTTAGGAGAAATCATTCATTCATCTTCTGCTTTATCCTCTACTAGGGTCACAGGGGGGTTCCCCATGCCAATCCAGGGGAGAACATTTCGGGTGCTGTGTAGATACATCCAGGACAGGGCTCCAATCTATCGCTGGGCACACACTCACTCACACACTGACACAATTTAGAGCACTCAATTTACCCAAGCACGGTGGCTTAGTGGTTAGCATGTTCTCCTCTGAGCACTAGGGATTCCCGGTTCGAATCCCAATCTGGATGGAGTTTCCATGTTCTCCCCGTGTCCACGTGGGTTTCCTCTGGGTTCTCCGGTTTCCTCCCACAGTCCAAAAACATGGATTAAGGTCCATTGAATTCTCCAAATTACCCCATATAGAGTGTGTGAGTAAGTGTGTGTCCAGTGATGGATTGGCGCCCTGTCCTGGGTGTATCTGCCCAGCGCCCGAAACGTTCTCTCCTGGATGGGCATGGGGAACCCTCCTGCGAACCTAGTAGAGGATAAAGCAGAAGATAATGGATGGATGAATTTACCTTAAATCCATGTTTTTGGACTGTGGGAGGAAACCGGAGAACCCAGAGGAATCCCATGGAACATGGGAGGAACATGGGAAGTCCACCCAGATTGGGATTCTAAGTGTTAAAAGGCATACGTGGTACCCACTAACCCATGCTCCTGACATCTGTATTGTTTAATCACCTAATGCAACTATATTACTCATAAATATATTATTTTTTGGCTTTGCACACTCAATGTTGGGGCGGCACGGTGGCTTAGTGGTTAGCACGTTCTCCTCTCAGCACTAGGGATTCCCGGTTCGAATCCCCATCTGGGTGGAGTTTCCATATTCTCGCCGTGTCCGCGTGGGTTTCCTCCGGGTTCTCCGGTTTCCTCCCACAGTCCAAAAACATGGAGCAAGTCAATTGAATTCTCCAAATTGCCCCATATAGAGTGTGTCTGTGTGCATTTCTGTGTCTGTGTGTGTGTGAGGGTGTGCCCAGCGATGGATTGGCGCCCTGTCCTGGGTGTATCTGCCCAGCACCCGAAACGTTCTCCCCTGGATGGGCATGGGGAACCCCACCGCGACCCTAATAGAGGATAAAGCAGAAGATAGCACGTTCACCTCTCAGCACTAGGGATTCCCGGTTCGAATCCCCATCTGGGTGGAGTTTCCATGTTCTCGCCGTGTCCGCGTGGGTTTCCTCCGGGTTCTCCGGTTTCCTCCCACAGTCCAAAAACATGAAGCAAGTCAATTGAATTCTCCATACTGCCCCATGTAGAGTGTATTTGTGTGCATGTCTGTGTCTGTGTGTGTGAGTGTGTGCACAGCCATAGATTGGCGCCCTGTGCTGGGTGTATTTGCCCAGCGCCCGAAACGTTCTCCCCTGGATGGGCATGGGGAACCCCCCCCCGCGACCCTAATAGAGGATAAAGCGGAAGATAATGAATGAATGAAAGAATACTCAATGTCAACCAGACCAAACTAACCAATCTCACTTTTTCGGATGAATTTTGAACATCCTGTAAAAACCATGTCCACATGTCTCATAGTAATGGCTTTGCTCCCACCAATCACACCACTATAGTGACAGCACTAATGGATGCTCTGCATGAAGTGCAAACTAGCCAGTGAATCAGAGGATACTGTAAATGACAAATGAGTATTTTTACAAGGTGTCACAACATCACACTTTGGTGGAACAGTAGGAATAAATCTCACAATAAGAAATAAATGAAGCCAACAGGAAAAAGTTCACTAGTCTGAGATCACCAGCCCACTGTACAGAAAAGATACAAAACAACACAATATGTAATCCACACAGAGCTGTACAGAGTGCAACCGTCCAAAAAACTGCCATGAATTCAAATACAGTAAATTCAAGCACAGATGGTGAGCCCAAAACCCACATAGAGCAAATCTGCAACTCTTTAAATGAACCTAATGTGTATTTTTAGAGGCATCGTGATCAGCAAAGCTGAATTTTTTTTTTATGGGAACTGCAAAACTGAATACAGCTTTAAAAAAGTTCGGTGGCTTCATCTAATGACACGAAAAGAAAATGCAAGACAGGGAGCAAAAAAAGGTCAGGTCTATATATATCAATCCATCCATTATCTTCAGCTTTATCCTCTACTAGGGTCGCGGGGGGGAGGGGGGGGGGGGTTCCCCATGCCCATCCAGGGGAGAACGTCTTGGGCGCTGGGCAGATACACCCAGGACAGGGCGTCAATCTATTGCTGGGCACACACTCAGTTTTTGGACTGTGGGAGGAAACCGGAGAACCCGGAGGAAACCCATGCGGACACGGGGAGAACATGGAAACTCCACCCAGATGGGGATTCGAACCGGGAATCCCTAGCGCTGAGAGGAGAACATGCTAACCACTAAGCCACGTGTCACCTATACAGTATATATATATATATATATATATATATATACATATATATATAGTCATCCATTATCTTCCACTTTATCCTCTACTAGTGTCGCGGGGGAGGGTTCCCCATGCCCATCCAGGGGAGAACATTTCGGGTGCTGGGCAGATACACCCAGGACAGGGTGCCAATCTATCGCTGGACACACATTCACTCACACAGACAGACACACTCTATATGGGGCATTTTGGAGAACTCATTTGACCTTGATCCATGTTTTTGGACTGTGAGAGGAAACCGGAGAACCCGGAGAAAACCCACGTGGACAGAGAGAACATGGAAACTCCACCCAGATTGGGATTCGAACCTGAATCCCTAGCGCTGAGAGGAGAACACTAAACCACCGTGCCACCCCATATAACCTTTCCAAATAAATTGTGTCCTTAAAATGTCCTAATTCCGTTTAAAAAAATCAAACTTTTATAGATAATAGATTCAGGGATCACAATTTCAGGTATTTATTTGTGTATTTCTACATAATTTGGGCTTCCAGCTCATAAAATAGGGAGGGAAACAGGCATTCAAAAAATTTTAATCAGCCCATATTTTGCAGGACATGAACAGAGTATTACACACTAATCCAAATGCCAAGTGACTGCCTTACGGACGGAGTTGGGAAGATGGTTCCACCATTTTGCAGTGGTGAACACCACGGAATGAGAATTAGCTCCTCGGTGAGGTGGAACCACCAGGCGGCAATCATCCCTGGAGCGAAGTGAACGAGCCGGAGTGTATTTTGAAAAGATAGAGTGAAGGTAAGAGGGGGCAGATCCAGAGATTGTCCTGTAGGCCAGAGTCAGTGACTTTTATTGAATGCAGCAGCTACAGGGAGCCAATGGAGAGAACTGAGTTCGCTTGGGTTGGTTGAAAGTCGGGCTGCAGATTCATTCATTCATTCATTCATTCATTCATTCATTCATCCATTATCTTCTGCTTTATCATATATTAGGGTGGGGGGGGGGTTCCCCATGCCCATCCAGGGGAGAACGTTTCGGGCGCTGGACAGATACACCCAGGACAAGACGCCAATCTATCGCTGGGCACACACTCACTCACTCACACAAACACACTCTACATGGGGCAATTTGGAGAACTCCATTGACTTGATCCACGTTTTTGGACATTGGGAGGAAACCGGAGAACCCGGAGGGAACCCACGCAGACACGGGGAGAACATGGAAACTCCACCCAGATTGGGATTCGAACCGGGAATCCCTAGCGCTGAGAGGCGGTCGTGCTTACCACTAAGGGTGGGGGGGGGGTTCACCATGCCCATCCAGGGGAGAACGTTTCGGGTGCTGGGCAGTCAGGACAGGACAGGGCGCCAATCTAATATATTAACTAATTGATTAATTCATTTATTTATCTTATATTTCAAATCCAGTTCCTACATGCGCTGAGAGGAGAACATGCTAACCACTAAGCCACCGTGCCGCCGATTATTTCATTTTTTTTCAGACTGACAGAAACAGCACCCCCCTCCACCCCAAAAAACCAGTGTCCAGAATAACCAGACGGTAACGCAAGTTGAGACATGAAGTCAGAAAACACCTCTACCCGAGCTCCACTGCGCCAATACATAATAAATGTTCCTTCATGAACCCAAAAGAAATGTAATAACAACATCCTGCATGGCAGAGCCTCGTGGAAGCAACCGGTGGAGCACTTTTATTCGAGTCCTAGCCGAGGTGATTGGTTATTCCTGTTATCACTTCATCCACTTTCAGCTCTGCAGGCATGCATAGCGTTCTTACATCCCGATGCAGGAGCTGTCTTATTTCTGCTGCAGAGTTATCTACCTTGGCTGAAGGCTGATTCTAGGTCAGTGAATAGTGATAACCTTTTTGAAAACATCTTAATGTCTCCTTCTGGCTGAGGTGTCATGACGGACAGCTGTGTGGATGCCAGATAACTGCAGCTGGTGTCAATATTTGTGATATAACTGGCTAAAGGAACAAAATAAGAAAGGAAATGTAAATCAAAGTACTCTTACTCCACTAACAACACTTATTATTAAATAAGAAATAACTTTCCTTATGGACTTTCCTTATGGTGGCTTAGTGGTTAGCACACTCGCCTCTCAGCACTAGGGATTCCCGGTTCGAATCCCCATCTGGGTGGAGTTTCCATGTTCTCCCCGTGTCCGCGTGGGTCTCCTCCGGGTTCTCCAGTTTCCTCCCATAGTCCAAAAATATGGATCAAGTTAATTGAGTTCTCCAAATTGCCCAATGTAGAGTGTGTTTGTGTGTGTGTCTGTGTGTGTGAGTGTATGCCCAGCGATAGATTGGCGCCCTGTCCAGCGCCCGAAACGTTCTCCCCTGGATGGGCATGGGGAACCCCCCCACAACTCTAATAGAGGATAAAGCGGAAGAATGAACTTCCCTTATGGGCGGCACGGTGGCTTAGTGTTTAGCACGTTCTCCTCTCAGCACTAGGGATTCCCGGTTCGAATCCCCATCTGGGTGGAGTTTCCATGTTCTCCCCATGTCCACGTGGGTTTCCTCCAGGTTCTCCGGTTTCCTCCCACAGTCCAAAAACATGGATCAAGTTAATTGAGTTCTCCAAATTGCCCAATTTAGAGTGTGTGTGTGTGAGTGAGTGTGTGCCCAGCGATAGATTGGCGCCCTGTCCTGGGTGTATCTGCCCAGCGCCCGAAACGTTCTGCCCTGGATGGGCATAGGGAACCCCACCCCCGCGACCCTAATAGAGGATAAAGCGGAAGATAATGAATGAACGAATGAATGAACTTTCCTTATGGTAGGCACGGTGGCTTAGTGGTTGGCACGTTCTCCTCTCAGCACTAGGGATTTCCGGTTTGAATCCCCATCTGGGTGGAGTTTCCATGTTCTCCCCGTGTCCGCGTGGGTTTCCTCCGGGTTCTCCGGTTTCCTCCCACAGTCCAAAAACATGGATCAAGTTAATTGAGTTCTCCAAATTGCGCCATATAGAGTATGTGTGTGTGTGTGAGTGAGTGTGTGTCCAGCGATGGATTGGCGTCCTGTCCTGGGTGTATCTGCCCAGCGCCCGAAACGTTCTCCCCTGGATGGGCATGGGGAACCCCATCGCGACCCTACTAGTGGATAAAGCGGAAGATAATGGATGGATGAATGAACTTTCCTAATGGGCGGCACGGTGGCTTAGTGGTTTGGACATTCGCCTCTCCAGGGATCCAGGTTTGAATCCCAATATGGGTGAAGTTTGCATGTTCTCCTCAAGTCTGCGTTGGTTTCCTTCGGGTTCTCTGGTTTCCTTCCACAGTACAAACCATTATTTAGGGCTAAACTGAATACTCTAAAGGGCGGCACGGTGGCTTAGTGGTTAGCATGTTCTCCTCTCAGTGCTAGGGATTCCCGGTTCGAATCCCAATCTAGGTGAAGTTTGCATGTTCTCTACATGTCCCAATGTGGTTTCCTTCAGGTTCTCTGGTTTCCTTCCACAGTACAAACCATTATTTAGGGCTAAACTGAATACTCTAAAGGGCGGCACGGTTTCCTCCCACAGTCCAAAAACATGAATCAAGTCAATTGAGTTCTCCAAATTGCCCCATATAGAGTGTGTTTGTGTGAGTATAGATTGGCACCCTGTCCTGGGTGTACTAAATAAGAAACTGTTAATCATCAGTTCTATGAAGTTTCATGTTCCATGTGGGTTTTCTTCGGGTTCTCCAGTTACCCCCCACAGTTCCAAAACATGGATTCAAGGTGAATTGGCTTCTCAAAATTGCCCCTACCTAACATTGTGATTGGCACTGGGTCAAATGCTGTTCTAGAAATTTTGTCTGTTTGGATTTTCTATCTTTGAATTTATGATTTTTGTATTAGTAACATTAAGTTTATTCATTTGGGAGCCAATCCATTGAAGTGTACACACTCACTACCACTAAGCCACAGTGCTGACTGTTGTATGCATCTTAATTAATCAATTATTCAGTCATTCATTATCTTCCTTATCTTTCACTTAATCCTCAACTAGGATCGCTGGGCAGGGGGGGGTTTACCATGCCCATCCAGGGGGGAACGTTTCGGGTGCTGGGCAGTCAGGACAGGACAGGACAGGACAGGGCGCCAATCTAATTAATTAACTAATTGATTAATTCATTTATTTATCTTATATTTCAAATCCAGTTAAAAAAGAATTACCATTTATTAGTGGGTACAAAGCGGCATGGTGGTTTAGTGGTTAGCACGATCTCCTCTCAGCACTAGAGATTCCCGGTTCGAATCCCCATCTGGGTAGAGTTGCCATGTTCTCCCTGTGTCCGCGTGGGTTTCCTCTGGGTTCTCCGGTTTCCTCCCACAGTCCAAAAACATGGATCAAGTCAATTGAGTTCTCCAAATTGCCCCATGTATAATGTGTTTGTGTGAGTGAGTGTGTGCCCAGCGATAGATTGGCGCCCTGTCCTGGGTATATATGCCCAGCGCCCAAGATGTTCTCCCCAGGATGGGCATGGGGAACCCCACCATGACCCTAGTGGAGGAAAAAGCGGAAGATAATGGATGGATAGATGGATAGTGGGTACAAATATAAAAGCTACATTTGTACACAAAGTTTATAACAGATAGTATTAATATTAGTATTGCTATCCATACTAAAGGTGCCTCATCATCATCATCATTTTCCAATAATTGGCAGATGATAATGACTTAATGTTAATGTTGAAGATGCTGGCACTCACAACATGTACTAAAAGGAATTAGAAAGCAATCAGCACCACAGCCCTGGGTTCCCAACGACCATGTACGCTCGAAATTGCTTCCGCTTACTGTGTGATGTTCCATAAAAGTGGATTTCATCCTCGTACCACTTTTTACCTCATGAATGTATCTAGTTATCATAAGACCAATAAAATAATGCTGAAATACTGGAGTCTTTTAACCACGACAAGTCAGCCATACGTTTGATTTGTTTGATTGGATCTTCTGGGTGAACTCACTCTGCTCTCATCTTGCCTCCACCTTGATAACGTTCCTCTTAGCCCCTGTGGCACTACGGGAAACCTGGCCCTGCATCTAAAGCTGTTCCTGTTCAGGGATTTCAATAAATGAGAACAGAACGAGGCCTGAGGCTGTATGCCATCACATCTACTTCTCATCAGCTCTGTCAGACAGACAGAAAGCGTTGCACCAATACTTTTAGATAAAGTGCAAAATATCTTATATTATAAAAAGCACTTCAGTCTCTCCCCAGTGGCGCTCCCTCAATTCCTGCAGTCCTCAAGAGACCAGCCGTATTTAACCCCCCACATCTCCACTCCTCAGCCCTGTGGAAAGCAGAGGCCTGTCAGGAAATGGTAAAACACTCCAATAAAAATGGCATTTCTATTAAAGTTCCTCCTTGTGTGGGTGAAGCGCTATGAATTATATAATGCCATTTGCATCCATGCATGTTTTCACTCGAGAAAGTGGTAACTCAGCAAGTCAAACTCTGCTACTGTAACCCAAAGATCGTGTGTGTATTCAAAATATCTCTAAAACTTCTGACTTGACATTCTATACACTGCCTGGCCAAAAAAGAACGGGAAACGGGAGGAAACCTATGCGGACACGGGGAGAACATAGAAACTCCACCCAGATTGGGATTCCAACCTGGATCCCCAGTGCTAACCACTAAGTCACCATGTATATGGGGCGGCACGGTGTCTTAGTGGTTAGCACGTTCGCCTCTCAGCACTGGGGGTTCCCATTGGGTTCGAATCCCAATCTGGGTGGAGTTTCCATGTTCTCCACGTGTCCACGTAGGTACCTCCGGGTTCTCCGGTTTCCTCCCACAATCAATTGGATTCTCCAAATTGCCCCATATAGAGTGTGTTTGTTGAGTAAGTGTGCTCCCAGTGATAGATTGGCATCCTGTTCTGGGTGTATCTGACCAGCGCCCGAAACGTTCTCCCCTGGATGGGCATGGGGAACCCCCCCACCATGCCCCTAATAGAGGATTAAGCAGAAGATAATGGAGGATATACTGTATATATATATATATATATATATATATAGTTTATATATATTATAATTATACATGTATATTGTTAATCTGGGCGGCACGGTGGTTTAGTGGTTAGCACGTTCGTCTCTCAGCACTAGGGATTCCCAGTTCGAATCCCCATCTGGGTGGAGTTTCCATGTTCTCCCCGTGTCTGCGTGGGTTTCCTCCGGGTTCTCCGGTTTCCTCCCACAGTCCAAAAACATGGATCAAGTCAATTGAATTCTCAAAATTGCCCCATATAGAGTGTGTCTGTGTGAGTGAATGTGTGCCCAGTGATGGATTGGCGCCCTGTCCTGGGTCTATCTGCCCAGCGCCCGAGACGTTCTCCCCTGAATGGGCATGGGGAACCCCACCGCGACCCTAATAGAGGATAAAGCGGAAGATAATGAATGAATGAATGAACACAAACTCAAATCATCTGCTAAAATCCAATAAGGTTTTAAAATTTAAAAAGTAATTATATGGCTAAATACTCACTCGCCTACTAATTGTGGACACTGTGTATAAAAGGTTGTTTTGGTTTGATAATTATGAATAACTGTTTAAAAGTCAGGAAAACTTTCAATGATTAAATGCCACTTGAGTGTGATGTAAATTGTTGCAGCTGAAATGAGATAATATGAAGCTCTATAGCAGCAGAAATCTCAGCGCTGGTCCTTCACATCGCTTTGCATAATAATCAGAGGTGCGCTATCAGATTTCCCACATGCTAATGACTGTCTCTCCCACTGGAAATGCGAGTGTAAGGCAAGTGACTGCTACAAAGCAATGAAAGTCGATCTCAAATTACAATCTAATATGAAAACAGCTTTAAAAAAAAGATCCTCTTATATCAGTTTGCCCTGTGATCTCTGCATACTTCATCCTCAATATGCACAAATACAAAATCCATGTCTGATCTTCAGAAATGTCTCGTTTTTATCCTCTTAATAATAATAATAATAATACATTTTATTTGATGGCGCCTTTCTGGACACTCAAGGTCACCTTACAAAGAAAATCATAGTAAAATAAATTTAAGTAAAAAATAAATTAAAAGATAGAGGAAATAAATAAAAATCGCTCTTGAAAGCGATCTGTCTTTGACCGGCTTATGCATATGGAAATTTCTTTTAACAACAGATAGTTTTAACTACCGGTTTAAATGTGCCGGTACACAAAACACCTCATCTAAATATATATTGCGTGCAGGCAGTAACCCAACACAGATTTCACATTTGGCGCAAATTATTGGGACTGTGTTTAATAATACGATCTTATTCCCCGTTGGATTAGGGGTTTGTTATCGCTGGGTTGTTTCTGTGGATTGTGTAATTCCATTTCACAATTAACCACATCACACAAACCCTCACATCTTACACAGAGCTGAAAGGTTTTATACATGCACTGGATGTCACTCATATTTTGTCAGAAGACTCATATGAAACGAAACCCAGAAGATGCAAAAGAACAAAATAAAATGTGTGTGTGTTTTTTTTTTTATGTATATATATATATATATATATATATATATATATATATATATATATATATACACACACACACACACATATATATATATATATATATATATATATATATATATATAGGGGCGGCACGGTGGCTTAGTGGTTAGCATGTTCGCCTCTCAGCGCTAGGGATTCCCAGTTCGAATCCCCATCTGGGTGGAGTTGCCATGTTTCTCCCCATGTCCGCGTGGGTTTCCTCCGGGTTCTCCGGTTTCCTCCCACAGTCCAAAAATATGGATCAAGTCAATTGAGTTCTCCAAATTACCCCATATAGAGTGTGTGTGTGAGTGAGTGTGTGCCCAGCGATAGATTGGCGCCCTGTCCTGGGTGGATCTGCCCAGCGCCCGAAACATTCTCCCCTGGATGGGCATGGGGAACCCCCCCGTGACCCGAATAAAGGATAAAGCGGAAGATAATGAATGAATGAATATATATATATATATATATATATATATATATATATATATATATATATATATATATATATATATATACATAAAATGCTAACCACTAAGCCACCGTAATTTATGTTATTACGGGTGGAATTCCGAGTTCGCATCCCAATCTGGGTGCAGTTTCCATGTTCTCCCCGTGTCTGCGTGGGTTTCCTCCGGGTTCTCCGGTTTCCTCCCACAGTCCAAAAACATGGATCAAGGTCAGTTGAATTCTCCAAATTGCCCCATATAGAGTGTGTCTGTGTGAGTGAGTGTGTGACCAGCAATGGATTGCCGCCCTGTTCTGGGTGTATCTGCCCAGTGCCCGAAACGTTTTCCTCTGGATGGACATGGGGACCCCGCTCTCCCCAGTAGAGGATAAAGCGAAGAGAAGATAATGGATGGATGGATTTATATTAATACTCTACATACAACATAGTTCACACTTCTTACAATTTTAAAACTATGGCACTGACTCAGATTTGCTGGAAATAAAAGTCAGACCACCGATTTTACGAATCACATGTAAGGTACGCAACACAGAAAAAGCACAAATCTTAAACTTTTGGTAGTAAGAAAACGCCCCACAGGTTAAATAAATACTAACGTTAGTCTCACTTTTGTAAAAGTCATCATTTTAAACTGTTGTAAGGTTTATCAGTTCATAATTTTAAAATTTGAAAAATGTCCGACCAAGAAACTATCACAGATGTAAATTGATAGATGGGTAAATGAATATATGAAGCATCTAATTGAATGTGCAGAACATTTTGTCACTAGGTCATTAAAAAACTAAAAATCCTCTGTGGTTAACAGGATTTGGGATTAGGCTCGGCTGCTCAAGCAAGAGAGGCTCAGCTATAATCGCGGCTCTCCACATTGTTTTAGTTTCTGCCTGATTGCGTCCTATTTGTCATGTGTCAGCTGTTTGCTATTAAAACCAGTCAGCAGCTCAGATACAGTTTCCCGGGATCAACAGAAGAATGAGAAGGATAGGTGCTTGATGAACTCAGCATTCCATCCTCCACGATCCTTAACATTAAACGCCAGTTTGTTCCTGAATATTATTTATATATATGCGGCCCGGTGGCTTAGTGGTTAGCACGTTCGCCTCTCAGCGCTAGGGATTCCCGGTTCGAATCCCCATCTGGGTGGAGTTTCCATGTTCTCCCCGTGTCCGCATGGGTTTCCTCCGGGTTCTCCGGTTTCCTCCCACAGTCCAAAAACATGGATCAAGTCAATTGAATTCTCCAAATTGCCCCATATAGAGTGTGTGTGTGTGAGTGAGTGTGTGCCCAGCGATGGATTGGCGCCCTGTCCAGGGTCTATCTATCCAGCGCCCGAGACGTTCCCCCTTGGATGGGCATGGGGAACCCCACCGCGACCCTAATAGAGGATAAAGCGGGAGATAATGAATGAATGAATATATATATATATATATATATATATATATATACATACCTGTGGGCGGCACGGTGGCTTAGTGGTTAGCATGTTCTCCTCTCAGCACTAGGGATTCCCGGTTCGAATCCCAATCTGGGTGGAGTTTCCATGTTCTCCCCGTGTCTGCGTGGGTTTCCTCCGGGTTCTCCGGTTTCCTCCCACAGTCCAAAAACATGGAACAAGTCAATTGAATTCTCCAAATTGCCCCATATAGAGTGTGTATGCATGTGTGTCTGTGTGAGTGAGTGTGTGCCCAGCGATGGATTGGCGCCCTGTCCTGGCGCCCTGTCTGCCCAGCGCCCGAAACTTTCTCCCCTGGATGGGCATGGGGAACCCCCCCCACGACCCTAATAGAGGATAAAGCAGAAGATAATGAATGAATGAATATATACACCTGCCATTTTCCCCTGGATAGGCATGGGGAACCCCATATTATTGCCCCGTATAGAGTGTGTTTGTATGTTTTGTGTGCCCAGCGATAGATTGGCATCCTGTCCTGGGTGTATCTTCCCAGTGCCTGAAACGTCCTCCCCTGGATGGGCATGGAGAACCCCACTGCGAACCTAGGATTAAGCGGCAGACTAAATAATCATAATCAATAATTATAAATGACTGACTGAAGTGGGAGTGGCATGGTGGCTTAGTGGTTAGCACGTTTGCCCCTCGGCGCAGGGCATTCAGGATCCCATTCTGGGTGGGTTCCACGTTCTCCCCGTGTCCATGTGGGTTTCCAATGGGTTTTCCGTTTTCCCCCAACAGTCCAAAAATATGGATTTAGGGAAAATTCAATGCTTAAAATTGGCCCATGTAGAGTGTGTTAGTGTATGTGTGTGTGTGTGTGTGTGTGAGTGAGTGTGTAACCCTGTGATAGATACATCTTGTTCTGGGGGTATCTGCCCAGTACCCCAAACGCTCTCCCCTGGATGGGCATGGGGAACCCCCCCATGACCCTAGTAGAGGATTAAATGGAAGATGAATGAATTAATGACTGACTGAGGAGGTTACAGTAATACCACAAAATGGCACAGTAGCAATCTTTAAATCTGAATAAAGACTATCTCTGAATCATATTAATTTAGTGTTTAAAGACCTGGCTTAAAAATCTGTTTTAATTTATACTAAAATACTAAATACAGCTCATACTAAAAATTCAGTGGGGGTCAGTCAGTGGTCTGTGCAGACCATATGGACTTTTTCCCCATTACAATCTTACCCAGTCATATCTTCAAACCTTCCTTTGTACAAAGGGACATAGTCATAATAAAACAGAAAAGAGTCGTTCAGGGTTGTTATTACGAAGCTGGAATTCCATACTATTTATAACAATATAAATGAAAGTAAACATGCCAAGATGATAAAGTCTCATAACCTGAAAAATCTTTCACGTTGTAATTACTGGGAGACCTGTGGAGGAGAAAATCCACTCGCAGACCGCTAACACTCGCAGACTCGCAGATCACATATCACGCTGATGAAATTCTATCTAAAAGCAAAATGAATTTTATATTTGCGATTATTTGACTTCGTTTCTGGCAAAAAGACAAAGCAACAAAAAAGTCAGATGGAAGCCATGCGACAAGATGATTCTTCCTTATTTGGCAATTTGTTCATTAGCTCCTAAAATAAATTAATTAAAGCTATAATTTACATTTCACATTTCTTACAGATCAGTTACGATCTTTGCTTAGCAGGAAACTATTAGTGCGGTCTGCACAGTGGTGTAGTCTGCTTTCTTAATGTGGAACAAAACAATAAAAGATATATTTACAGCTTCAAGGTACATGTCTGTATTTTAACCTAAAACTAACTTGTTTTGAATAATCCCATAAATAGGGATCAAATATTTTAAATAAAAAAAAAAAAGTTATTGCATTACAATCAAAACCAAAAAAAAACATTAAAATATAACCATGTAGGTGGCTTAGTGGTTAGCACGTTCACCTCTCAGCATTAGGGATTCCCGGTTCGAATCCCAGTCTGGGTGGAGTTACCATGTTCTCTCCGTGTCCGCGTGGGTTTCCACCGGGTTCTCCGGTTTCCTCCCACAGTCCAAAAACATGGATCAAGTCAATTGAATTCTCCAAATTGCCCCATATAGAGTGTGTGTGTGTGAGTGAGTGTGTGCCCAGCGATAGATTGGTGCCCTGTCCTGGGTCTATCTGCCCAGCGCCTGAGACATTCTCCCCTGGATGGGCATGGGGAACACCCCGCGACCCTAATAGAGGATAAAGCGGAAGATAATTGATGGATGGATAGAACCATGTAGTCAAACGCCGAGCACCTGTAAACACTAACACAGAACGCCTGCGCGGAGCAATGCGCAACGCCGAAGCGCTTGTAAACGCTAACGCCTGCGCGTTTTTTAAAATAATAATAAAGAGGTGCACGGGGGAAGGGGAACACGGAACCTAAATACAAAAACACCCAATCACGTGCACCAAAATAAACCAATCACCCAACGGAGACAATTAGTACACTCATGAGGGACAGGTGCCCTAGGAACTTCTAACAGATCTGAACTGAAAAACAGTTTTATTTATTTAAATTTGCATCATGACACTAACATTCTCCAACAGCTGGTTCTATTTTATATCAGGACAACTGATGAGCCTTGTAATGGTTTCACTGTGATTGCTTTTTAAATTACAGGCACAGGTTCCATGCAGGTGTCTGCACCTGACGCCAATCAGGCACTTCGACCCAGCGCGGAGCACGAAGTGTATTTAAGCCCTTTCTCTAGTTTGCACAATGATGAGACATTTTTTTTCGTACCGCTTGTTTCTCTTTGCACATCCTCGGCACATGGACACTCGCCATCTCGCTCTCAACTTGTGTGTAACATGCATTACCAGTGCTGTGTTAGCAAACTAGTGTAGGATGCCTGATTACTAAGAGAAAGGTACGCTGAAAGTTTTGGTTTGGTCTGATCCATGGTGTAACCTTTTAATATCAATTAATAACATACATGAACTTTTGAGATACAGTCATCACCACTGATACGGTTGGACGTCTGGTACATGTATCCTGTTCTCCTCTGGTTTTGTAAAAAACATATATATATATATATATATATATATATATTCATTCATTCGTTATCTCCCGCTTTATCCTCTATTAGGGTCGCGGTGGGGTTCCCCATGCCCATCCAGGGGAGAACATCTCGGGCGCTGGGCAGATACACCCAGGACAGGGCGCCAATCCATCACTGGGCACACACTCACTCACACACACACACTCTATATGGGGCAATTTTGAGAATTCAATTGACTTGATCCATGTTTTTGGACTGTGGGAGGAAACCGGAGAACCCGGAGGAAACCCACGCGGACACGGGGAGAACACGGAAACTCCACCCAGATGGGGATTCGAACCGGGAATCCCTAGTGCTGAGAGGAGAACATGTTAACCACTAAACCACCGTGCCGCCTATATATATATATATATATATTCACACACATATATCCATCCATTGTCTTCCGCTTCATCCTATATTAGGGTCGCGGGGGGTACCCCATGCCCATGCCCTGGGGACACACTTACTCACACAAACACACTCTATATGGGGGAATTTAGAGAACTCAAATGACTTGATCCATGTTTTTGGACTGTGGGAGGAAACCAGAGAACCCAGAGGAAACCCACGCGGACACAGGGAGAACATGGAAACTCCACCCAGATGGGGATTCGAACAGGGAATCCCTAGCGCTGAGAGGTGAACGTACTAACCACCATATATATATATATAGGGCAGCATGGTGGCTTAGTGGTTAGCACGTTCGCCTCTCAGAACACACACACACACACACACACACACACACACCCACACACACACCCACACACACACATAAACACAATGAGTGAAGGCTATATCCAGGGAGCAATTGGGGTTAGGTGCCTTGCCCAAGGGCACTTCAGGCATACTGTAGTACTTGGTGGGATTGGGAACGTAGCTGAGGACCCTCAAGTCACAAGGCTGGTTTCTTAACCACAAGCCTACGATTGCCCCAGTTGTAACGTAATACATTAAACAGCAGCAAATATATATATATATAAAATAGGTGAAAAAGGTAACGTGAGGTAAAGTGAGGGTTGTGGTGGGAATCTGTATCATAAACAATAAGCACATGTCAGTATTTTGATATGATTTATGACTCTTCTCTCTTTTCTGATTATGATCAAATACACTTCTAACATTTTTAAAAGTAACCAGTTAACCTTATGACTATTTTAATCTGATGGTTAAAAGATGGAGATCCATACGAACAAGAGCGAGTGGAAACCAACCTTCGGCACTGCATGTACACACCACCTCCAGATCTCAGCCAGTGCCAGATCTCACACACCGACCTTAAGACATTTCAAATCGATCTGATTGTCAAGTTTAAATGAGGCATTTGAGTCCAGTGCTTTGCTGATTCTGGCATAGATTAGCATAGCCTGTAAAGAACTGATGACATCACTAATACAGGCTATACTAATTAAAGCCAGAGTCATCAAGTCAGTCTTCAGTGCAGTCTATCAGATCCTACTGCCTAGACATTTTGAATTTCATTAAATAACTCACACATTTATTATAAGACAGTACTTAGAACAATCATGAATGACATGTTCACTTTTAGTGAACTTGTTTGGGCTAAAACTAAAAGAGTGAAAAAGATCATTTCAATCAGGTGTCCATCCATCCATCCATTATCTTCCACTTAATTCTCTACTAGGGTCACGTTTTGTTTTCAGGTGTTTAATAAAACTGTTATTGGCAACAAGGCTTATTTCAATCAAGGATGTTTGACTACATGGTTCTATCCATCCATCCATTATCTTCCGCTTTATCCTATATTAGGCTTCCCCATGCCCATCTAGGGGAGAACGTTTCGGGCGCTGGGCAGATACACCCAGGACAGTGTGCCAATCTATCACTGGACACACACTCACACACACAGACACACAAAAACACTCAATATTAGGCCATTTGGAGAATTCAACTGACCTTGATACATGTTTTTGGACTGTGGGAGGAAACCGGACAACCCGGAGGAAACCCACGCGGACACGGGGAGAACATGGAAACTCCACCCAGATTGGGATTTGAACCGGGAATCCCTAGAGCTGAGAGGAGAATGTGGTAACCACCTTTAATCAGATGTCCTGTCATAAATTTTTGAATTTCTTTATTTTTATGGCACATATATTTATGTATAGTGGACATTTTAATAGCTAATCCCTTTTGAAAATATAAACATCAAATATTCCAATTTGTCACAAGTGCTTTGAGCACCTGTCCCTCATTAAGGTATTCATGGACTCCGTTGGGTGATTGGTTTATTTTGTGCACGTGACCGGGTGTTTTTTTTATTTAATTTCTGTTATCCAGTTTCCCCGTGCACGTCTTTGTTTCGGGAATATCCCGCTGTTAGTCTTGTTCGTTTCGTTCCCCCCTTTCTGTTGGTTTCCCTACACCATTTTTAATAATAAATAATGTTGTTTTTTAATGCCTGGTGTCTCTGAACTCTCCTTCCGCGTTCAACCACGGTACGGCTCTGCGCATTATCCCGCGCAGGTTGTATCCGTGAGAGCGTTTTTTGCCAGCGGACCGGCGTACACAATCTTCTCCGCGTAGCCGTTCCCAGGAAACGCTCACCAGGCGCAAGCGGCGTACACATTCCCTCCCGCGTAGCCGATCACCCGGGGAAGACGAGCGAGTTTTCTAACACAATTATCTTCTGTGTAACAGCATTTTGGAACATGGGATCTCCACCCTGATAGGGGTTTGAACCTGGATATCCAGTGCTGAGAAGCGAACATGCAAACCACTGTGAGAGGTTGTTTCAGTTGTTCTTAGTCCTGCATATTAGAATAAATTATTTTTTTTAGAAACTACAGTCTTCAGGTTTGTCCATGTGTCTTGTAGCAAATTGCAGCTCGACTGTGATGTGTTTTGGATAAATAGTGTCTCTTAGTAACGCTGTCATATACACATCGTTGTTTGGAGTGGATCATGGACTTAAACCTTAATATTATGTAAGGGAGGCATTTATTTGCTTAAAAGTTACTTCACGTCTCTTTTGACTCTGACACATTTTACTACTGTACTGTACTTTAATGACCTCTGTATATTAATGTTACTCAAGAAATGTCTCATGTGCTTCATTTCATCTTTGTTTTACTTTAGATCTTGTGTAAAAATATGATTATACTTCTAAGTTGGATCTATTTATGTTAAAATTTCTGAAACTTCCAGATAACACTATGAACTAGAGAGGTGCATTTCCCCAAGGAAATGCAAGTGTGATTGCAGCTTGGCCGAGGAATTTACAGTGCATACGTATATCAAAGCAATACAGAAAAAGATGCAAAAATAAATATAAGTAAATGAGACCAAAAGTGGGCCGGGTAATAACGTATTTATAAGTTGTGGTCACATCAACGGTCAGGACAGTTTAGAATTGCAACAGCATTGATATTGCAAGTTAAGGGACAAGAAATGGGCATGGCGAGATATATATATATATATATATATATCCATCCATCCATCCATCCATTATCTTCCGCTTTATCCTATATCAGGGTTGCGGTGGGGTTCCCCATGCCCATCCAGGGGAGAACGTTTCGGGCGCTGGGCAGATACACCCAGGACAGGGCGCCAATCTATCGCTGGGCACACACTCACTCACACAGACACGCACACATACACACTCCATATGGGGCAATTTTGAGAATTCAATTGACTTGATCCATGTTTTTGGACTGTGGGAGGAAACCGGAGAACCCGGAGGAAACCCACGCGGACACGGGGAGAACATGGAAATCCACCCAGATTGGGATTCGAACCAGGAATCCCTAGCGCTGAGCGGAGAATGTGCTAACCACTAATCCACCGTGCCGCCTATATATATATATATATAGTGATATCTCAAACAGTAGAGAAATAAATGTAAGTAAATGAGACCAAAAGTGGGCGTGGCCGGGTTTGTGGGAGTGCGCAATCAGTCTGTGGTTGTGGCTGGTGGGTATCGCTGCAAATTACTTGGGGAGTGGCGAGTTTTGTGTTTGTAGCTTAAAAGTTATTTAAAAATAAACCGTTACACCACGTTGAATATTAGATTTCTCCCATAGAAAGTGAACTAAGCCAACTTTGCAGAGTGATCAGGAGTGAACGAAGAGTACAATCACTCACATCACATTTCACAAGACTGGCATGGAGTGGGATTTGTAGCTCAAAAATTGGCAGAGTTACGGGAGTGCAAAAGTCTCCATAATGCAACGTAGATAGGAACATCTCGAGAACAAATTCCTTAGCTGTATATAAGCACTCATCTCATCAATGGGCCGTACATGTTCTGTGAAATTCATATCAATGGCTCAAATATGAGACCAAAACAGTGGAATAATCCAAATCAGACAACAATAGCCATATATGGCGATCACACTAATGATCCATGGTGTTAAACATCCAGCAAGTCATTTCAAAATCATAAATAACAAGGCACATGCAACGTCTTGGCTCACCATTAGAGAAGCCTCAGTAACTAACGATGATTTCCTTCCTGTTTATGACATCTTTATAGACGTCATGTAAAGCAGGTGTTTTTTCTCTCTTCTGTAGCGTGAGGATCAGTGTGTCCTGTTCTGTCAGTGGTTCCGGTCTTTTTAACGTTCTTAGTAATGTACGAAGCGCCACTCTTACTCATTGTGTGTGCCTTTCACAGGAAACCAAGCAAACACAGTTCTGATGAATTATATTAAAGTTCCTGACTGTAAGCAAGGACCGTTTAAAGGAACCCATCCATCCATTATCTTCTGCTTTATCCTCTACTAGGGTCGCGGGGGGTTCCCCCATGCCCATTCAGGGGAGGACGTTTTGGGCGGTGGGCAATATACACCCAGGACTGGGTGCCAATCCATCGCTGGGCACGCACTCACTCACACAAACACACTCTATATGGGGCAATTTTGAGAATTCAATTGACTTGATCCATGTTTTTGGACTGTGGGAGGAAACCGGAGAACCCGGAAGAAACCCACGCGGACACGGGGAGAATATGGAAACTCCACCCAGATTGGGATTCGAACCGGGAATCCGTAGTGCTGAGAGGAGAACATGCTAACCACTAAGCCACGTGCCGCCTGTGGTTGCCTTTTCATTCATTCATTCATTCATTCATTATCTCCCGCTTTATCCTCTATTAGGGTCACAGTGGGGTTCCCCAGGCCCATCCAGGGGAGAACATTTCGGGCGCTGGGCAGATAGACCCAGGACAGGGCGCCAATCCATCGCTGGGCACACACTCACTCACACAGACACACTCTATATGGGGCAATTTTGAGAATTCAATTGACTTGATCCATGTTTTTGGACTGTGGGAGGAAACCGGAGAACCCGGAGGAAACCCACACGGACATGGGGAGAACATGGAAACTCCACCCAGATTGGGATTCGAACCGGGAATCCGTAGTGCTGAGAGGAGAACATGCTAACCACTAAGCCACCGTGCCGGCTGTAGTTGCATTTTATTAATTTAAATTTACTCTTTAGATACTTAAGTGCTAATGATAAGGTCACAAAACTTCCTGCAAAGCACAATGAAAAAACAGATGTATAATGGCCAGCAGCCAAGCAACCACTTTATATATTCGTAGACCCAGTGACAATCTATCTGTGTGTGTGTGTGTGTGTGTGTGTGTGTGTGTGTGTGTGTGTGTGTGTGTGTACACAGTATGACAATATTTACTTGGACCTGAATCATTGCTTTTGAAAATCTAATAAATCATTGTAGATAAAGCATAATGCCAGTAAGTTGTAATATTAATACCATGTTTTTATTAGCACTAATTATAAGTAAATAGTATGCGTTTCTGTGTGTGAAGGTGTGTGGGGATGCAGGTATGCATGTTAAAGACTTGGGTAATTACCGACTGAACTATGTACAAAGACACACACACACACACACACACATACACACACACACACACACACACACACACACACACACACAAAAAAATTAATTATGAAAGAATCTAGATCATTCATAGATCTGGAATGTAAATAGATTTTCTGCTGATTGATTGAAATCCTTTGAACGAACACACACACACAGTCACACACACACACACACACACACACACACACACACACACACACACACACACAGAAAATTATAATTATGAAAGAAATCAAAAGATAAGACATTAAAATATACATTGATTATAGAGAATTTTCATACCTCTTTGTAATAATAACTTAAAATGTGCCTCTACAAAGAAGTGAACACTTTTTAAAATATTTATCTACTTAATTAATCTACTTAAATAAATACAATTATAAAAAAATAATTAAAAAACAATCTATCTTTTGTAAATGTAAATAATGCTGGAGACAATCTGGTTTAGGGCTGTAAGACAGAACAGTGTCGATTTTTAAGGAGAACGGAACTGTTTGACAGACACTGTGATATAAAAGCATAAGGGAACGTTCTCAGCTCACTCTGAGCCATTCACATGAACAAACGCACAACTGCACAATGAGAACCTGCTACAGCTGATTTCCTTCGTTCTCTCTGCACTACTGAATGCATTCCCTTGTTCCTCCCATTAGATTTATTTCACTTCCTTTTGTTTTTTAGAGCTTATCTGGGATCTCTCAGAGTACATGCTCATACAAGATTTAGGCTCTTCAATATCAAGAGACAGAGTACAGTAAATACAGAAAATTCCATTATTGTAATGGAAAGAGCTGCGTTAGGCAAGAACATTACATCACGAGATGAATCTCCCAATGAAAGAGTAAGAAATAGAAATAAATAATAATAATAATAAGGGGGGAAAATTATATAAAAATAAAAATAAATAATAATAAAAAAGGTGGCTTAGTGGTTAACACGTTCTCCTCTCAGCGCTAGGGATTCCCGGTTCGAATCCCAATCTGGGTGGAGTTTCCATGTTCTCCCCGTGTCTGCGTGGGTTTCCTCCGGGTTCTCCGGTTTCCTCCCACAGTCCAAAAACATGGATCAAGTCAAATGAATTCTCCACATTGCCCCATATGGAGTGTGTATGTGTGCGTGTCTGTGTGAGTGAGTGTGTGCCCAGCGATAGATTGGCGCCCTGTCCTGGGTCTATCTGCCCAGCGCCCGAAATGTTCTCCCCTGGATGGGCCTGGGGAACCCCACTGTGACCCGAATAGAGGATAAAGCGGGAGATAATGAATGAATGAATGAATGAATGAATGAAAAGGCAACCACAGGCGGCACGGTGGCTTAGTGGTTTAGCATGTTCTCCTCTCAGCAACAGGGATTCTCGGTTCAAATCCCAATCTGGGTGGAGTTTCCATGTTCTCCCCGTGTCCGCGTGGGTTTCCTCCGGGTTCTCCGGTTTCCTCCCACAGTCCAAAAACATGGATCAAGTCAATTGAATTCTCCAAATTGCCCCATATAGAGTGTGTCTGTGTGAGTGAGTGTGTGCCCAGCGATGGATTGGCACCCTGTCCTGGGTCTATCTGCCCAGCGCCCGAGATGTTCTCCCCTGGATGGGCATGGGGAACCCCACCACGACCCTAATAGAGGATAAAGCGGGAGATAATGGATGAATGAATGAATAATAAAAAAAAGATTGTGCCAGTTGTTACTGCCTTACGATACACTGAAAACATACACATGGTGACAACTTGTTCTATATGCCACCTGGTGATTCCACCTCACCAATTCTCACTCTGTGGCGTTCACCACAGCAAAATGGTGGAACCATCTTCCCAACTCTGTCCGTAAGGCAGAGTCACTTGGCAGTTTTAAGAAACTACTAAAGATGCATCTTTTTAACAAATACCTGTTGTAGAAAAAAAAATAGTGCAGGATCAGATAACGATCAAGTTTTATAATCCTACAGTGTAGCTGGTTTTCTCCTTAACTACTGACTTGTGTTGTTCTCATTTGTACGTCGCTTTGGATAAAAGCATCTGCTAAATGACTAAATGTAAACGTAATGTAAATGTATATGAACAGAGCCAAAGGGTCCAGTGTTGGCAATAAAGTTAAGTTAAATAATCTGTATATGGGACAGTAACTAAAGGAGATAGACAGTATTATTAAAATATTATTATTTATTATTTATTATTATATAAATAATATTATTATTATTATTATTAAAATTATTATTAAAAGTATTTAAAAAATATTATTAAATATACTCCCCAAGCCCATCCAAGGGAGAACACTAGGTACACACTCACTCACACAGACACACACACTAACTCACTCTATATGGGGCAATTTGGAGCATTCAATTGCCCTTGATCCATGTTTTTGGACTGTGGGAGGAAACCGGAGAACCCGGAGGAAACGCACGCAGACACGGGGAGAACATGGAAACTCCACCCAGATTGGGATTCGAACCGGGAATCCCTAGCGCTGAGAGGAGAACATGCTAACCACTAAACCACCATCACATAAATATACTCAAGTGGATGAAAATAAAGAATAAGAAACTCCTTAAATAATAGATAGATAAACAGACTTTTTTTAGAACGTGGTGTATGAAATGTTGCCGCATGAGCTGGTTCAATATTTGTGCTCGCTCACAGAAAATATATAAAAAAAAAAAACATTAGAATACATTATAATGTATTACTGGCAGCACAGTGGTTACGGTCTAAAGACTTACAGCAAGGAGGTCGCTGGTTCGATTCAGGTTTGGGGTCTGCATGTCCTCCCTGTGCCTGAGCCAGTAAACATTGCTGCTATTTTATCTATATATCTATATCTATCTATCTATCTATCTATCTATCTATCTATCTATCTATCTATATATTATATATATATATATATATATATATATATATATATATATATATATATATATTATATATATATATTTCAGATTTATATGTTTTACTGCTGCTATATTTTATTCTAGACCTGATATTTAATAAATAAAATAATTCTATATCTAATAGAAATTGTTTAGGGTAAAACTGGACCCTTAAGCTACAATTTCATTTTCATTTCATGATGCAAATCACAACAAAGTCCCTTTTGAATCCTTTACTCCCGCATATCAGATACTAATTGCCCCCAAGATTGTATAGTTTATAAACTATTGGTAAAGAAATACCTGGTGTCCTCATCTCATCTCATCTCATTATCTTGATTGATTATATTACTCCTATGTCAGGGTCACGGGGTTCCCCATGCCCAGCCAGGGGAGAACATTTCGGGTGCCGGGCAGATACACCCAGTACAGGGTGCCAATCCATCGTCGAGACCTGGTGACCTTTCTCATAAAAACCTCTCTGTGAAACTAAAAATGAATATAAACTGACGTATAGAGCATCGAAGGGTCAGACACAAGTTCATGGTAAACCACCAACATCTTTGATTGCAAACAAGAATGTCATCTTGTAGAACACAAACATCCGCTCTATTAGGGTCGCGGTGGGGTTCCCCATGTCCATCCAGGGGAAAACGTCTCGTGCGCTGGGCAGACAGACCCAGGACTGGGTGCCAATCCATCGCTGGGCACACACTCACTCACACAAACACACTCTATATGGGGCAATGTGGAGAATTCAATTGACTTGATCCATGTTTTTGGACTGTGGGAGGAAACCGGAGAACCCGGAGGAAACCCACGCAGACACGGGAAGAACATGGAAACTCCACCCAGATGGGGATTCGAACCGGGAATCCCTAGCGCTGAGAGGCGAACGTGCTAACCACTAAGCCACCGTGCCGCCAGAACACAAACAGTGTAAGCAAAATAAAAACAGCTTCTTTTCCCAAAATATAATTGCAAATGAGAAATATGCAACTAGATCTTCTGCTGATTGATTGAAATCCTTTGAATCCTGCAGTGGATTTCAGCTCAAAACACCAAGTATCAGTGCACATGCATTTTTTTCTATCTCAGCCAAGCAGATGCTACACCTCATTCCATTTCTTTGATCAATTGACCGTGTTCTTCAAAAAACCATAGGTGGTGTCTCCAACTGGCCAAGAATCAATGCCTGCAATCTTTCCTTTTATGGTAAGAGTAAAGCATGGCTGATCAAAGGTAACCAGGCTACCTGTGTCATGGCTCGGGAAACTGAAATCTTCGAACATAAAAGCCAGCACACAGGATGTTTTAAAACCTCTCCAAAGTCTTTCATGTTCTCGAGTCCTCCAGAGTTTGTTTTCTCAAGGTAACAAAACAAAACAAGAACATTATTTCCAGGACAGCAAGTTCATCCTCCAGTTACTCCCTGTAACACGAGCCTCCTGCTTCCTGTTTCACTAGTTCCAATTATTATTTAAACCTGCTCCGTGTCAGTATGAGCTGTCAGTGAATAATTAGACCTCAGTTTTTTATGTTTTGTATATACATCGCTAATATTTATCTAAGAAGAAGAGGAGGGGGGAAAGTAAAGACACATTTAGTAGAATTATTTACTGTAAATACACGATATAGACAAAGTTTTGGGACATTAACACTTTATGACTACAGTCTTAGGGCGGCACGGTGGCTTAGTGGTTAGCACGTTCTCCTCTCAGTGCTAGGATTCCCGGTTCGAATCCCAATCTGGGTGGAGTTTCCATGTTCTCCCCGTGTCCATGTGGGTTTCCTTCAGGTTCTCCGGTTTCAGTCCAAAAACATGGATCAAGGACAATTGAATTCTCCAAATTGCCCCATATAGAGTGTGTCTGTGTGAGTGAGTGTGTGCCCAGTGATAGATTAGTGCCCTGTCCTGGGTGTATCTGCCCAGCGCTCGAAACGTTCTCCCCTGGATGGGCCCCCACGACCCTATTAGAGGATAAAGCGGCAGAAGATAATGAATGGATGGATGGACTACAGTCTTTGCATTTTTAGTTGGTCTTCTCTTTGCAACTCCTATTTTAGGTGGCACGTTGGCTTGGTGGTTCAGTGTCCATATGGGTTTCCTCTGGGATCTCCAGTGTCCTTTCACAATCCAAAAACATGGATTCAAGGTGAATTGGATGCTCTAAATTGCCTTATACAGTATGTGGTGTGTCTGTGTGAGTGAGGGTGTACCCAGCACCTAGATTGGTTCCCTGTCCTGAGTGTATCTGCACAGAACTCAGTACTACCTATGGGGTAGGGGAACTTTCCTGGGACCCTAGTATAAGATTAAGTGGAAGATAATGGGTGGAGTTTCCATGTTCTCCCCATGTCAGCTTGGGTTTCCTCCAGGTTCTCCGGTTTCCTCTCATAGTCCAAAAACATGGATCAAGGTCAATTGAATTCTCCAAATTGCCCCATGTAGAGTGTGTTTGAGTGAGTGAGTGTGTGCCCAGCAATAGATTGGTGTCCTGTCCTGGGTGTATCTGCCCACCGCTTGAAAAGTTCTCCCCCTGCGACCCTAATAGAGGATAAAGCGGAAGATAATGGATGGATGGATGGATCACGTTCTAGATTAATATCCCTTTGGAGCTATAATTGCACATATTTTCCCAGCATGCCGTGCCTCGTAACATTAATGACATTAATGGTGTGTTTGGTCATGATGAAACACATTTTTACATTTTAACTTTTCATTTATATACTGCGACATCACAAATCCTTTTGTAATTCATTATGTTATCATTCTTGCCTTAAACAGCTTCAGTACTAGTTTTTTTTTACCTTTAAAGAAACATTAATTTAAACATGTCTTTCTGCTCGAATAAATCAAATCATATACTATCGCAGTCGGTTTAGTTTAATAATATATTCTATATAAAAACTTAAGAGGACACCCACACAGAACACCTACAAAATATTTTATAACATCCTATTTGGTCTCCACTTCACAGATTTAACACATCTTTTTTTGTAGTCTGCCCGTCGGAATTTTTCCTGCTTTATTCAGAAGCCCTGTGTGAGGTCAGACACTGATGTCGATCTCTGTGCCTGTTTAAACCAGAAGTGTTTAATGGGTTGAGATCAGGGTTCTGTGTGGGCCAGTCAAGGTCTCCCACCATAAACTGTTTCCTATTATCACAAAAAGAACTTTCTCCAAATTACTCCCAATGTTGAAAGTTCTACTGAAATGTGTCTCACTGCGTCGTTCACATTAGGATCTTAAAGGGAATGGCGAGTGGAAAGTGACACATTGATGTTGTTTTTTGGACATGAGACCCAAAACACTTTCATGAATCACATCTTCATGAAAGCAAAGACACAACGACACGCCCAAGTAAATCAAGCTGCGGGGTGCACGACTAACGGATCGCTAAAGGTTGTTAAAATGAAGCCCCTGGAGTCGCTTGGTGTTTGAGTGTAAAATGCTGTGAATTTGGATAGGGAACACACACACACACACACACACACACACACTTTAGATATACATGTTCACACAATATTACATATACATGAATGTTCGCATACACACACACACACACACGCACACGACTTTAGATATATTCATTCATTCATTCATTATCTCCTGCTTTATCCTCTATTAGGGTCGCGGTGGGGTTCCCCATGCCCATCCAGGGGAGAACATCTCGGGCGCTGGGCAGATAGACCCAGGACAGGGCGCCAATCCATCGCTGGGTACACACTCACTCACACAGACACACTCTATATGGGGCAATTTTGAGAATTCAATTGACTTGATCCATGTTTTTGGACTGTGGGAGGAAACCGGAGAACCCGGAGGAAACCCACGCAGACACGGGGAGAACATGGAAACTCCACCCAGATGGGGATTCGAACCGGGAATCCCTAGCGCTGAGAGGCGAACGTGCTAACCACTAAGCCACCGTGCCGCCCGCACGGTGGCTTTAGATATACATATTCGCACAACATTAAATACATCATGCACATTAATTTAATTATTAACATTATTAAATACATACTGTACATGAATGTGTGCGCACACACACACACACACACACACACAAACACACACACACACACATGATTTTAGATATATATGTTCACACAATGTTATCTACATCATGCAAAAATACATGAATGTATGCACACATACACACACAACTTTATATATATATATATATATGTGTATATATATATATATATATGTTCACACAATGTTATCTACATCGTTAAACCCATACCTGAAAGTGTGCGCACACACGCAAACACACAGCATTAATTGTTAAAAAGCTTTTCTTGTCTGATTGTATTGTATTATTATAAAAAGTTAGATGATAACAATAATTAAACAACTATTAAATGTACAGATCTCCCTAGATTAGAGTTAGAGAAAAAGACACACACACACACACACACACACACACACAGACAGAGAATAAGGGCATAATGGTGGTAAGTTTCAAGATGGATCAAAACCTCAAATATAGAAAAACTAAACAAAAAAAAAAGATAAGAACTTCAAATCATATAGAAATTACACTGGTAATACAATAAGATGAAGATGTACAGAGTTACTGTAACAAAAACACTGAGTGTGTAGCTTTAAATACTTCATACAGCTCCAATTATTAAGCAATTTACAAGAAGGCGTGTAACAATTACTCAATCCTACAATTATTTCATCAGCTAATCATCTGGAAACAGTGCAATGAATAAAACCATGCAGCTTTAATTCCAACATCAAACAGCAGAAAAGTATAAGCTCAGATTTTAAACAGTGCTTTATGACTAATACCAGATTGTGATTATTTCTATAACTACTGATCTCCTGGGATTTCTGAGCACAACAGTCTCTGGAGTTACTCCGAAATGCACAATAAAGAAAAAATAACAAATGAGCAGCAGCTCAGTGGAAAGAAACACTGTTGAAAGAGGACAACAAAAAATGTCCATACTGTTTCAGCACAATAAATTGTCTATAGTAACCCTAATACCCACATCTCAGAATGCACAACATCTAACATTAATTAAAGTTATCCATCCATCCAGTATCTTCCGCTTTATCCTCTATTAGGGTTGCGGTGGGGGAGGGGAGAACGTTTCAGGCGCTGGGCAGATACACCCAGGACAGGGCGCCAATCTATCGCTAGACACTCACACAGACACACAGACACACTCTATATGGGGCAATTTGGAGTGCTCAATTGACCTTGATCCATGTTTTTGGACTGTGGGAGGAAACCCACGCAGACATGGGGAGAACATGGAACCTCCACCCAGATTGGGATTCGAACCGGGAATCCCTAGTGCTGAGAGGAGAACATGCTAACCACTAAGCCACCGTGCCGCCCAGATTAAAGTTATATTATTCCTATTATTATTAGGTCTGTCAGTGTATGTCATGCTGCCATCAACCTATCAGACACCAGAGTCCAATGTAAATATCACATGGAACACTACAGTCTCTAACTGTACACTATGAAAAACATATCCAGTAACAGATTGGTCCTTTCTACAATCAAAAATAAAGGAATTACAGAGACTGCAGCCTTTGCTCTGTTGTCCAGATGCTCTCAAAACCTGCAAACAGCATGTGGTGTTACAGCTTTTGAAGGATTTGCCCAAGCTGTTAGGTTTTTGTTTTTTTGGTATGAGATTTGTGATATCTTATTGTTAGCCAACTGACTGAAAACTGTCTAAATAAAAAAACATTAAATATAATATGAGTCGTTATAAAATTTGAAAAGGCAAGCACTAATTTAGTACTAAAAAAATTACATGGAACATAAAAGATTTGGATAAAACAACCTGCATCTGATCAAACCTGGCATGGAAGCATCAGAAGCACCGTACAGAAAGACAGCTTTACCTGTTCCTCACATAGTTCTGTTATTTACAATATTAAGACATTTTATTTGTAGATAGACTGGGAAATGTGTTGAAGTGTGCATGTTCAGAGTTCCAATACCCCCCCCCCCAATTAACACCACAGGGAGGCGAAGTCTTAGCTTTACTTAATGCATCAGCTCTGGGTTCACATTGCTAGATCTGCAGACAGATTAAGGAAAGTCAACTGACCTTTTTTAAAGATAAATAAGATTAAAGAAATGCGTTCACCACTACTGCTGGAGTAAACCTGCAACACTTCTTTGGAACGAAAAAAAAAAACACATAAGGAAAAAACATAACCTGTTAAATATACAAACGCTTTTAAACTGTGCTGTGAGGTTTTTTTTTAACATGAGGAACATTTTAACTCAGAAAACATAGTAAACATCAAATATGTTTTGCTTATAGATGTGACCAGAAACTGAATGTCCTTTGGTGATAAAAAATAATAATAAAACCTTAAAGTCAGCTAAAGGCAGTTTGCTTTGATGTTTTCATCTTAAAGCGATCTGGAATATAATTTATCTTGTTTTAAAAGCTGGTCAAAGCTTTCTCAGTCTTTTATGTTGCGAATATTGTGGCTTGAAAGAAACTCATTCATTGTAGAACGATGGCAAACATCAAAATGTGTTATTATTATTAATTAAGATTGTCAACACTATAATAAACATATAGATAGACTTTCTCTCCACATTTGGTAACTCTCTTTTACTCTGTTCTTAAACGGTCACAACCACCACATAGCAGGCACTATTTGGGTGGTGGATGATGATTAGTTACTGACATTAGTGATGTGGTGGTGGTGTGTTAGCATGTCACATCACCGGCTGCTGGTGGTATTACCGGTATTTCCGAAATGACACAACAGCATTCCCTATTGGGTACTGGTGCAGCTGAGAGTGTTTATTGTTTAATTAATTTGTATTTACTGGTAAAATAAAAAAAATTAAAATAAAATGCTGCAATTCCCAAAGTTTATGGTTGGAACATTGTTTTATGTTATGTTCATGTCATGTTGCGCCTGTGGCTGTTTTCACCCGGTGTGTTCTGCATTAAAAATTACTTTTTGAGCTCTGGACGTATCAATGTATGTTTTGCCTTACTATTTCTCACAAACGCATTTTAAAATCTCTAAAATGACATTCTTTAAATTACAATACACTCAAAAAAAGCTAAATTTTTTTTTTTACATTTTGCAGAAAATTTTGACCTTAAAATGGTGAGCAATCATCTAAAAAGTATAGATAATGTTTAAAAAGAAAACATTTCCAGAGATGCAGACCTGTTGATCTCATTTATTAAAACCTAAAATCTACTACACATCAGAAACGGTGTGAAAAGCAATGTAACAATGTAACAAACCTTTAAAAATGTTAGATATTCTAATCATACATGAGAGATCCATGTTTTTAAAATCACTTGTACTGTACACAAACACAGCTGAGTACATTATGTTAATCATAATATATTTTATCATAATATTAATCTTTTGTTAAGAAATACATTTCTGCAGCAAAACATCTTTTCACACAAGAAGATAATTATTTTTTAGCAGATTTTCCCTGAAAGGTTAACAAAATCTTTAAAACAAATAGATGTGTGAACCTTATTGATATTTGGTGCACATCTGCTTATGAATTAGAACCAAACTGCTGTAAAAGAATCAGGGAGAATACAGAAGTCAAAGACATACCTGCAATAGAAAAGACGACAGCAGAGTCCCGTCTTACCAGAGAACGTCCGAGTGTCCACTCAGCCAGCCCGAATACCATCTTCAGCAGCACACATCCCACTCAGCATCTGTACGTCACAACAGCAAGAGTACAAGTGAGATTCGATTCAACTTTAGAGTCATTGTGCAGAGTACAGGTAGAGGGTGAATAAAATGTAGTTAGCATCTAACCAGAAGAAATATATAATAGTATTTACATAAAATGCAGTATTAACAGTGCAGTGCATATAATGTGTATATATGTTATATTTATGTATACATATATACATACATATAAACATGCCATATACATATATATGAGTACATACAGTAATATATATGTATATACATACACTAACAATATATATATATACTGTATATATATATATATATATATATATATATATATATATATATATATATATATATATATATATATATATATAGATAGATAGATAGATAGATAGATAGATAGATAGATAGATAGATAGATAGATAGCATGTTTATTTATATATATATATATATATATAGTAATAAGATATAAGTAAGTTAAAAGACATATAAACAAATGCATAAATATAAACATGTAAATATAATATAAAAGATACTGTTATGAACACAGATATTTTACCAATATAAATGTTACTAAAATTTATTTTTCGTTCTATACATTTAGCAATACGATCTGTGCAATACACTGTGACAATAAATATAAATATATAAATTTTAAACACATATAAATTTACTTGAATATTAAAATGATTTTAAACTTTCAGATAGAGTTGAACCACAATAACGTTACATTATCTTCACTTTCTAATCCATCTTCAGAATGGAACCTACATCTCTGCAGCTCGTTGGGATATGTGACTACAACGCTGACACCTGGCATTGTATATCTTTTTGTTGATTAATTTCAGATTGGTTTAGTTCTCTTCAGGTTATGTTCTGTTGTAAAGAGTATTAGACAGTGTGTACATTTGCAGATTTCTGCTTTGAAAGTTTGTAAGCCTGAAAACATTCTTTGTGCAATTTGTGCAACTTAACATTCACAAAGACCTTGAACTGGACAACTCTCAACTTTCGCATTCCAGAAATAGCCATGTGCTGAGCAGGACATAATTTATTAATTGAGCATTCAGTACACATTACTGTAATGGACAAAAGCAACTCGTTTCTTTATTCTTATGCTTTACGGAGCCTGATCAACATTTCCTTCATTGGAAATTATAACTGCGTTAAAAAGTGCCTCTCATTTCTTTTAATCTTTATTTAGATTTTCTTGCATTGTATTTTTAGACATTTCCAGAATAATAATATTTCCTTTTAGCACAAATACAACCCAACATAGTGCATACATTTATAAATAAGTGGCTAAAGATAAGAAAAAAATGGTACTCGGTCATTTAATCTTTAAGAGAAATAAATCAATATTGTATATATGACTCTGTAAACTTCTGCTTTAAGGATCTGGTGTGACCTCTTTCAACAGCAATTTCGGCACAAGGTTAAAAGCCAAGAAACATCCTCTCAAAATACAGAACCAGCTTTATATCAACCTTTAAAGTGAGCTTTCTCAAGTTGATGAAATTACTTCTTTTTCAAACCAATTATTATTTTTTATTTAGATGTAAATGGTATATAACATTATAATGGTATTTGCAGCTTAACAATACAATGAAAATGCATTTAAATATCTGTAAGAAGAATGAAAAAACAATTTAAAAACAATTAAAGCCAAAGGAAAGGTAAGTGATTAAACCTCTAATTAAAATAATGAGGCATCTACAAATGACTGCATCTTTAATCAAACATAATAACCCTGATTGTTCTGCTCCAGGTTATTTCCTGTATGCATGCTTGCTTGCTTGTATGTATGTGTGTGTGTGTGTATGTGTGTGTGTGTACAGGTATATATATATATAAAAATATAAAGTACAAAATCTCATTTAACCGAGGGGAGTGCAAGAGGGTTAGTGTAAAAGTTATATCATGTTATATGGTTATAGTTATGTATAGGTCAGGGTTATTGTAAGATTATGGTTAGGTTATGGTTAGTTTAAGAATATGGTTCTTATATATGGTATGGAATAAGTCTCAACGAAATGAATGGAAGTCTATGTAAGGTTAGGGCATATATATATATATATATATATATATATATATATATATATATATATATATATATATATATATATATATATATATATATATATTTGTGTTTGAGTGTGTGTGTGTGTGTGTGTGTGTTATATCAACATGTGTTTAAGTCTTTGTGCTGGGGTTTCCATACGTGTATTAATGTGAAAGGTGTGTGTTTGTGTTGAGATGCTTTGACAGTAAAACCGATTCATGTGCAGAACACTTCACACCTGCAGCCGACACATTAATTAAAATAGACACAAAGGCGATGCTATTTAATAAACCCTGTCTGAAACAGCTGTTACAGTCTGGAGTCAGCATAACACCCCGAGGTTTCTGTTAGCCGCCTGGATTCTGCTGTTAAAACACAAAAGCACCACATGCAGTGTCTTATGACCAAACGATAACAACAAGAACTCACTTTTCAGCTTTACAAAATCAAGATATCTAAACTTCTAAAAAGGACTGTTTATGAAGCAGTGATTAACACTTCAAACTGCACAAAACAAGAAATTTGGACATTCAATCACGCGCACCAAATTTGAATAGGAAACAATTTATCTAAAATTTGGAGATTTAGTATTTTTACAATCTTTTAGATTTCAAAAGATTTCTATTTTAAGAAATAATAATCATCCATTCATTATCTCCCACTTTTATCCTCTATTAGGGTCGCGGTGGGTTCCCCATGCCCATCAAGGGGAGAAAGTTTCGGGAGCTGGGCAGATACACCCAGGACAGGGCACCAATCTATCGCTGGGCACACACTCACTCACACAGACACACACATAAACTCTATATTAATTTAGGAGATATTAATTATATTTGGGGTAATTTGGAGAATTCAATTGACCTTGATCCATGTTTTTTTTGGGACTGTGAGAGGAAACCAGAGAACCCGGAGGAAACCCACGCGTACATGGGGAGAACATGGAAACTCCACCCAGATTGGGATTCAAACCGGGAATCCGGTTGAGAGGAGAACGTGCTAACCACTAAGCCACCATGCCACCCTTAAGAAATATATATATATTTTTTTAATAATCTCATGTTCCGCATACATACAGATTGTCAGAGAAATGAGAGAGTAATTTTAAAGCCTGAAAAACTTTACTAAAGTGATTCTTAATTATCTATTAGGGTCGCGGCGGGGTTCCCCATGCCTATCCAGGGAAGAACGTTTCGGGTGCTGGGCAGATACACCCAGGACAGGGTGCCAATCCATCGCTGGCACATACTCACTCACACAAACACACACACCTTAAATTCATGTTTTTGAATTGTGGTAGAAAACCGAAGAACCCGGAGGAAACCCACACTGACACAGAGAGAGCATGAAAACCCCACGTAGACTGGAATTTAAACTTGGATCCTCAGTGCTGAGAGGCAGACGTGCTAACCACTAAGCCACCGTGCCGCCCACACATATCCCACACACCAATGAGTCGCAGAACATTACATCATATATTATTATTATGGTTTGGGGTTTGGGAACTTTACATTCTTCTATAGTTTATTTTTTTTATAGTATATATAGTATATTTTTAATTTTTTTAATATTGCATATTTTATTAGATTCACATACTGTGTAGATTCTGACTTCAAGTTCTATAATTTCAGACTGATGTCTATGGATTATTTGGGTGCTGGGTGATTTGAAATTTTGATTTTATTTTGGGGTGGCACGGTGGCTTAGTGGTTAGCACGTTCGTCTCTCAGCACTAGGGATTCCCGGTTCGAATCCCAATCTGGGTGGAGTTTCCATGTTCTTCCCGTGTCTGCGTGGGTTTCCTCCGGGTTCTCCGGTTTCCTCCCACAGACCAAAAACATGGATCAAGTTTTGAATTCTTCAAATTGCCCCATATAGAGTGTGTCTGTGTGAGTTAGTATGTGCCCAGCGATAGATTGGTGCCCTGTCCTGGGTGTATATGCCCAGCACCCGAAACGTTCTCCCCTGGATGGGCATGGGGAACCCCCCCGTGAGCCTAATTGAGGATAAAGCGGAAGATAATGGATGGATGGATGGATGGATTTTATTTTGTAAAAAAAGACTATTATTACATTAACTATTTTAAACATCTGCTTATTTTTATGCAGTTACTATTTACATACAGAATTAAACATAATGTAAAAATATTCAATCTAACCTGTAGATAAAAAATTACACATTTAGTATTTTCAAGTTTCAAGTTTTGTTTTTCTTTTATTATATTTAATTTAGAGCAGACACTGTTCAGAAGGATTTGCTCCAAATTCTTACAGAAGACTATATAAACCTCAAACCCGGGATTGTTTCGATTCCCGTCCCGTCTTCCACTTGTCTATAAAAGAGATGTAACTTGTCAAAAGCACATCTGCTCATCAAATCCCAAAGTCTCAAACAATCTCCAGATAAGTACCTTTTAGAAAAGAAATGAGCAGGAATAATTGCAGCACTGTGATGATTGTAGCATCATGATCATGAACACACAGCTGTTGCAGGGGATACTTTGAATACCCTGAACACCAGCTGAATGCTTCCACATGAAAAAGAGAACCTGAGTGTGGATTCAGCTTTGGTTTGTAATTAAAATGATCCACAAGAGAGAGATTTCCTCTAATATTAATTTGTCTATAAGCCTCAGTACACGGAAATTTGCCTTAAACATTCGACACCAATTGGCAAAACAGTAATGGATTTCAATCATGAAGACGAGATCACTAGCAAAATAAACCACAGAGACGTTTTTATATTTCATTACAGAAGTTATATTAATTTACAAACTTTAAAAAAAAAAAAAAAAAAAAAAAAGAAGTTTAAAGGAAAAAATATTAGTATCCATCCATCCATTATCTTACACTTTATCCTCTACTAGGGTTGCGGGTGGGGGGGGGGGACATTTCAGGCGCTTACCAGATACACCCAGGACAGGGCGCCAAACTGTCACTGGGCACACACTCACACAAACACACTCTATATGGGGCAATTTGGACAATTCAATTGACCTTGATCCATGTTGTTGGAATGTCGGAGAAAACCGGAGAACCTGGCGGAAACCCACGCGGACACGGGAGAACATGGAAACTCCACCCAGATTGGGATTCGAACCGGGAATCCCTAACACTGAAAGGAGAACCTGCTAACCATTAAGCCACCGTGCCACCCAAAATATTAATATGTTATAAAAAATATAAATATATTATTAATATATTGTAAAAGTCCATTTACTGTATTTATATAATATATTGTGATTATGGCGGCACGGTGGCTTAGTGGTTAGCACGTTCGCCTCTCAGCGCTAGGGGTTCCCGGTTCGAATCCCCATCTGGGTGGAGTTTCCATGTTCTCCCCGTGTCTGCGTGGGTTTCCTCCGGGTTCTCCGGTTTCCTCCCACAGTCCAAAAACATGGATCAAGTCAATTGAATTCTCAAAATTGCCCCATATAGAGTGTGTTTGTGTGAGTGAGTGTGTGCCCAGCGATGGATTGGCGCCCTGTCCTGGGTCTATCTGCCCAGCGCCCGAGATGTTCTCCCCTGGATGGGCATGGGGAACCCCACCGCGACCCTAGTAGAGGATAAAGCGGGAGATAATGAATGAATAAATATTGTGATTATTTTGTAATGAGGAAACCCACACAGACACGGGGAGAACATGGAAACTCCACCCAGATTGGGATTCGAACCGGGAATCCCTAGCACTGAGAGGAGAACATGCAACCACTAAGCCACCGTGCTGCCCTAATTAATGTATATAGATCTATTAATTGCAGAATAGAGCAGGTTCATCCCATTTCTCTGATGTTGAGACGTGTTGCTGGAAAATACACAACCATCACACACTGATGAATACGACCTTATTATAAAGATTACTTGATCCATAGTTGTATCTGTTACCCTTTAAAATCCCTTATTTACACAAAACCAAACATAACGAGCATTAAAGTTCAAGTTCAAGTTATTTATTTATATAGCGCTTTTTACAGCAGTACATTGTCACAAAGCAGCATTACAGAATGAAAAGCCTTTAGACCCCCAAAGAGCAAGCCGAAGCGACAGTGGCAAGAAAAAAACTCCCTTTTATGTTGTTATTTAAGGAAGAAACCTTGGGAGAACCAAGACTCGGTGGGGGATCATCCTCCTTGAGCGGACACTCACTCACACAGACACACACTCTATATGGGGCAATTTGGAGAATTCATGATTTGGAGATCCATGTTTTTGGACTGTCGGAGGAAACCGGAGAACCTGGCGGAAACCCACGCGGACACTGGAGAACATTATTAAAAGCATGTTCTCCTCACTCACTCCGACTTCTACCAGTCAGGAACTTCCTGTCCTTCATCTGAACTCACAAACACGCCGCCGTCAGTTGTTGCTCTCTAAGCTCCAATCTATTTTGTCATAAAGTAGAAAAAGTTTTCAGATTCAAATTACATTTAATAAAATGGGACACCCCCTAATCCCTTCCTCAGACCCCAGCCAAATAAAAAACTCTGGGTCGATGTTTTTAAAGGTGACATCTTTGCTGAAGTGTCTAATAGCTGTATTTCACTTGCATGGAAAATATTCCAGACTGAAAAAATGTTATTAACCCTTGTACATATAATCCCAAACCCAATCAGCAAGTTTATGGAAAAGTCCCCCAGCACTATGAATACACCACTACCAAACAATGTCAACAGGCCAGAGCCAATCAGAAAAGAGCCAGGTAGCAGGACAGATGTCCTCTCAAGATTGTCCTGGCCTTTCTCTGTTGAACCCACCATCACTCTTGGACATGTGATGCAGGGATGTGTGTCCAGAGTGGGTCATTAAGTGAACAAAAGAGTGCAAAGCAAACACATATGTCGTAAACACACACACACACACTTTTCAGAATCACACTACAGGAGTCTCACCTTGTTCAGTGACCCTCACCAGAAAGCTGATTTCAGGAGAGAGAGAAGACCCGAGAGACTGACATTAATGAAGTTACTTTTGGAAGACTGAACACCATGAGCTACATCCTAAAATCACCAGGCTTTTTTTTAATACAGCCTTTTCTAAACTGTTTAATCCCCATCTATATACTTCATGTCTAGTCAGTACATGTAGGTGCATACTGATGTTTACTCTGGGATCTTCATCATAAGTACAGAAACGAGATTTGGAACCCGTGTCTCTTGTGCCGCTTGCAGCCTGACTTTACAGACGAAAACTCAGAACCCATTTATGTAATTCAGTCCAATCATTACAACAATGTGCAGCCGGTGACATCAACTTCTGGACATTTCATTATGTGCAGGTCCAGATGAGGATAAAAGTTGACAACCATGAGTATAAATAATTGCAAAGCAACCTAATCTTTTAATTAACCACTAAACAGTGACCCATTTTAGAATCCTATGGTGTTTTAATGATTCTTTTGTTGTTCCATTTCATTTTTATTACTTTACTTACAGCCTATTTTTAATTTTTGTTGTTTTTCAGATCATATTTCAAATGGTTGGATCTGAAGGAATTGCTGAGATCTGAAAATAAAAGACGGTCAAAATGTCCACAACTTTCCCGGAAGGTTGTTATGGGTTTTTTTAACTTTCAAATTAAATAATTAAACTTTCTAACTTTGTAGCACGTTTTATTTTTACTGAATAAGTTAAATTTAAGGGCGGCGCGGTGGTTTAGTGGTTAGCATGTTTTCCTCTCAGCGCTAGGGATTCCCGGGTTCGAATCCCAATCTGGCTGGAGTTTCCATGTTCTCCCCGTGTCTGCGTGGGTTTCCTCCGGGTTCTTCGGTTTCCTCCCACAGTCCAAAAACATGGATCAAGTCAATTGAATTCTCAAAATTGTCCCATATAGAGTGTGTCTGTGTGAGTGAGTGTGTGCCCAACGATGGATTGGCACCCTGTCCTGGGTGTATCTGCCCAGCGCCCGAGACGTTCTCCCCTGGATGGGCATGGGGAACCCCACCGCGACCCTACTAGAGGATAAAGCGGGAGATAATGAATGAATGAAAAGTTAAATTTAAGGGCGGCACGTTGGTTTAGTGGTTAACACATTTGCCTCTCAGCATTAGGGATTCCCGGGTTCGAATCCCAATCTGGGTGGAGTTTCATTGTTCTCCCCATGTCCACATGGGTTTCCTCCGGGTTCTCCGGTTTCCTTCCACAATCCAAAAACATAGAACAAGGTCAACTGAAGTCTCCAAATTGCCCCATATAGAGTGTGTTTGTGTGAGTGAGTGTGTCCAGCGATAGTTTGCCGCCCTGTCCTGGGTGTATCTGCCCAGCGCCCGAAACGTTCTCCCCCTGATGGGCATGAGGAACCCCCTGCAACCCCAGTAGAGGATAAAGCGGAAGATAATGGATGGATGGAATCATTGGAATGGCGATGTGTAAATAATCACCACAAAGCAGCTCTGGAATTGTGTGGGGAATCTTCAGGTTTGGCAATTGTACTAAAGTAACAGAAAACTGTTAATCAAAAGAAAAAATCGATTTCTTGCCACAGAAACACAAACACAATCACCTCAGAGATTCGTTGCTGAGTGGATTGCTGTAGATTCATTTGTAGCAGCACTACAGAGCGCAGATGGTTCTTAGAAAAAAAGAACTTGGACAGAGTGATCTGTTGCTCTGAATGCATCACCAGGACTGCTCTGCCTAATCTACAGAACATTTATTCCAGGCAGTGTAGAACATCAGGATCCTTAAGGACATTCAGCAAGCAAACCACATCCTTCTCACATGGCTACCTTCAGGGAAACGTCCGTACCATTAGGGCCAGGACACAGGACAGGCCATACGAACTCCTCATTCACAAGAAACTACAACCGTTCCACAATTCCACAAATCACCTCCATATGCAGGCACTTTCATTTTTAAATCTGCTAACCTTCTCACACAGACACTTTAATCATTATTTATACATCATACTGTTTACATTTACTTTACGTTTTCTTCTTCTTTTTTTTAAGTGTAAGTAATGTGGGCGGGGCGGCACGGTGGCTTAGTGGTTAGCACGTTCGCCTCTCAGCGCTAGGGATTCCCGGTTCGAATCCCCATCTGGGTGGAGTTTCCATGTTCTCCCTGTGTCTGCGTGGGTTTCCTCCGGGTTCTCCGGTTTCCTCCCACAGTCCAAAAACATGGATCAAGTCAATTGAATTCTCAAAATTGCTCCATATAGAGTGTGTGTCTGTGTGAGTGAGTGTGTGCCCAGCAATGGATTGGCGCCCTGTCCTGGGTCTATCTGCCCAGCGCCCGAGACGTTCTCCCCTGAATGGGCATGGGGAACCCCACCGCGACCGTAACAGAGGATAAAGCGGGAGATAATGAATGAATGAATGAATAATGTGGGCGGCAAGATAACCTCTCAGCACTAGGGATTCCTGGTTTGAATCCCAATCTGGGTGGAGTTTCCATGTTCTCCCCGTGTCAGCGGGGGGTTCCTCAGGGTTCTCCGGTTTCCCCCCACAGTCCAAAAACATGGATCAAGGTCATTGAATGCTCTATAAAAAATTGCCAAACATAGAGTATGTTTGTGTGTGTGTCTGTGTGTGCCCAGCGCCCGAAACGTTCACCCTTGGATGGACATGGGGAACCCCCTTGCAACCCTAACAGAAGAATAAGCTGAAGATAATGAATGGTTGAATAAAAACAAAATATAAATAATAAAGCAATTGATTTGATGTCCAAAAACATGGATTCAAAGTAAATTGAACGCTCTAAATTGCCCCATATAGGATGTGCTTGTGTGTATCTGTGTGATTGAGGGTGCCCTGTCCTGGGTGTAACTGCCCAGCACCCAAAATGTCTTCTGGATGGGCATGGGGAACCCCCCACGACCCAGGTAGAGAATTAAACTGAAGATAATGAATGGCTTGTTGCACAGTTTATGGAGCATTCACCTTCATATTTCACTGAACTTTGTTACTTCTATCAATTTATATGTGAAAAATAAAGAATCTGAAAGTATGTTCTTACAGTAGTAATTCATATAAGAGTATTTTATTTATTAAATTACTGTTGCGATGGCACGGTGGCTTAGTGGTTAGCACGTTCACCTCTCAGTGCTAGGGATTCCTGGTTTGAATCCCCATCTGGGTGGAGTTTCCATGTTCTCCCCGTGTCTGCGTGGGTTTCCTCCGGGTTCTCCGGTTTCCTCCCACAGTCCAAAAACATGGATCAAGTCAATTGAATTCTCAAAATTGCCCCATATAGAGTGTGTCTGTGTGAGTGAGTGTGTGCCCAGCGATGGATTGGCGCGCTGTCCTGGGTCTATCTGCCCAGCGCCCGAGACGTTCTCCCCTGGATGGGCATGGGGAATCCCACCGCGACCCTAATAGAGGATAAAGCGGGAGATAATGAATGAATGAATGAAATTACTGTTGCTAATTTGAATGTAATGAGGGGTGGGCACGAATGACAGGGTTTCTCCCAACAGGAACGGGCTTTATTACAGAGAATTTCAAATCGTACTCAAACTACAGCTGTAATGGCCTGGTGTCGCTCGCCAAAGTGACATAAGGTCCATGACATATGATATCATAGCTTATAAAGCTGCACAGCCATCAGACAGAGCCTGATCAGGTGCGCTAATCAATCACCCTGATCAGCGCAATGGCTCCGCCTCTCCTCCTCGCCCCCCTCCGGCACCACGTCACCACAATGACACTTGGTGACACAATTCTATGATGGTCTCTTTTGATAGATCATTAAAAGAAGGAATGCTGCAATAAATTGCATCAAATGTCTAAGTATATTGAGAACCATTGTCTCCAGCAAAGGGGCGGCACGGTGGCTTAGTGGTCAGCACGTTCACCTCTCAGCGCTGGGGATTCCCGGTTCGAATCCCCATCTGGGTGGAGTTTCCATGTTCTCCTCGTGTCCGCGTGGGTTTCCTCCGGGTTCTCCGGTTTCCTCCCACAGTCCAAAAACATGGATCAAGTCAATTGAATTCTCAAAAATTGCCCCATATAGAGTGTGTCTGTGTGTGTGAGTTAGTGTGTGCCCAGCGATGGATTGGTGCCCTGTCCTGGGTCTATCTGCCCAGCGCCTGAGACGTTCTCCCCTGGATGGGCATGGGGAACCCCACCGCGACCCTAATGAATGAATGAATGTCTCCAGCAATGATCACATGACCTATATGAGCTGCATAAATAATAATATGTCTCTATACCGAATCGTAACAGTCATTAAGAACTCTGCATGTTGCTGTTTCTTTCGTTTCTTTAAAAAAAAAAAAAGAAGCAGTGCAGTACTCAATAAAAAAAACATATGAACAAAGTGATTTACTGTTATAGAAAAAGTGAGAAAGACACTGTATCATCACACACGGGGAGAAGAAGAAAGAACCTGTTTGAAAGAGCAATGGATGTGTTTCTTAATGCAAACCCATTAAATTTCCATTACAAAGGCGCCCCGCGGCAAAAAAACATCACTGCAGATCAGAACAAGGACAAAAGTGAGTTTTGGCCACATAAATAAGATTTGATCGAGTTCTATTGCTCTGGAATGAAGACATAACCTTGCAGGAATGTAAGAAAACACACTATTCACTTGAGGCTTTTCTGTGTAAATGGAAAGTTGATAAGGCCAGAAAAAATCCTTCACTCAAATAATTAACCATAAAATGGTTACAGCATGTTTATCTCATAAAATACCCAGTTTTGGTAATAAATACAGGATGGAATAAAATAAACAGAATGCAGTGCATGCAGTTTAATCTGCCAAATCTGAAGTTCGTTTTATAACGGTAGCTCAGTGGTTAGGGTGTTGGGTTATCAATCTGAAGGTTGGGGGTTCAAATCCCAGGTCCACTGAAGTTACCAATGTGGGTCCTTGAGCAAGACCCTTAACCCTCATTGCTCCAGAGATGTTGTGATTAACCCTGTGTTCACCTTGTAAGTCGCTTTGGATAAAAGTGTCTGCAAAATTACCAAATGTAATGTATGTAAATGTATAAGCCGTATTGTATCTAAATAGTAATCTAATATAGTCTAAAGAAATACAGTATAATCTAGAAGAAAAGAAGAAAAATAAAACAATTACCAGAATATTTCTGGTTCGAATACGGTGGCTTAGTGGTTAGCACGTTCGCCTCTCAGCACTAGGGATTCCCGGTTCAAATCCCCATCTGGGTGGAGTTTCCATGTTCTCCCCGTGTCCGCGTGGGTTTCCTCTGGGTTCTCCGGTTTCCTCCCACAGTCCAAAAACATGGATCAAGTCAATTGAATTCTCCAAAAAAATTGCCCCATATAGAGTGTGTGTGTGTGTGTGTGTGTGAGTGAGTGTGTGCCCAGCTATGGATTGGTGCCCTATCCTGGGTCTATCTGCCCAGAGCCCGAAATGTTCTCCTCTGGATGGGCATGGGGAACCCCAACACGACCCTAATAGAGTATAAAGTGGGAGATAATGAATGAATGAATGAATTTGTCCCCAACAGGCAAAGCCAATCAGAATGTAAAATACACACACAAACTGGTCTTCCATGATGTAATCTAGTCCGCTTTATAAAGTGAACGTTGACTGCTGAGTAACGAGATTCCGACTTGGTGCTCATTGGAAATCGGCTCGCTGTTTATATTAATTTGTATTTCTATTTATGGTACATGATGTTAAATATTAAAATGATTTAGTCTATCACACATTGATATGAATGTGAAGTGCTCAGAGGTGTGTTAGTATCAATAATGTCACGGCTGGAAAAATGGCTCAGCCAATCAGCTTTAAGGACCGTAATGACCTGTTTTATAAGAGTATATACACCCCGCAGGATCCCGAAGATTATGTATGTCAAACTTGGTAGTATTCAAAGCAACAGTGGGGATGTATATGGAGAACACACACACACACACACACACACACACACACCATTTTATACACATACACACACACACACACACACACACACATATATATATATATATATATATATATATATATATATATAGGTTAAGGTTAAGGTTGAGGAAGTGCAGTAAATACACACAGACATGCACAGTGTGCTTATTCTCAGGTTTTAGCAGTTTGAATATGTAGAAGAAAATCATTTATGATCATTTAGAATATAAATGGCCCAAAGGTCTTATTCCTGTTAGGAAGTTTGATTGTTGGCTTCTTAACAACTTCCCACTACTGTATTACTAACTGTTTTTATGTTTATAATTCAGGGGAAATATCTCTTTATCTACGGACATAACGAGCAGGATATTGACAGTAATACACCAAGATTGCACATGTGTGTGTTGTAGCAATTGAAGTAATGACATCAGTTGCTGCTGATTATTTCCTTATAGGCCGATTTGATGTTTGATTAGCAGATGGTGCGATGCGTTTTGGGTCACAGTTGTAGCACCGAGTGCATCGGTTTATGCCAGACACATTTGTTTGTTCTTATTAAATGCTAATTTGTGTTAAAATAGAATAAATGAAACTGATCATACACAGCTAATGAAAATGAATGAGTCATATATATATATATATATATATATATATATATATATATATATATATATATATATATATATATATATATATATGCACAGTGGCTTAGTGGTTAGCATGTTCTCCTCTCAGCGCTAGGGATTCCCGGTTCGAATCCCCATCTGGGTGGAGTTTCCATGTTCTCCCCGTGTCTGCGTGGGTTTCCTCCGGGTTCTCTGGTTTCCACCCACAGTCCAAAAACATGCATCAAGTCAATTGAATTCTCCAAATTGCCCCATATTGAGTGTGTCTGTGTGAGTGAGTGTGTGCCCAGCGATGGATTGGCGCCCTGTCCTGGGTCTATCTGCCCAGCGCCTGAGATGTTCTCCCCTGGATGGGCATGGGGAACCCCACCGCGACCCTAATAGAGGATAAAGCAGGAGATAATGAATGAATGAAATATATATATATATATATATATATATATATATATATATATATATATATATATATATATATATATATATATATGCCTGGCTTGAGGTTTACTGTATATGTTATAAATCATAGTATAAATGAGGGCAAAGGTCTGTGTGTGTGTACCTATACAAATCCACACTGTTTTGTTTACCACGGCATTAATCTTTAGGATCCTGTGGAGTAGGGCTGCACCTAACGATTCATTTTCTATCAATTAACTTAACGATTAATTTTTTCCATTAGTCGATTGCTCTAAAACCTATTACTCTAACGTGATTGTGTTTGGAATTCAAATAACATCTCCAAAATAATGAAAAATAAAAACCTTTAATGTTGAAATTGCTTCTTTAATCAAACACACTGCTCTATTGGGTTCTATTGAAACACAAACATGCTTTAGCATTAACAGCTTTATCAAAAATCAAATCTCAGCCATAAGAGATTCAATCATTCAAGTCTATCTGAATATAAAAGACTAATGTGAATAGTAAATGAACATTTAAAGGAACGGCATTCACATTTCTCACTATCTAACTGTTTATGAGTGATCTTCATTAATAATTACTATTTGACATCTTATATCTCTGTTTTGTTAGCGCATTAACGCTTTTGGCTACATTAGCCTCCTTTATTGCTTTCTTTTCAGCCATATCGTAGATTTCCGCACATGTGATAGATTTCAGCGATCTTAATGCCGTGCTTGTTTTCCTTCTTCAACTCGATCTCATTTCTGCTTTTTTTATGGACTGCTGAATCTGAAAACTTTTTTGGTCCTATGATGAAGCTGGGGGCTGCACGGTGGTTTAATGGTTAGCATGTTTTCCTCTCAGCACTAGGGATTCCCGGTTCGAATCCCAATCTGGGTGGAGTTTCCATGTTCTCCCCGTGTCAGCGTGGGGTTCCTCCGGGTTCTCCGGTTTCCTCCCACAGTCCAAAAACATGGGTTAAGGTCGATTGAATTCTCCAAATTACCCCATATAGAGTGTGTCTGTGTGAGTGAGTGTGTGCCCAGCGATAGATTGGCGCCCTGTCCTGGGTGTATCTGCCCAGCGCCCGAAACTTTCTCCCCTGGATGGGCATGGAAAACCCCCCCGCGACCCTAATAGAGGATAAAGCGGAAGATAATGGATGGATGATGAAGCTGAAAATAAAGCTTGTAATGAGTAAGAGAAGCACTTAATGGTGGCAAAAAGATTTGTGCACATCGCATGTGACCATGCCAATCAAAAACAGTGATGTAATTTTTGCTGAAAAATGTATGAATATATAAATAAATATGAAGTTATTTAAAAAAAATTAAAATAAATCTTAGCTTAATTTTTTGAGTTTGTTAAAAAAGCAAAAAATACTCCCTATGTTCGTCCTGTTTCGTCCATAAGCTACCAACAACGTCAGGGCTTAGCGTTTGGCGAAGGATATTACGTTCTGAATAAACAGTTTTAGGTTTTTCCAGTCGCTCCAAATCCTGTTGTTCTACCATCAATCAATCCTCATTCACTTTATTCTATTACCAATCTGCCCACGAATCAATTATAACCAATACCTGCCCTCTATTTCCCTGAAATCAATTACCCCTGAATTTCTGCCCTCAAATTAATCAATTAATCCTAAAGCCCTGACAGTTCTAGCCTCACTTTTGGCTCTAACCCCTCATTCTTCCATTCCTGCCCCTGAAAGTTTCCAATTAAGTTATGTTGGTTGGAAAAACAAGTCAACTGATTAGAAATACACACCCTTCATTTGAAATGCCCTTTTGGAGTTTCCTGGTATGGAAAGTAAACACGACCTTAACATAAATCATGTGGGTAACATTTCCACAGATGTATTTTAATGTAAATCCACATAGGATTTTCAGAATTTATGGGAAACTTATGAGAACTTCAGGGGTTTACATTGTGTCAGGGATAAACTGAAAATTGGCTAATTGAGGCAAAACAATGCAACGAAAGGGAATCCAGCGAACATAAAGTGTGTGTATCTGTGTGAGTGTGTGTGTGTGTGTGTGTGTTTGATCAATGATAGATTTGTGCCCTGTCCTGGGTGTATGTGCCCATCGCCTGAAACGTTCTCTCCTGAATGAGCATGTGTGTCCCCCCCCACCTCAGTAGAGGATTACGTGGAAGATGATGGATGGGATGAGTCCTGTGGGACGGGACAGAATGGGCTGTTTGGAACACGTCAGTAACTTTGTTTAACCTGACGCAGCTGTGGGAAGCACTCCTGTCCACATGGCCGAACAATTAAAAACGTTTGAACAATTTAAATGTAGTGGAAACTATGCCATGAACGGCTGATGTCCTTGAAACAAAGAGACATAATTCAGTGTTATATGAGAAATTTGGTGCACAATTATTAATAGACTGTATAAATATATATATATTTATATATACATAAGATAAGATAAACCTTTATTTGAGAAAAATAAAGGTTTATCTTATCCTATCTATCCATCTATCTATCTATCCATCTATATATATATATATATATATATATATATATATATATATATATATATATATATACATATAAATGGTTGCTTTCTTTTTCACCCCCATTATCCTGCACCAGATTTCCACCGGTGCACAACTGACCTACTTGCTCACTGTAGTGTCTGACCTGTGAATAACCCAAAATGGCTACCTACATTTCCTTCTCTGTTTGTTTAAGGTTGTAAAATGCCTGTTTTAAAATATAGGCTTACTTCCCACAGTCACTCAAGTACTTGAGAATTTATATTTGCTACTTATTACCTGTTAGGTCTCAGTTACTATGTTTATGTTTCGCGTCGCAGCACTCTGTGAAACTTTGTGGCATCAGCCGCAGACATAATTATGGTCTTGTAAAGTTGTCAGATAAAAAATTTAAAATAAATAAAAAACAATAGTGTGATACTAATAACTAGTAGCTAAACTTGGTAAAGCCAAAGACTGGTCCAGGTGAATACAAACAGATAATTACATTTACATTAGGTTATTTAGCAGACACTTCCAATGCAACTTACAGACTAAAGGGTCTGTCATGATACAGCATCCCTGGAGCAATGAGGGTGAAGGGACCTTGCTCAAGGACCCACACTGGTAACATCCGTTGACCTGGGATTTGAACCTCCAACCTTTAGATTGGCAGCCCCACTCCGTTACCACTAAGCTATTACACCACATAATGATCAGAGAAGTTATAGAAAATATTATTGAAATGGATTTGGGAAAAGCAAGACACATGTGTGTGATCTTTTTTTTTTTTAATATAAATATATTTCATTTAGTTTTCTGTTAAATGACTGCGTGACTTCAGGTTTGAAATATGCTAAACATTCAGAACGTCATTTATCCAGCTGGCATACTTCAGTAGGGTGACAGTTTGCAATTTTTATCCCATGTATTCATGTCACTAATGATTAAATGTTGAGTGTTTCCTGAAATTTAAATGCTGGAATTTTTATTCGCGCCGTGCCTCCCTGAATAACATTATAAATCTTGCATTTTTTGCTGAAAGGGTAAGTCTATTTTAGGAGTGGCATTTGAGGCTGAGCGGATGGTAATGGCTTAAATCAGGAAGATTTACTCCAGTGCTTCACCCTGGAATCAGTCAGGCTCACAGCTGTCCCACCATGAGAGAATGTTATTCACACCTCGACAAGCCAATTCATTTCCACTCTCCCTCTCACACACCTTACAAATCCTGTTATTACAGCCCAATTATACCATCATAAAAGCTGGCACAGGCTAAACTTCTGTATTTAATCTTTACTATGTAACCAGCTAGGTTTTTTGATATCCATCCATCCATTATCTTCCGCTTTATCCTCTACTAGGGTGGCGGGGGGTTCCCCATGCCCATCCAGGGGAGAACGACTCGGGCGCTGGGCAGATACACCCAGGACAGGGTGCCAATCTATCTCTAGACACACTCTCACTCACACATACACACTCTATATGGGGCAATTTGGAGAACTCAATTGACTTGATCCATGTTTTTGGACTGTGGGAGGAAACCGGAGAACCCGGAGGAAACTCACACAGACACTGGGAGAACATGGAAACTCCACCCAGATTGGGATTCGAACCAGGAATCCCTAGTGCTGAGAGGAGAACATGCTAACCACTAAGTCATCGGCTGCCCGTTTTTTTTTATATCTTTTTTTTTTTTTTCAATTCACTCTGATACAGAAGAAAAAAAGCAAGTAATATGTTCATATTTTAAAAAAGTATCTGAACCAGAATTCTACCTAAGACAAATATATGGTCATATGCTTTTCAGATTGTGTAACTTTTAAAAAAAAAACAACAAGAACATGCTGCTAAAGCATAAAAGTAACTAAGACTGTTCTCTCATTTGTATCAAAGCATCTGCAAAATGTACATGTGTACATGTGTAAATGTACATGTGAATGTACATGTGATATTGAAATAGTATGTTTCCTGATAGAAATAGCTTCACGGAGCACACCATCATGATGTTTTGTGCTTTGAAATGCCAACTTTGTGAATCAGCCATTAATTAACATTTGGTTTCAGGTTCATGTTTTCACAAAAAATAGATTTTCAGCTTTTTAATGAAATTCGAGTTCTTTCTACAGTTCATATAAACCCATGACGACTTTATAGATTTGCTACATGCACTGGATCCTAGTCATTTTGAAACAAAAATGGGCCTTCCCCAAATTATTTCCACAAAGCTAAATGAATTTGTGATTAATTTTTATCTGAATCTCATCTCATCATGATCTGCTTGATCTATTACTAGGGTTGTGGGGGGAGAAGATTTCTGGCGCTGGGCAGATAAACCCAGAAGAGGGGCTATCCATCACTGGGCACATGCTCACTTACACACACACACAAATATATATATATATATATATATATATATATAGGCAGCACGGTGGCTTAGTGGTTAGCACGTTCACCTCTCAACACTAGGGATTCCCGGTTCGAATCCCAATCTGGGCGGAGTTTCCATGTTCTCCCCGTGTCCGCGAGGGTTTCCTCCGGGTTCTCCGGTTTCCTCCCACAGTCCAAAAACATGGATCAAGTCAATTGAGTTCTCCAAATTGCCCCATATAGAGTGTGTTTGTGAGAGTGAGTGTGTGCCCAGCGATGGATTGGCGCCCTGTCCTGGGTCTATCTGCCCAGCGCCCGAGACGTTCTCCCCTGGATGGGTATGGGGAACCCCCCCGACCCTAATAGAGGATAAAGCGGAAGATAATGAATGAATGAATGAATGAATGAATGAATAAATATATATATATATATATATATATATATATATATATATATATATATATATATATATATATATATATATATATATATATATAGCCAATTTTGAATCTGTGTTTTTGGGATCAGTGTGATTGGGATTCGCACCAGGTAATTTCCATGCCTCCCAATTGCTCTGAATGAAGCACTTAAATTCAATTCATTAAAAGGTGTTTCTCAAAATTTTGTCCATATTGTTACAGAAAATTTCCCACATAACTTCCAAATTTACAAAACAAAAAATAAAAAATAAAAAAAAGAATCAAATTGCAGCGATCTGTTAAAGCTCCGACGTGATGATTTATTGTTTAACTAAAACATGAAAGGAATTTATTAACCTGACGCAATAAGAGCTGTTCTGTACTTCAATAATGTCATATATAATGTAATTTTAACCAATAGTGACTACGGATATTTATCTCAAAGACAGTTTCCTCTTGATAAGCTTGAATCATAATTTGCTCTTTTTATACATTATGTCATATCAGGCTGCTTACTTTCAGACCAAGTAGAACATTACAGTACATGTTAATATTGCGGTATTGTTTGTTAGGCACTGTTACAGGTTTCCTTAGGTACTATGACTTTAATGTAGAAACTTGTTAACGTAATATAAATGAGGTGTGTGTGTGTGTGTGTGTGTGCTTACATGACTGGATTAAAAAAATCATAGTTTGTCATTTATCACTTCTATTACTTAATATCGAAATATGATATGATGTGATCCCAGCGATAGATTGGCACCCTGTCCTGGGTGTATCTGCCCAGCGCCCGAAACGTTCTCCCCCGGATGGGCATGGGGAACCCCCCCGTGACCCTAATATAGGATAAAGTGGAAGATAATGAATGGATGAATGGATATAATGTGATATGATTACTTTTTTAAAGCTAAGATTTAAGAACAGATAAACACCTCATAATGTAATTTAGCAGTATCTATTGTCCTATAGCGCAAATAACTTTTTTTTTTTTTTTTTTTTTTTTTACATTTACATTTGGTCATTTATTGGACGCTTTTATCCAAAGCGACTTACAAGGTGAGCACAGGGTTAATCACAACATCCCTGGAGCAATGAGTGTTAAGGGTCTTGCTCAAGAACCCACATTGGTAACTTCAGTGGACCTGGGATTTGAACCGCCAACCTTCAGATTGATAGCCCAACTCCCTGACCACTGAGCTACCACTTAAAAACTCCCATTTTTCAAAGCTCTTTTTATACAGTATGCCATATCAGGCTGCTTACTTTCAGACTAAGTAGAACATTACAGTACATGTTAGACTTATTATTTTTATTTTACCAAAATGATCCTTCATCATCAACCTGCACTATCAATCAAAGTTCACAAAACAGAACAGAAAACCACTTTGATATCATGCAGATTCAAGTCCAGGATTAGGATGAGGCTCAAAACCGGCAGTCTGTGTAAAGCTGAGGGGCCACTCAAGCAGCTAGAACATCTGGAAGATTTCTTAATGAAACATCTGATAAAAAGAAAAATAACAAAAGGGCTGGTGTTTACTCTGTGTCTGATGACCACATTAGCAGAAAGACACTTTGGGTCTAACACTTGCCTGCTCTGCACATAATAAAGAACTAGAGTGAGATATAAATAAAGCCCGATGCAGTCAGTCAGAGCACAAGTAGTTCCGATGTGTGTCACTGTGCAGAACCAAAGCCCTCAGAGAGGAATGCAGTCCGCTATGAAGTCATCCAAAAACAAGGAGAATCAGATTCCCACTGTCTGGCAGCATTATAGCGCTAAACTGCAGGCCTTCAATTATTAGATCATCAAACAGTAAAATGTCATTATGAATATTATAACAAAAAATTACCAAATATAACAGATTACTGTTAAATTATTAAAATATACAGTTTTGAGTAAAAGAATTACAGAAATAAACACAATCACCTTGTGTTTTACAGTCATGTGTGAACTGACTGGTGTTTATGTAACAAATTCAGTCACCATCACATTATCGCAACAATCTGTGGTGTGATCTGACATCTACAGATACAATACAAGAGAAATCACAAACCAAGTGTACTTTTATTTATTTTTTAAATATATATATTTAAAAATAATAATAATTATTATTATTTTTAAATATATATATTTAAAAAAATAAATAAAAGTACACTTGGTTTGTGATTTCTCTTGTAAAAAAAAAAAAAAAAAAAAAAAAAAAAAAAAATATATATATATATATATATATATATATATATATATATATATATATATATATATATATATATATATATATATATGTGTGTATATATATATATATATATATATATATATATATATATATATATATATATATATATTTTTTTTTTTTTTTTTTTTTTTTAATTATATGTACTTTTATTTATTTTTTTTATTTATTTATTTATATATATATATATATATATATATATATATATATATATATATATATATATATATATATATATATATATATATATATATAATTATTATTGTTTTTATTTTATTTTATTTTTTTGGTGGAGGCAGGGTGGCTTAGTGGTTAGCCAGGTTCGAATCCCAATCTGGGTGAAGTTTCCAGGTTCTCCCCACGTCTGTGTGGGTTTCCTCAGACTTCTCCGGTTTTTCCCACAGTCCAAAAACATAGATTCATGATAAACTGAATGATCTAAATTGCCCCTATGTAGTGTGTGCCCAGTGATAGATTGCCGCCCTGTCCTGGGTGCATCAACCATGTTTGATTGATTGAATCTAAATTAATTAAAGATTTTATGTCCATAACTACTTTCCACCTTCATTTTATTTCAATATAAATATATATAATGGTTAGCATGTTCTCCTCTCAGCACTGGGGAATTAAATCTGAATCCCGATCTGGGTAGAGTTTACATGTTCTCCCCGTGTCCGCGTTGGTTTGCTCCGGGTTCTCCGGTTTCCTCCCACAGTCCAAAAACATGAATCAAGGTCAATTGCCCCGCGACCCTAGCAGAGGATAAGCCAGAAGATAATAGATGGATGGATGGATGGATGGACTATGTAGTTAAATTCACCTTGATACATTGGTTCTTTTTAAGCTTTTTCGAAATACCACACAGATAACCTGTTGCATTGACTTTACATTCTATTGAATCCAGTGACATTAATTATACAATGCAAATGAAGCTAGCTTGTCAAAATTCTAGATGTCATAACCATCTGTGCATTTCTATAGCTGGGGCTCAACAATGTTCTGCTGCTCAATGTTCGGCTCTAATAATGTAATAACGTTCAATATATAAATAATATAGAATATATCAAGAAAAGGCAGATTTGTTTACACATTCAAAGAAGTTTCATTTATTAAATAAAAGAGTAAAAAAAGATTTGACATGATTTATCACAAAGTAATTTTTAAAAAGGTGACTTGTTATTGATAACATTAAGTCAAAAAAATCAAAATCAAAACTGACAGTGTAAACCAACAAGTTCAGCATTCCACAAAATTATTTTTTTATTATTTTTATCTCCTACTTCGCACAGCACTGACCTTGATCCTGCTTTTCTAATCTCATCTCATAATCTTTTGCTTAACCCTATACTAGCAACTAGGACTGTGGGGCAGGGGGAGGGTGGTTCCCCATCCAGGGGAGAACATTTTGTGCACTGGGCAGATACACCCAACCTATCGCTGGGTACACACTCACTCACACACATTAAATAGGGGCAATTTAGATGGAAACCAGAGAACCAGGTGAAAACCCACAGGGACACAGAGATTGGAAACTCCACCCAGATTGGGATTCAAACCTGGATCCCCAGCGCTGAGAAGTGAAAGGGAGAACATTTCAGGCGCTGGGCAAATACACCCAGGACAGGGTGCCAATCTATCACTGGGCACACACTCACTCACACAAACACACTCTATATGGGGCAATTTTGGAGAACTCAATTGACCTTGATCCATGTTTTTGGACTGTGCGAGGAAAACGAAGAAACGGGAGGAAACCCACGCGGACACGGGGAGAACATGGAAACTCCACCCAGATTGGGATTCGAACCGGGAATCCCTAGTGCTGAGAGGAGAACATGCTAACCACTAAGCCACCGTGCCACCCATGCAAAATAATTATTTAAGAAAATACAAACTTTGGCGGCACGGTGGCTTAGTGGTTAGCACGTTCGCCTCTCAGCACTAGGGATTCCCGTTTCGAATCCCCATCTGGGTGGAGTTTCCGTGTTCTCCCCGGGTCTGTGTGGGTTTCCTCCGGGTTCTCCGGTTTCCTCCCACAGTCCAAAAACATGGATCAAGTCAATTGAATTCTCAAAAATTGCCCCATATAGAGTGTGTCTGTGTGAGTGAGTGTGTGCCCAGCGATGGATTGGCGCCCTGTCCTGGGTCTATCTGCCCAGCGCCCGAGACGTTCTCCCCTGGATGGGCATGGGGAACCCCACCGCGACCCTAATAGAGGATAAAGCGGGAGATAATGAATGAATGAATGAATACAAACTTTGAAAATCTAAAAAAAGGATTAAGACAGCTACAGACCCATTTTAACATTTTGTTTTAATACCTTATAAAGCTGATGTAAAGATTTAAGTTTTATCTCAGTCAAATTCAGGTAAAAAACATTTGAATAATTATTACCAAGGAACCATGTGTAGAGTTCAGAGGGAGAGAAGTCACTATTAGATGGAGCTGTTAATAACTGGAGACTTAAAGCTGATTATTTGATGCTTAAGATGATAAAAGTTGAAAAGACTAGAAGACAATTGTTCGATTCAAAACATGTATGTTGTTTTTCAGCAGTTGATGTCATTTTTTGGTGTAAAAGCTTCATCCTAAATCTAAATAGCATTTAAAGCTGTCATATTAATATAGTGGAAAATAAAATACAGCCCTTTTCTCCGAAATGGAAAGAAGTATAAATATAAAGTAGCATCAGATGGAAAGAAAAACATGTACAGTACAAGTACCTCACAACTGAGCTTGAGTAGATTACATGAGTAAATGTAGTTATTTACTTTGCTGCACCAGAAAATTGAATCCCAGTTGGACAGAAATATAACAGCTTGCTGGGCTCCACTGAACCAGCTGAGGTATCATCGCAGCACAAGCCCACAGGAAGTCAGTAACACACTACCGCCAAATACCAACAAGTCTTTAGATGCTTTACACAGACCCGGAGTAATGTAATAATCAAACCTTAAACCCACAAACAACAAAACAACAACGCTGGACCCAATCAATACAATCACACAGATGACACATATTCAATAACACACAAGAAATATAATGCAACTCATAAATCATTCATGTGGCTTAGTGTTAGAACGTTTGTCTCTCAGGGCTGGGGATCCAGGTTCAAATCCCATTCTGGGTGGAGTTTCCATGTTCTCCCCGTGTCCGGGTGGGTTTCCTACAGGTTCTCTGGATTCCTTCCACAGTCCAAAAACATGGATTTGAGGTCAATTGAATGCTCTAAATTGCCCCATATAGAGTGTGTTTGTGTGTGTGTGTGCAAGCGAGTGTGCCCAGCGATAAATCGGAGCCCTGTCTGTGTATTTGCTCGGTGCCCAAAATGTTCTCCCCCAGATATGGGCATGAGGAACCTCCCCCCGTGACCCTAGTAGAGAGATATGATAAGCAGAAGATATGAATGTGGTCTGATTTGGGTGGAGGGATAATTGCTTTCACTGCAGTATCATAGACATGGTGGTGATGGCGTTGGTGTGGATGGAGTAGGTGGGGAAGTCGATGGATTGTAGTTAATGAACCAGCTTTGTGACCTGAAGGTCTCCTGTTTAATTCCCACCAGGTACTATGGCTAACGTGCCCATGGGCAAGGCACCCAAGACCAATTGCTCCACGGATGCCAAGTACTGGATGGATGTTTCACTGGATGTGTGTTTCACTGGATGGATGGGTTAAATGTGGAGGACAGATTCCACTGATCAGTAGGGGTGAGCTGCAATATTCGCTGATTCGACGATTCGATTCGGAGAACCGTAGTCGACTATGAACCTCATAGTCGAATGTACCATTTTGACCACATGGGGGTGCCCATGGCTGCTGCTAAGCATTAGTTTTTACATGAAATGTCTTTGTTTTCGTTATATATATAGTCTTTTGTCAAATAAAATCATCCTAATTTCTGTTAATATATTTTTTTTAATGATGTGTGCGCTTTAACCCATTTACGGTGCTCTAGAAAAACAAGTAAAATATTTTTTAAAATATTCTTTTTAAAAACCACGCTTATAGCGCCACCTTGTGGTGAAATTTTAACTGATTCGACTATCAGTCGACTATAGGGAAAATCTGACGAATCAGATTCGACTATGAAAATCCTTAGTTGAAGACACCCCTACTGATCAGACACGGCAGTGCTGCTGGAGAAACAATTCAGTAACACTGATTAAGATCCGGACTGAGAATGATCTACCAAGGGCGTGGTAGCTCAGTGGTCAGGGCATTGGGTTATCAATCTGAAGGTTGGCGGTTCAAGTCCCAGGTCCACTGCAATTACCAGTGTGGGTTCTTGAGCAAGACCCTTAACCCTCATTGCGCCAGGGATGTTGTGATGAACCCTGTGCTCACCTTGTAAGTCGCTTTGGATAAAAGCGTCCAATAA
>JAFMOC010000062.1:170000-180000 GCA_019802505.1 Corydoras sp. C115
TCATTCATTATCTCCCGCTTTATCCTCTATTAGGGTCGCGGTGGGGTTCCCCATGCCCATCCAGGGGAGAACGTCTCGGGTGCTGGGCAGATACACCCAGGACAGGGCGCCAATCCATCGCTGGGCACACACTCACTCACTCAAACACACTCTATATGGGGCAATTTTTGAGAATTCAATTGACTTGATCCATGTTTTTGGACTGTGGGAGGAAACCGGAGAACCCGGAGGAACCCACACAGACACGGGGAGAACACGGAAACTCCACCCAGATGGGGATTCGAACCGGGAATCCCTAGCGCTGAGAGGAGAACATGCTAACCACTAAGCCAGCATGCTGCCCACAGACAAACAGATGAAGCTAATAAAGGGGTGGTGAATAAAAAAGAAAGCCCTGCACATGGCATAATATTCTGCTTAACATTTCATAGAGCTTGTTTTTATTAAATTGCTTGTATTAAATTACAGAGGAAACTGCTTTTGCTCAGCTCTAAAGACGGAATACAGAACCTTTAAGGTTTAATGACTAATTAAAGTAAAAATCTCAGGTTTTGATTTTGGACTTTTGGAGGTTTTGACTTCGAGGTAAAGCAGAGTTAGAGTTAACCACATATTCTGTATAACTAAAATACCATCATAGGTTGGTTATATTTTTTTAATAGAAATTTGTGAATAAAATACACATACCACAGCAGCACAGAAGAAAGTGTTGAAGTGACATATTTGTTATTAACAGTTTTATATAAAAACGTACAAAAGAGACACCGTATGAGCAACAGAGGGCTTGGGGCCTCGTCCAAGGACTTAACATTGGCAGCTTGGCTAAGGAATGAAAAAGTTAACCTTCTGGATGATAGTTCAATATCTGAGTCACAGAGAAACCAACCTGCAGCCGCAAAATTCATCAGCTGTTGATGTCATTTGTCACTGTTGAACTGGCCTTGCGGAGTTATGTTTTTGTTTATGTGAAGCAGAAGAAGCTGCTAAAACAAACCAGACGGTGGAGTAATGACTTCCATGTGTAAATAAGTGAAAACACACAATGTCTGGTCACTCTGTGGTTAATTTTTCATTAAAAAAGGCTGTGGATGATGTGATTAATATATATATAAATATACAAATATATATATTTTTTCTCAGTTCACACTAATACAAATTGATGTCATGCTCAAACATGAACGCATTTATCATAATATGCCAGCTTATATTGTAAGTACATTGTATTTCTGAATTTAATTCGTTTTTTAAATTACATTTTTTATATTCAATAGTATGTTTAGTTTTGAAGAAGACGTCTTTATGTAAACAAGATTTACCTAAAATACATCTCATCTCATTATCTGCCGTTTAATCCTATACTAGGGGCTAGGGTCATGGGATGAGGGGGTTGTTCCTTATGCCCATCCAGGGGAGAATGTGTCAGGCGCTGGGCTGATACACCCAGGACAGGGTGCCAATCTATTGCTGGGCAAATACTCACTCAATCACCGACACACACACACTCACAAAATATATGGGGCAATTCTGATAGGGGCAATATAGTGCAGTCAATTTTCTTTCCATCCATGTTTTTGGACTCTGAGAGAAAACCAGAGAACCCAGAGGAAACCCACACAGATACAGGGAGAACATGCAAACTCCACCCAGATAGGGATTCGAACCCCAGCGCTGAGAGGTGAACGTGCTAACCACTAAACCACAAGTTGCGATAAACAGTCGCACACTGTGAGTGTGTAACACATTTTCACAATTTAACATAAATGGTTCACACACACACACTCACACACACACACACACACACTCTTGCTCTCGCTCTCTCTCTGCAATACAGGAGTCACATTGAACACACCATGAATTCATTTCACAATGGTAGAGCAATATGTTATAAATGATCTTATTTATCATAATTAATAAAATTTGAATCAAAACGCTGCATATTTTGATTAATTAATCGGTTTATATTACACCACTATTTTCTAACTCCAACTAAAATCCTGAGAGCAGAACTGCTGTCTGAATAGTTTAGATTCAAACAAACGAACGAAATGCTGATAGTTTATCATTAGCGTTTCCACTCAGCTTCTGTGATTCACTGTTGCATGTTGTGAATACACTATTTTGTAAACAAGTTTTTTTTTTTTTTTTTTTTTTTTTTTTTTTTTTTTTTTTTGTGCAAGACAACAAAAGTCTGCCGAATGAAAAATTATTACATATTGTCCTTAGAACAAATTCGATTCATCCATCCATGATGCCCTTACTTGCTGCTCGCTGGACTGACCTTTTGAAAACAAAAACAGGGACTCGAGGGATGGACACACACACACACACACACACACACACACACACACACACACACACACACACACACACACAATTTGGACACACCGTCTTCTTGCTTCATTGTCTATTTCCTTTACTTACTACATAGATGGACTTTGTAGTTTTATAATTACAGACTGTAGTTCATCTGTGTTCTTTGTTGTTGTTAGTCCCCTGTTGGTTCTCTGTTGGTCAGGAGCATCACAGAACAGGTATCATTAGGGTGGTGGATTGTTTCTTGTCAGTTCTGCGGTGACACTGATGTGGTGAGGGGGGTTTTAGTGCAGCAGTGCTGCTGTAGTTTCATATAAACACCTGAGTGACACTGCTGGGATAGGAATAATACACCAAACAAATTATACCGAGGTCGAGATAGCTCAGTGGTTAGGGCGTTGGGCTATCAATCTGAAGGTTGGGGGTTCGAATCCCAGGTCCACTGAAGTTACCAATGTGAGTTCTTGAGCAAGAACCTTAACCCTCATTGCTCCAGAGATGCTGTGATGAACCCTGTGTTCACCTTGTAAGTCCAATTTGCTTTGGATAAAAGCGTCCAATAAATGACCAAATACGGCGGCACGGTGGCTTAGTGGTTAGCACGTTCTCCTCTCAGCGCTAGGGATTCCCGGTTCGAATCCCCATCTGGGTGGAGTTTCCATGTTCTCCCCGTGTCCGCGTGGGTTTCCTCCGGGTTCTCCGGTTTCCTCCCACAGTCCAAAAACATGGATCAAGTCAATTGAATTCTCAAAATTGCCCCATATAGAGTGTGAGTGTGTGAGTGAGTGTGTGCCCAGCGATGGATTGGCGCCCTGTCCTGGGTCTATCTGCCCAGCGCCCGAGACGTTCTCCCCTGGATAGGCATGGGGAACCCCACCGCGACCCTAATAGAGGATAAAGCGGAAGATAATGAATGAATAAATGACCAAATATAAATACAAATGTAAAACCTGCTCTATGGTGCTACTATTAGGATCCTGAGCATTAGAACAGAGTAAAGGAGACGTACACATGATGTTCTGTAGTCCTCAAACAGATGAACTACAGTCTGCAATTGTAGAACTACAAAGTCCATCTTTACAGTAAGTGGAACTGAGAACATAATAAGTGGAGCAAAGAGGAGGTGGAGGAGGTGCATGCAAACTTTAGACTGATATTGTATATATGCTTAATATCTTTCTTACCGGCGGCACGGTGGCTTAGTGGTTAGCACGTTCTCTCAGCACTAGGGATTCCCGGTTCGAATCCCCATCTGGGTGGAGTTTCCATGTTCTCCCCGTGTCTGCGTGGGTTTCCTCCGGGTTCTCCGGTTTCCTCCCACAGTCCAAAAACATGGATCAAGTCAATTGAATTCTCCAAATTGCCCCATATAGAGTGTGTCTGTGTGAGTGAGTGTGTGCCCAGCACTGGATTGGCGCCCTGTCCTGGGTGTAGCTGCCCAGTGCCCGAGATGTTCTCCCCTGGATGGGCATGGGGAACCCCACCGCGACCCTAATAGAGGATAAAGCGGGAGATGATGGATTAATGAATCTTTCTTACCTATTAACAGGCCTGTATATTAAGAAGCAGTAAATTTTGACACATACTCATCAGAGTAATATTTTTACCCAGCCTCCTGTTAATGTGCAGCGCCTCTGAAATGTCCTGAACCACATCATCTTCATTGTCTTAATTAACTGCTCAAACAGCCTAAAGGGTCGCAGGCAGTAATTAATGAAGGTCTGTTATGCAGGTGTCTGATGGGATTTAGGACACAGTCCACAGTTTCTGAATCTTAATAATAAAACGTTCACCTTTTATTAGATAATTTTAAGCGCAAATGTGTACAGTGGTTTTAGAAAAACTGTCTTGATGTGTAAATTTAACAATTATATCTTTGCAGACGCATTAAGCTGAGCAGCATGTCTTTGGGAATTAAATATAACGAATCTGTATGTGGATGTGATTTACTTAATAGTGATATAAACCATTAAACAAAAACAAATTACATTTCATGTTTTGGAATCTAATGATTATATTTAATTTTAGCTGCTTTTCTTAATTAACATTATAGTGGTAGTAGTTTAACAAAAGCTGAGAAACATTCAGAACTGGTCACCAGACCATCACAAAGCATTCATTCATTATCTCCCACTTTATCCTCTATTAGGGTCATGGGGGGGTTCCCCATGCCCATCCAGGGGAGAACGTCTCGGGCGCTGGGCAGATACACCCAGGACAGGGCGCCAATCCATCGCTGGGCACACACTCACTCACACATACACACTCTATATGGGGCAATTTGGAGAATTCAATTGACTTGATCCATGTTTTTGGACTGTGGGAGGAAACCGGAGAACCCGGAGGAAACCCACACGGACACGGGGAGAACATGGAAACTCCACCCAGATGGGGATTCGAACCGGGAATCCCTAGTGATGAGAGGAGAACATGCTAACCACTAAGCCACCATGTCGCCCCTCACAAAGCAAAATAAAAAAAAAAACAATATTTTTGGGGTGTGTGCCCAGCGATGGATTGGCGCCCTGTCCTGGGTCTATCTGCCCAGCGCCAGGGACGTTCTCCCCTGGATGGGCTTGTGGAACCCCACCGCGACCCTAATAGAGGAGAAAGCGGAAGATAATGAATGAATAATGAATATTTTTGGGTGGCACATTGGGTTGGCGGCACGGTGGCTTAGTGGTTAGCATGTTCTCCCCGTGTCTACGTGGGTTTCCTCCGGGTTCTCCGGTTTCCTCCCACAGTCCAAAAACATGGCTCAAGGTCAATTGAATTCTCCAAATTTCCCCATATAGAGTGTGTTTGTGTGCCCAGTGATAGATTGGCGCCCTGTCCTGGGTGTATCCGCCCAGCGCCTGAAACGTGAGTGGGCATTGGATGAGCATGGAGAACCACACTGCGACCCTAGTAGAGGATAAAGCAGAAGATAATGGATGGATGGATGGATGGCACATTGGCTTAGTGGTTAGCCTATTCACTTCTCAGCCCTGGGGATCCAGGTTTGAATCCCAATGCCCACGCCTATTAAGGGATGAATGTTTTGGGCGCTTGGTAGATGCCAATCCACCCAGGACAAGATACCAATCCATCAGTGGGCATACACTCATGCACTCAGACACGCACAATACATAGGGGCAATTTAGTGCAGCCAATTTCTTTGAATCCATGTTTTTGGCCTTCGCTTCCCTTATAAAATGTATTTATTAATTTATTCAATAATTATTTAAAAAATGTGCCCATTAATGGCTTACATTGTGAGAGCTCTCTTCAATAGCCCACCTTAAAGTATTCAAATATTCAGAGGATTGGGTTGGCCGTTACAAATTCTGTTTTCTGTTATTTTAGCTGAACTAACAAACTTTTGGAGTGATTATACTCAAAAGTGGGTTGGCTACTGACTGATCTGTCAAACATTGAGTTTTCAGAACTGATTTATTTCTCTTTTCTCACAGCAAAGCAAACGGTGTTATGGAAGCCATTCATCATCAATGAAAGCTCAGGCAGCATAGCAGATGCCTCAGCTTATATGGCCTCCAAATCCGTGGGAGCAAATTAAACGACACAGTGCTTAAATTGCACATCACGCTCTGAAGGAACTTCTGTCGAAGTTTAACCATGCATATGAAGTGGAAAGGTATGCAAATGGAGATAAATCATTCTCCTCAGGGCAGTGACGACTGTTCTTTATGCCAAATAGTCATCTCAAAGATGGAGAACTTTGCCATCAAGTTGTGTGTATAGAACATCTTTTGAGGATATATTGACCTGGACAGTTTTTTTGTACCTTACATATGAATGTATTATTCATCAATGGAAACCCCAAATCAGAATACTTTATTGATCCCAGGGGGAAATTGTGGATTTCTGAGAACATTGTAGCCTTTTCATTTTCTATGATATTTTATAATCATTTATAAGCATTACCTTCTATACTGATGCGCCTCTTTTACTTTACATAACATCTGGTCATTTAGCAGATGCTTTTATACATTGCAACCTACAAGAATCCCAACATGATGTTTGGGATCAGAGTCCAGAGTTAGTCAAGTCACATTGGTTACTTCTGCGGACCTGAGATCTGAACTCCCAACCCTCAGATTGATGGCCCAACAGCCTAACACCTTAACCTCACTTAAGCTACCACCTAATCACTGAGCTACCACATCCATAATACTATATACCATCCATCCATCCATTATCTTCCGCTCATCCGGGGTTCGGGTCGCAGGGGCAGCAACCGAAGTAGGGAGACCCAGACCTCCCTCGCCCCAGCCACCTCCACCAGCTCGACTGGGGGAACCCCAAGGCATTCCCAGACCAGCTGAGAGATATAATCCCTCCAGCGTGTCCTGGGTCTTCCCCGGGGTCTCCTTCCAGCTGGACTTGCCTGCAACACCTCCCTAGGAAGGCGCCCAGGTGGCATCCTTACCAGATGCCGAACCACCTCAACTGGCTCCGTTCGATGCGGAGGAGTAGCGGCTCCACTCCGAGTCTCTCCCGGATGACCGAGCTTCTCACCCTGTCTCTAAGGGAGAGCCCAGCCACCCTGCGGAGAAAACCGGCCGCTTGTATTCGCGATCTCGTTCTTTCGGTCATTACCCAAAGCTCATGACCATAGGTGAGGGTCGGAACATAGATTGACTGGTAAATCCAAAGCCTTGACTTGTGTCTCAGCTCCTTCTTTACCACAACAGACCAGTATAGGGTCCGCATCACTGCTGACCCCGCGCTGATCCGTCTGTCAATCTCACGCTCCATCTTACCATCACTCGTGAACAAGACCCCGAGATCCTTAAACTCCTCCACTTGAGGCAAGCTCTGATCCCTGACCCAGAGAGGACTCTCTACCCTTTTCCGGCTGAGAACCATGGCCTCAGATTTGGAGGTGCTGATTCTCATCCCGGCCGCTTCACACTCGGCTGCAAACCGATCCAGTAAGAGCTGAAGTTCGCAGCCTGATGATGCTAATACTATATACAATTAGTGAAATTAACTTCACATAAAACAAATCTAATTTTATGTTCATATTTGCATTTCATCCAAGTAAGATTCAAGCTTACCAGAGAAGCAAACATTTGGTTACCAAATCTTAGTGTGGCATAGGAACCCTTCTGATGGTAACATACTGTGCTATGCGAATAGAGGACCAAGTCTTTAAACAGCAACCAGGCCATGTTTTTTATGGTTTTATGACAGTTGGCGTACATGATGTTGCTTTACTGCCACTCTCTTGTTTTACTTTCTCTGTGTCCATGAATTTAAGATCTGTCATGGCCCACATCCATAACAGATGGGGCTTTAATCTGGGGTTCAGCATGCTGTAAGGCAGTCAGAGGTGTGCATATATCACGTTTGTATCTTGACTCAGAATATGGTTTCAGACTAATGCCTTTACTAAAGTTGAACTCATGACATACAGTAAAACTTGGCTTAAATAACACAACACGTAAATCTCTAGTGAAGGGACAGGAAGGAATGACCCACAGATTGGGTAAGAAAAACAATAAGAGTAAAGGACATCCAAAAAGAAAGTCAATAAAATAAATATTTAAAGACAGAGGAGAGATGAAGGTAAAATGAGAGTAAAAAAAAAGCAGCATGGCAGTGAGTGAGATAGTCTTTCATTTTTGGAAAATTTTTTTTCATTTAGCTCTTAGCTCCAGCAGCAACAAAAGAATAAATAAATAAATAAATAAATAAATAAATAATATATATATATATATATATATATATATATATATATATATATATATATATATATATATATATATATATATTAAAATATATTAAAAAAAGAACAAATAATGAAAAAGAAAAGAAAAAAAATAGTTTGGTCCATCACATGTATCTAAAAGAGGTAGTGATTATTAATTTTATTGCAAACATAGTGTATAGTATTTATATATTTAATATGTGTCTATTCATCTATCTATACATCCAGCCATACATCCATCTATATGTTGTTATTGCAAAAACATATTCTTATTATATAGTATACATATAATACGGATACGGTATGGGATGCTATTACACTGTGTATTATCTAATAGGTTGAGAGAGAGTTAATGACAGAGGATGACAGTGCGTTGAGAAAGAGAAATGGGCTCAATTTAAAGACACAGAAGGCAAATGAGGCAAATGGATATGAGAATAGATAGATGTATTGAGAGATCAGTGCGAATGTAGAAATTGGACACTTAGAGAAGAAATCATTACTAATAAACTAATAAAAATACAGCATACACTGTATTTACATCAAAATGGTTTGATTGTTGTTGTAGAGTTGAACTTTATCCTAAAGCACATTTTGCAAAATATTTTAGAGAGATGGATTGTACTGTAGAAATGATCCTAGGTCCCTCAGTCGGGTCCCTCAGTCCATTTATCCTCTACTAGGGTTCCCCAATCTATCGCTGGACACACACTCACTCACACTCTATATGGGGCAATTTGGAGAATTCAATTGACCTTGATCCATGTGTTTGGACTGTGGAAGGAAACCGGAGAACTTGGAGGAAACCCACATGGACACGGGAACACGGCAACATGGAAACTCCACCCAGATTGGGAATCGAACCAGCAATCCCTAGTGCTGAGAGGAGAATGTGCTAAATACCAAGCCACCGTGCCACCGGGTCCCTCAGTCAGGTCCCCAAATTCACTAGTAAGAACTCATCTCTTTATCCTCCACTTAATTCCAGTACTAAAGACTAGGGTCACTCACAGGGGGCCAGTTCATCGCTGGGCACACACTCACTCACACACACACTATATAGGGGCAACTTAAACAAAGTTCATTGAGGGCAACCGATTAAGATAAATGCATGGTTTGAACTGTGGGAGGAAACCAAAAAATCAGGAAGATAACTCATGGGAAGAAGATAAAAAAAATCCACCTAGATCAGTATTCAAACCTGGATTCTCAGTGCTGAAAAGCAGACGTGCTAACTACTACACCAGACAGAAATTAATCTTAAAAATGGCTCATGATAAAGTTTGATTAATAACTTTAAAAGAACATTTTTTTTTCTGACATAAAAAAAAAATCCCCATTTTTTTTTTTTTTTTAACTAAAAAAAGATACATTTGCATGAGTTTCCCATAACTCGTTCTGTGTTACGAGTTAATGAGCTGTTTGCCAATAAAATCGTTTAACTGAATACTAAAGGTTAATTAAATGTGTAATTATTATGCAAATTAGGGTATTAACCAATTTAAATGAACAAAATAGGTCACACTGGCTGCCCTCACACCCACCATTGTCTTAAATATGCATAAGGCACCACAGCTTCATCATGCTTAAAATGAAATATTAGCTTCCATTTTAGCTTTTCTTTTTATTCACTAGTTCTTAATTATACTCTGATGTTAAGTCACTATCACAGGATGACCAACCCAATATGACTGAATTACGTGAAGGACACTCAACAAACTGTAATCATTAGAATTATTTCAGCTCACTGCAAATGCTGCTCTTTTCAAGCCTTATTTAGACTCTGACAGACTCTGTCTAATTTGGAATCGGTCCAGAAGGCAAGCAACCTTAAAACTCAGCTGGAGGAAATCACCAAATAGGGGCGAGAATATTTTCCGGGCAGTTGGAGTGGTGCCAGCCTCAAAAAACCACATGTCAATGGAAACGGGTTGTATCACTAACCATATAGTCATTGTTAAAGTGATCAGTCAT